>JARDYJ010000009.1:1607798-1952798 GCA_029215755.1 Spea hammondii
TTGGGTTTTGAAAGCGGGGAAAGTTTTGGTATTAAAAAGGCCGGCATGACCTCACTCGACTGTAAGCCAGTTATGGCCAACAAAAGTCATCGACCGGCCATAATAAAGTTGTTTTATTTAAAATGACGCTTTTTGGGCGTTCTCATAAATTTTTTCCAGGCGGGGTAAAGATGAAACCCAAGAATTTATTTACCATTCCGTAAAATATTATAAGAGTCACAAACCGGGGGCCCCCTCCATAATACCTACATAACAATATGAAAAAAAACAAATATAAAATAGAAATAAACATAAATAACAAATATGGCAACATAGTTTATTTAAAATAATAATAATAATAAAAATATTATGGGAATATATAATATCATCTCCACCAACTGCCACCCAGATCATTTTCTTTAGCCTGTAGAAAAATAGAGGAAAAGTGAATATTTTGAAAGTATCGTTTTAGTAAATCCAGTGTGGGATTGGAAGCTCCTCTCACCGATGAAATCTACCGTATCTCCCTCTGGCTAAAATTCACTTTCTCTACCTGTCCCGACTCTCTTTATAACAGAACGAGGTGCAAAGTTTAATCCCACGTCTTTATCCAGTATGGCAGACGGCCGCCTGCGGCACTCGGCACGGAACATCTTTATGAAATGTGAAAGTCTGGTCTAGAAACGGAGGAAGAACTGGAAGATTTGTTTTCTATAGGAATGCATTTACTGTCTTATGATCTTTTTTAAAAAGGGAAAATCCCAACAATACATTTATTCCTGATAACAAATTAAAATAAACTTTCTTTTTTTTACCCCAGTTGCAGTTTTTGCCCCCTAATATAAAGTTTTCAGGCAGCTGCATATCAGCCATTTGTATGATTCTCGCTCTGTTATCTGATCCCCGATCTACTAAACCCCCCAACTCCTTATCATACCGCCTGTGGGGAACAATAGAATGGCTCAGTCTTAATCACCGGGCAGGACACTCTGACTACTGAAATTCTACGCAGGAAGGGACTTCATTAGCATCGCCATAAAGCATCAGCTCAGTGCGGTGTTTGAGCCGGGAAAGTCACCCAAAATATCACATGACTGACAGCGATGGAGCTGGGGTTATATCACTGTATACAGCGCTCCTACTCGTACCCCGGGGGTCAAACTACCCAAATGCTAAATGAATCAAACTCGTTTATCTCTCATCACCTATTCACGAAAACCTGTACCCCAGAATTAACCCCCTCATTGCCGAATTCCATTTCCAAACCCTTCATGACCTTCACCGGCCCGGATATTTCCGCGGGCCCCGGATAAAACGCGTTTCCGAGGCTGTAGATATTTCATGGATGTAAAATGTAGAAGAATTATCTCTGGGGACCCCGTTCTCAAAACAAACGTGAGATGAAAATGGTTGAGCGCGGCACCAATCACCAGAAAAGGTTCTAAACCCATTAGCTCTGAAAATCATCTAATTAGCATCAATTATGAGAAAGGCGTTTGGAGGCCGGCGTCCGGCGCGGCCCCGATTAGTCTCGTATCAATCGATAAAAGGCCGGGCTGCGCTTGGGATGGACGCTAATCCAACGCTTAGAATAAAAAGAACATTTAGACGATGTCGGATCGGGGTGATGTCATAGCTTTGACTTCATTCCTCATATCAACGCTGGGGATTTCTGATAAAACCTTTTGTTATTATTAGTTATTGATTTATATAGCGCCACCCTATTCCGCAGCGTTGTACAATGGGATTTTTTTCCTGTCATTTGACGCCTGATAGAAACCGTTCCAATTTTTTTTTAATAGATATATATATTAGTGTATATAGTTTATCTATATATTTATATATATAGATGTAGTGACTCTCATAACCGGCCCCTAGAGTGACGCGTGGACTGCCGACCCCCTCATCGGCCTAGACCAGAATACGTTTCTGTGTACATGTGTGTATATATACTGTATATATACGTTGCTGTGTATATGTGTGTATATATATATACTGTATATATACGTTGCTGTGTATATGTGTGTATATATACTGTATATATACGTTGCTGTGTATATGTGTGTATATATATATATATATATATACTGTATATACTGATATATTTATATAGACACACACACAAAATATGTATAGTTGCAATAATTGAAAGGTTATAGTAAATATTAAGTTCAGAATAGTTATATAAAGTGTGCCGTGTAAAAACTCTTAAAAGCTCTGAAGGGGCAGAGACAGAATCGTAATATATGCAATATGTGTCAGAAACAAGTGGGTGTGGTTTATCATAAGCCCCACCCACCAATTTACCCTCACCCCTCGTGAGAGAGAGAGAGAGAGAGTGTGCATTTATAATCGTTGCGTCTGGAAATAAGTCCGTACAATGTCTCCCAAAAACGATAACGCAGGGCTTAGTAAATAAACCCCTTATGTCCCCTATCCTTCCGATCTGCAAATGCCTCCATTACCCGGATGGAGGGGTTAATTCATAGGTCCTCCCCATCACTGATTATTTATGGAATCTTTGGTTCTTTTTCCATGAATATCACAGTGAAACAGTTGTAGCAAAGATTGTTAGAGCCGCGATGAAGTTTGATCCATTTATCATTATTTGAAACGCCGAGTGTCCCTTCTACGCAATAAAAAAAACATCTTTCACTGATGCGGAATCCCAAAGGAGGAGGAAAAAAAAAAGCCTCTTCGTAAATGTGGAGTCCGCGGGACGATTTCTAAAATCAGCACATTCTGCTGGAGTATAATTGGTCGGCTTGATGAATATTTTACCATTTCCTTGTTTTAAGCCTACATAGAAAGCCTTTGTTAGACAATTTTTTTTTTATATTACTTAGAGATCCATTTACATCGGCAAACACTCTCTGTATGTCATAGAACATTAAAAAAAACAACCTGAAGGGTTAACACCTAGAATTATGTCAGAGGGTCACTGGGTTGTAGACAATTAAAAAAAAAAAAAAAAAAAAAAAATTTGTGTGTATCCTAATTATCATACTTGACATCTATTCTATAGATTGTCGTTATATTGAGAGAGATATTTTATTTGCTATCCAGGTGAAGAGACATCAGTGCGCATAAAAGCACTCACACTACTGGCTGTACCGTGTTAGCTGTAATGAGCTTCTGCCGTGGCATTATATTCACTAACGTCAATTAGACTTTTCCTTCGATCTTATCAGATATATAATTCTCAGCCGGTTGATTAGGCAACAGCCAATGAGGTCTTGATTTAGAACAGCGCTGCAGCAACATGATGATGTCCTTCTGTATCTGGTAGGGCAAAAGTATTTTAGAGTAGGGTGGAAAAAAATGAACAAAAAATGTTAAACAAGAGAACATTTTGAAAAGGCAAGAATGAGTCTTTATAGCAATTCTATACTTTAGCTCATAAAATAAGTATTAAAATATTGATATTGCTCACAAGAGAGGTGCAGAGATAATCTTGGGAGGAGCCGGGACATCTGGAAAATCCTAAATTAATTAAATGATAATAATAATAAAAATCCCAGTTTATTATGCAAGCGTATTATAAAAATTTCAACAACCCCTTTCCCGAAATATATTATTTTGTCAGCAATGTCATTGTTCATTAGAATAAATTAGCCTTCCAAGTTCCATGGCGTTTAGGCATAATTCTTCCCAATCGAGAAATTACACGAAACCAAATTTCCGCTCGGGGAATAAAACCAGTCTTGGCTATAATTGCGTTCCAAACACTGATCTCTCGGCAGACTGTATATGTGGAAATTGGCCGGCCCCGGAATCGCCGCAGACAATCTGCTTCTTGTTGTCCTTGGAAAGTCGCTCTAAAAGAATGTAGCGGTAATAATCGGCGTTCCAATGATTTCTTCCCTGTCCCGGAGCTGACCTTTTTCCTACCTGGGTATTAGTGGATGATCCATTAAACTTTCATTGTCCGTGAGAAGTGAAAAATTCTTTGCCGCTGTCCACGGTTCTAAAACACTTTCCATCCTCGGCCGTTACTCTTAGGCCAGACGTATCCCGCACCTTCGAAAACGTAACTTTTTGTTTTGTGGGAGTTTTAGAAGTTTTATGGCGAATGAATACGACGGCGACATTCAAGATTTTGGAATTTTTGTTATAATTATTATATCGCTACAATGTTTCCCACTGAGTATCTTGTAAATACCTATAGGGGTTATGATTTACTGATCATCAGTACCAGCTAGATGGCACAAAACCCCAAAATAAACAAATGGCTCTAAGCATTAGGCAGATTTTGCCCAAAAAGCTGACTTTATTTGAAAAACAAAAACCTGAATCAGATTCATACTATGTGACCCAGAGTCTGCCCGTTCAGAGACCCCAGGCCTGGGATAAACATCCTGACTGCCCATTCACCTTCAGATTCTCTGGTTGGGGTAGAAACTCTGAGAATCTGCCCATTTACCCTGAGACTGGGGCAAAAAAGGAGAAAACACCACACCTAGATTGACAGTTCCTAGGTATAAGTCCTATCAGTGAAGCCTTCAGATACCCTTAAGACGGAGATAGAATGATAAAATTCTACATTCGGCTCAAACTAATTCAAAAATTCACAGCATTTCACCATAAATCAGGGCAGGCTGTTATTAAATACAAATAGAGCTGCAGAGATTCGGACAGCGGGGTCCCTGTAGCCAGAGTTTCCATTCCTAGGGGTTACAAAAACATAATTGCCACTTAGATTAATAACCGAACATTCAAGAATTCACGCGGGTCAGAGAGCGCGACGAGTCACCAAAACACCTTCCGGAAATCTGCTGTAAATAAGTCAAATGAAGAATTTACTTTCCTGAGCAGAATTCCCAACAAACTACAGAATAATTACAGCGTGACATCACATTACCGAAAACAACAATAATGAGAGCAGTAATAATACTGATAATAATAACAGTAATAATAATAAATAACAGTAATAATTATAATAAAAAGAATACATAACAATAATAATAATAATAACAATAATAATTACCAGTAGTAATAATACTAATAATAATAAAAAATAGTTATTTTTCTTTTTTGTGTAAAGAAAAAAGTTTTCCGCTTCCCACACTAAAGTTCACATTTTTGTAATCTGTTATTCAGACTCAGTATCAGATTTTTGTCTCTAGTTTGTATCAAAATGTATTCCTAAAAATATGAATCCTAACAAATTACATTTCATTCATTTATTATTTATTATTTATTTAGTCCTTCTTAGAATTTTTGTTTCTGCATGATTATTCCTCCCCATTTAGTATTTAGTTTTGCAAAAAGCTCCACTGATGACGGTTCCCCTTTAAGGGGAGCTTTAACCAATCAGAATCAAGGTTACTAGAAAGTAGGGGGATCAGGAATCTATAAAACCCAACCCTACCGCTTACGGCTCAGAAGCTGGTGGGTAGACGAGTAAAACCATTTTTGTGATTGTCCATCCCCACGGAATTATCCTCAACATTATCGATACATTTTATCCAATAGGAGAACTGCAGAAGAATTGGTTTCATGACATCACTATACGTGTCGTATCCGTATGACATCACTTCTGTTGTTGCACTTATTGGCTTCATTGGATTGGCTGAAAAAGTCAACCTTTTATTTATTGACGCCCAGGATGGGGGAATCTTTGGAAACTTTTTTTTTTTCTTTACAGAATAAAATCATCATTAATTGCGTAGAAATTGAAACCAAGTTATTCTAGTTTTTTGATGTAATACACGATTCCAAACCCATGGCAACAAACCCTGAAACTCTCCCTTCCAAACACTGAATCGGAGCGTTCAAATGCAAATAGGTAATCAATCAGACGGCGTGCGGCCATCACCGCGTTTCGGGACACAAAGCCCCGTATTTACAGATCGTAAAATCACCAACAATATAGGCGATAAACGTCAACATTTTTAATCCTTGGGTGACATTAATGGAAAAGCTGTGTTTGGAAGATTGGATTGTGAGTGAGGATCGACGTCGTAGAAATCGCCTGGAAAGCCTTTCTGGTGGCTAATTATCTGTCCACGCCACGTTACACAATCTACAATATAAAGATCAGCTATTTTTGCTGATTCCACAGGAAAAACTGGATGTGTTTGGCCCAAAAACACAAAAATAATCCATGAATGTTGGGAGACTTCCTATTTAGTAACGTGACATTCTATAGAAGATACAGTATCCATGATGAGTCTTTGTGATGTAACAGAGATCCCGGGTGATGTAACGAAGACCTTATCACAGAGCTGTTTATCTGAGGGCCGTGGCCCCCGGAGGAGCGGATATTGTAAGTTGTGGGCAGACTTGACACTACTTTCCCGAGAGAGAATGTCGACCTTTCTCTTTACGCTTCATGGTGGCGAGTTCTCGTTTTCACAACTCAAGATTAAACGTACCTTCAGCTCGAGGTGAGGTTTCCATCAGCCGAGGGCTCGGAAGAGAGATGAACGATTATTTGTAACGCTTCTTTGGAAAAGAGTAACAATAGTATTAAAAAGTATTTATTTCGAGGTGATTGCTACATGAAGCTGTAACGTCTCTCTGTTCAGGATTACGAGCAATGAGCTCCAGCCAGGGTCCGGACTAGGGATGGTTAAGTGGTTCTGGCGCTTTAAGGCCAGCAGCCCCCGTATGACAGACGTACGGCACGCATCACAAGACCCCTATTGGCCACCGGCCCACCGTGCCGGACAGCAGAAACAGATCCACTGGGCAGGGGACCCCAGGGGCAGAAAGCGTGATTTTGCCCCGTTTAGTTCCATTCACTATTTTCTGTGAATTTTGTAATTTTTTTCTAAAGCTGTTTAATTTTTGAAAACTGTTGGACCAATCAGGTCCCCCGCTGTCTGCCGCTCGCCCCCTTGTAATGACGGCTGCTGGTTAGACGTTTAGGTCACATTATTCGTCTGGATTTGGTATTCCCCCCCCCCGCCTGCATCCATTATGCATTCAATCAGGTAGTGCTTAGAATTTCATGAAATTATATTTAGATTTAGGATTTAATTTGTTGTTTTAATCAAGAAGTGAAAGGCGTTCTGCTACAGGAGGAATCTGTGAAAGCTAAAATATATCATTCTACCCCCCATTCTGCCCCCCAAAGACCCCAAATATCTTATACTTGTTGCCGTCGGTAACATTTTATGGCAGAATTCGTTAAACGTGACACCGGCTCGAGGATTTGGTTCATCGGTATTTATGAGATGCGGGTTATAGACTGAAATGCTTTATCTATGGAGCACCTGTTATTACCCCACTCGGGTGTGGAAATGCCCCATCGTTACCCACACTGCACCCTCAGCTGCCCTTTCTGGATCTTGGAATTCATATGGGTTCTTTGGCTGTGCGTGATGAGTGTGGTCATGTAGAAATGATATGAATAAACACTGGGCTGAGTACAGAGCACCAACTGGGTGAATCAAGTGGGGAATATTTTTCTTTACTGAGAGGGTGGTATATAAGTGGAACAGCCTCCCAGCAGAGGTGGTAGAGGGTAATACAGTGAGGGTATTAAACATGCATGGGATAGACATACGGCTCCTGAATCAAAGACGAGAGCGACGACTGATTAAGGTTTGAGTCTTTACAGCAGGAGAAACGGGCGACGAGACGGGGGCCGGATGGGGCCGATCTGCTGACGGGTTTTGTGTTTCTATCAGCTAATATAGATAATACATAATTTGACAGATTTTACTTCATGTGAGGGCAAAATTACATCGCTAGCGGTAACGTCCTGTTGGCTCTCTCGGTGATGTCCTCTTTCCTGTTTGGAGGATTGCGGAGAGGAAGTCGCTGTAAGTGCCGCCATTTTGGACGATGTGGCTGAAGAAAGAAGATAGCAGATGAAAGAGAGAAGAGAGAAGAGAAGGGAGGTAAAGGATGAAGAAAATGCAGAAGTGGAAGCGGTCGGCAGAGGAAGGGAAGGGAGGAAGACGGGGAACAAAATTAGTTGCCCCGAAAATGAAGGGGTCAAAAAGGAACCAAAGATCGCTTCGAATGGTTTTTGGCCCATTTGCAGGATCCACTTTACATCAGATCCACGGGTCGTCGGGCAAAGAGATTCGGAACGTGTTTGGGGATTGACCTGAAGCATTGATCCGGGACCCATCTGCACATCTCCAGCTTTATGATGCAGGACATGCGCCACCTCACTAAGCCGTCTTTGCAAAATAAGAAGGATGAAGGTAATTAGTATTAAGTAAATAATAGCTGACAATTACCAAAGAAGAATACTTGTAACCGTTCCGAGCGATAAACCCCGCGATGCGGCACGCGGAAGAAGAATCCCGATCATGGAGGGAAAAGAAAAGGAGAATCCGCTAGAAAGCTTTTCATATTAATGTGTAATCAGCGTTTAAGATAAAAATATATATATTTAACGTGAGCCGACGTATCTCACAAATAAGTCCCGTTCCCACGATCCTGCAGCTTTAACGAATTTACATTTTCAATATTTTAACATAGATTAAGAGATTTTAAAACAATTTTTTAACCTCCAGGAAACAAAGTATCCGAGCGGGCCCTTCTCTTACAACGTTCCTAGAAGTCGATACATCTGGCAACATCCCCCCCTCATCCATGTTTATAACGTTACCAATTACGACTGCCCTATCATCATGTGACAGACAACAAGGGCACTGACAGGCTGAATCTCTTTGTTGCCATAGCAACAGGGAATTTCCTTGAACTTCCCAAAAGTTTTTACAGGTTTAAACATGTGACGGTTAATCCAAAATAATTTTATATCCATATCGCAGTCTCTGGTGAGCGCCGTGATCCTTGGGTTACGGAAAGGTATGATCCCACCGGATCCACCAATCAAAACCAAGAACGGCTCACCCCAAAACGCTGACCATACAAGGTTCGGAATAGCTCTACCGTTTAGTGGAGGGGGAGAGGCTGCCCCCGTAGTGCGCGCGGAGGGTCCGCCATATTGTGGAAGTACCCTGAATAGAGTGGAGACATGGAAGGGGCTGTAGGAGAAGGTTGGGGAACGAATGAAAATTCAGGCTTTTCTCCTTCATTATTATTGGGGCGCCCTCTTTGGTTTTGGACATTTAAGCAAATTAAGGACTTTCAACCTAAACTGTATTAAAATTCAAATTTTTCACAAATGATTCACATGAATCCAGTCTATTGACTGAGGACCTTCCATGATCATCATAATGCGCTTCGTACAACCATCGCGTACATGATTGTAATTTTATAGAAACCAAAGTATGAGCTCCAAAATGTTTCAAATTTCAATATTTCCAGTTGAGCGAATCGTCTTCCAACATAAAAAAAACAATAAACGGATGTAAAAAAAACATCGGGCGGACAGTCATTCGAGGCCGACGGCTGACGCCGGCGCAGCTTTCCTTTGAATGTCGCTGATGAATGCGCGGCGGTGGAAGGGTAGAGGTGCCAGAGAAATATTCTATAACTCTTTCGCTTGCTTGGCAACTAAATTGCCAGCTGTTCCCGTCATTTATAACGCGCGCAAGGTGTACATCGCAGATAATTCGCAGCGTTGCCAAAAACACTCGTTTTCTAATGTCAGGCTCTGTGTGGCCGATCCTCCAGGTTGGATTAAGAAAAATTACCGGGGATCCCGAATTTTGCACACGGAGATAGAAGACAAAAGAACTGCAATGAAACATTGTAACAATAATACAAAAAATATAAAAAAATAAAAACCACATATCGACTTGCCAAAAAAAACAAAAAATAAATAATATATAAAAAAAAAGGCGCTCAGGAGCAGAAAGCCCAGGCAGACATCACGGAACGCGCGTCTACGCGGGAAAAGCTAATATTAGGCTCCGGATTTCTAAAGCTCGCCGAATTAATGGATCGACACTCGCTGCCCACGGAAACGAGAGAGAATCTTCAATACTTCCCCGCGCATTACGGAGATTTTACAGAGCAGAGGCAACTCGGAATTTTATTTACCTTTTTTCCCCGAAAATAAAAGCTTTTGAGTAGCCGTCATATCCTGCTGTATGTAACTTCTGTTAATTTGCGTTAAAATATTCCGAGCCCCCCCCCCCAGCACCTGGGCTATTAAGGGGGGGCTGAAGTGCTCTTCGGACTTGGATAGAAAAGCCACGGCTGTAGCACGGTGCGGCACAACGATGTAGTGCGCGAGCTCATGAGTGATTAGTATTATATGTTGTTGTATATAGCGCCATCATATTCCGCAGCGCAGTACAATGGGGTTTGGGCACACAACACAACAGGTGCCGGGCAAACGGGCTCTTTGTAATGTACCCTTTGTGAGAGTATCTGGAGGGGGGCTCAACTCTCCACAGCCTAATGACTGAGGCACCTGATCGATCACTCCCTATGGCCAGTCCCGGGCAATGGGCATTAACCCTATCTGCTCCAGAAGGAGTAATTACCCACAATACACATTCCATCAAAGTCCAAATGTCCAATCAGGGTCCTCTGTCTCAGTGTTAGACACCTGCATGGGGCTCATAGACTAAAAAAAAGTCTGGAGCTGACTCCATCCTATTCTCCCCCGCTGGGATCTTATATAAAACTCATTCGGCCCCATTCGGCCCCCGTCTACTCGCCCGTTTCTCCTGCTGTAACGACTCAGATCTTAATCAGTCGTTGGTCTCGTCTTAGATTCAGGAGCCGTATGTCTATCCCATGCATGTTTAATACCCTCGCTGTATTACCCTCTACCACTTCTTCTGGGAGGCTGTTCCACTTATCTACCACTCTCTCAATGAGAGACAATGAATCTGTCTATTCTGAATTAGTCTGTAGAAACTATGTGCTCTTAGAACATTGAGGATTCTATTAACAATATGTTAATGCCCTCACCCCCACCCTACATTTACACACACGCACGCACTCACACACGCATTTACACACACATGCACTCACACATACACACACGTGCTCACACCCACGCACTCACACATGCACGCACTCACACACACGCACTCACACATGCATTCACACACTCACACACACTGACACACACGGACACACACGCACTCACACACACACATGTGCAAACACTCACACACACACTCAAACACACGGACACACACACGCATTCACACACACACACGTACTCACACACACGCACTCACACACACGCACTCACTCACACGCACTCACTCACACGCACTCACACACACGCACTCACACACACGCACGTGGAAATGCACTGACTGTGCTTTTGTGTTTTGTCAGAATTAATGAGAAAAGTTCCCTTGCCCTAGGGGTAATTAGTGTCCTTGGAGTTAAATAAGCTAATACTTAGACACCTCTGGCACAGGCAATTATGTTTGTGTATTGAATAATTGATTCAAAGGAAGGGGGAAGGGCCTGCTAATCAGATCTGAGCATAATGAATTGATTTAATTAACGAGGGGATGTTAGGGTCCCTGGGATATGCAAGCATTTATACAGCAGCGGGAGAGCTCAGAGCTCAGAGAGAGAGAGAGAGAGAAGGGCAGCGAACGCGTTTGCTTATAGCACAAGCTTCTTAGATTTTTTTTTTTCCTCCCCTTCTTCTTCCCAGAACACCGTGTCGGGTTTAGAGAGTGAATTTAGACGATACGCACTTTAGGAGTCCGTGAAGCCGGAACGGGAAAGGTTATGAGCTCTCGCGTACGATTACATTAAGACAAATCTCATTCCGCCCGTTGAAGAATTGAAGGAGCCGAGAGACGGAGAAGCAGCCGACCTTATCCCCTTTCAAACTGCAGGCTTAGTTTCTGCGATTGTGTCAGATACAAAAGGGGGGGGTCAAGCCGCCGACACCGACAAGTCCTAAATGTAATCCCAGCTCGGTGCCATCTAGGTTAAAAAGTCGCCTAATCGAGCAATTATCGCTGGCTCGTTGGCAAAGAGGACGATCGGCTGCATAGTCTGCGTCCCCAGAACCGCGTCCTTCCCCTGCCGACTGCCGCTGCCGGGGACCGCCGTCTCTCCAACTCGCCCCCAGCTCGCTGACAATGGTTCTGGACAAAGAGGAAGGTGAGTGTCTCCCCTGTTTATTGAGCTCGTGTCTCCGCGTTATCGCCGTTTGTACCGTAGACCCCCCCCCCCGGCATGGTGAAAACGAGAGAGAAGGCGTGCATGCGAGACGTCTTGTAGAGCTGCTGGGAGATCACCTGTGATGTGTGACATCTAGGAAGTAAACGCGGGTGAGACTGCAGCAGACCGGCCTCCCCGTCTCATTGCAATCCGTCCTCCGCTTCGTATCGGTCTCTCCGCCGGTATCTGTATGCTGCGAGCGCGTTCCCCGGCTCCCCGCCGAGCCCCCATCCAGCCCCCGAGAACACGTATCTCAGAAAACATCTCCGGGCTGCAGCGAGACGACGTGCGAGGGGTATAACGGGCAGGAGGGAAGTTTCGGGGCTGTCTGCACGTATGTTGCCAGAGATGCAAAAAAAAAAAAAAAAACGACTTCAACGGAACGGTAATCAGGGAAGTTCTGAGACGGCTAACGCACGGCCGGGGTATGCCTAAGGGTCTTGCTTTTTTGGGGGGTGAATTAGAGATTTTTGGGGTAAAATTATAGAGCATGTTGTATATAACAGGGCTGTCCAGAAAATGCAATAAACGAGTTTATATATCGGCTTATATGCGGGAGACGATCGGAGTCAAAAACTTGGACGTCGCGACAAAATAGAGAGTTTAGGAATCGCTTAAATGCGACGAGTTCTCCAAAACACCCCCGAGGTCCTGGCCTCCTGGACAGCAAAGGGTTAACAGTGCAGACTGACAGCTGGCGGGGGCGAACCCCTCGAAATACTTAAAACGAAAGAAATGAGAGGAATCGGTGGGATCAGTGTCGGAACGAGCACTTTGCCTAAAATCTCCCCAATCCATCTACAGCAAAAAAAAAAAGAGAGAGAGAGAGGTCTCTATGCCGGCCAGTGAATTGGGCTAATGGCTGGACAGATGTCTGACATTGATCTCCATTAAAACGGCAGCAATTAGCAATGATTGGTCCATTTGTAGCCTTTGCGGTGGTTTCCCAAAACAAAACTTCTACCTTCTAACGTCTAATGGTCAGCCGGAGTCTGGGTCTCCTTCTGGGGGTTGATACATTTCGCAGCGATACTTTCTAAAATCGACTTTAAGATGACGGCCTGGAATAAAAAAAATATGCGAAGGCGAAGGAGCGGACCTGATGGCTCCGACACTGCGATACCCCGAGAACAACGGTGACCATGTCCTCCAGCGTCTGTCATTCTCGCACTTGTTTGGAGTTGTCTTTAGTAAAGAGACCGTCGTATAACTTGTTTTGTAACTATGCGCCGGCAGGAGGTTCATTTATGGGATGAAATCCAAAAAGTTCGCCATTATGTGGGTTTTTTCCTCCCAGATATGGGGCATGCCATCCAAAAACACCCTTATTCGCCCTATGAGAGTTATAAAAGAACCCAATTCTGCTGAAAAAGTGGTGCAGTCGCCATAACGACCCAACGGATATTCCTGACAATTCCATCTCTTTTCCCTTTAGCATCAAACTTGTTCTTGATACGCGACCCAAGCGTGTTCCAAAAGGCATAGGCGGGAAAGTTATTTTAACGATTATTCTCTACATTTAGGAGCGTAACAAATGATTGAACCCGTTAGAAGTGATTTATGGTCCGTGGCCTCAAAGGCTCATGGATATGGCCAACACGTCACGTCACGAGAGGACTCAAACGTTTCCCCGTGTAGCATCAAACGTAAGACTTAAGATATGGAGAAAGGCGAGCTTTCCAAATCAACGCGAAGCATCATCGTCTTTAATAACACTCTAAGTGACGTTCATTGCGGCCAACGACCATGGCCGCCATTAAAAACCGGAATTTCCATATTTCCATACATTTTAGGGTCATTTTATTTAATGAGACCCCATCATTGAGACTGGAGAAGGGGTCATAGATTCTTCTCGGCCACGTAACGCACGGTGCGCTATCTGTGACATGAATGTAGTAGCGTCCAGTTTCCGTCCCTCTTTTACAAATAAAAACAAGAGACACTTCTTTATTTCAAAAAATTTTTAGCAAACATCAGATATGGAATTATTTGTCCGCGGTGCGGACTAAAAATAACTTCAGCACCGCGACACTCAACCTTTATTAACATGTTACAAAGTGTCAAATATTATAAACACAACAAATTTGACACAATATATATATCAATAATTTATGGTAAAATGAAAACAAACATAACCAATTGTAACCATTTAATAACCACTTAATAACCACTTAATAACCAAATTAATAACCAAATTAATAACCTGCTGGTATGGGCGCGACCACCTGTATCCCTGCTGGTATGGGCGCGACCACCTGTATCCCTGCTGGAACTGCCGGCGTCCCCCAGCGCGGCAGTCACATGACCTTACGATTCACAGGGGCGCCTGCCCCCGGCACGTCCGGCACTTACACCTCTGTGCACCACAAGTAACCGCACCTAGAGGGTTAACTCCTGCACCGTACCAGCTTAAAAACCAGAGTGCCCGGCAAATGCCGAAAATTAGGGGAGGGATGGGCGGGAAAATTCTCTTGAAAATAATTGCCCCTATAGGCCACGACCCTTCCTTCTGGCCCTGCACGTGCCACCAATACTTAACGCTTTCAGTGCCAACATTTCCGCTTAGTCATGCCTTAACCCCTTAAACAGGCTTGACCATGGGTACCTCGTCCGCACTACATTCACGTGGCCCCTCTGTCCAAATCTTTCCCTCCGGGGCTGTTCTTTATTCTGTTACTAACGTTAACATCGATAACGATCCTGGATTATCGCCACAATTAGAGGGTAAACCACAACTGGCAGGACTACAATTCCTGCTATCCAAAGCTGGTTTTGGCTGAGGGTTTTGGGTGTTCCAGTAGCAGTTAATGAGATACCTTTCGCTGTATTTGTTACGACTTCAAGCCAATGGGTAAAAAGTCTATTGAGACAGGAACCGGCCTGACGCTGACCTAAAGGACGCTGCCTACACCTCTTCATTCAGTGCCAGTTGACCCCAACCCCCGATATATATATACAGTATATAGATATATACGGTATATAGATATATACACGCGGGAGAGCCTCCATCCCTGATGCTTTGCAGCATAATTGGAGATTCTGTTTTAAGTACCGTATTTTTCATTTTGATGAAATGACTTTAAAAGATTTCAGGCTCCGCTGATCAATACTTTTATGCGTAAAGGCTGCTTTAATCACGTCGGAGTAAGTGACATTTTCAGCATCTATTGCTTAAGGCCACGTAATGCTAAGAAACTTTCTGCAACGATTGTCAAGGGGACGGCGGGGGGTCTTCCGAACAAATCTGACGGGGGTCACTCATATATATTTTTTTTATAGTAAGCTTAGAATCTCAAAGCAGTCAAAACAATGCTGATGTCTCGAAAAAGACACGCCGGCGATTGTGAAACCTTTTCCTTGACAAAGACGTTTGGCTAAGTGGGTATTGATTGTAAATACTGGGATTGGAGAGGTCAAAAGAAGTGACCCCTGCCACCTGTCTGTACACGGGGTATTTACCCAGACTGGGGGGGGGGCTCGGATACATTGTTTCTTATTGTCTTACGAGATAAAAGAACCGAAACGCGCACAGAGGCTACATCACCGCTAATAAAGTTTTAAAAGCGGGTATAAAACTTTTTTACGGATATCCCTTGGCTTTTTTTGTCTCAAAGCAATAAAATGGAAATAAAATAGTTACTTTATTTAATTAAAGCCCCCAATCTCCTCCCTATTCATTTAACGTCTAATTGGTCCAATAGTTGGCCGTTTCGGGGGTCCGGACCTGGAATGAACTTCAAGCATCGGTTTGGGAAGGAGACACGGATTCTGAGACTATTTTGTTTGTAGAATTCATCAGGTTGGAAAATTCTAAATCTTGTCTTTATTTATTTATTTATTTTTTAAATGGAAAGGAATTACAAATTTTTTTTAAATCACCCGTGTTTCCTAATACTATCTGCCTGATTGGACAGTTGGCTGAGAGTATTGGAAGTGGCAGTCGGACATCTGTCTGTAGATTATGTGGCCTTTAGCTAATCAGAAACACAATCCAATTGTACAGCGCTATGGAATATGATAGCGCTATATGAAACAATAAATAAATAAATAAAAATAAAAATAATTTACAAAAAATAGTAGATAATTTAACAATTATTTAACAATTATTTTTATTCTGTCATTAAACTAAGAAATACTAAAGTCTTCATTTAGAAAATAATATTTTACTTGAGAGGTTTCTGGAGAATTAAAATAATTTATTTATTATTATTATTTTCAACCCAATATGATTTCCTAACTCTTACTATTAGCTACAGAATGGTTCATTTTTAATGCAATATCGGTAATTTAAAAGGAGAAAAAAAGGTTACTGCTTCTTTAAACATTAACCCTTTATTGACAGATGTCATATCTTTATGCAAACAGGTGTTTTTAAGACCCTTTGGGCCTCTAATGGAGGCTGCTCCGGCTTTCCAGCTCTTTAATTGTTTGTAGAAAACATTCCGGAAAAGAGAATTGAGACATTGTTACAAATTGTTATTTCTTTATAAACGGACCATATTAAGAAAATCCGCTGCTCAGTAGAGCTGAACTTGGCAGAAGTATTTTTTTGGGGGGGTAGAGCAATCTTTATGAGAAAGTATTTGAGTTATTACGATAATCGTAACGCTGTCAGGCTGGCTTTTAGTGATACATGGGGGCAGTAACCACACGATTAGTTACTTTTATAGAGTGAAGCCAGCGCTCAACTTAACTCCTTCACTGCACAGAAAAAGCCCCACGAGAATACCCTCCCGCGTTTTATTAAGATTTAAATTCGAAAAAAAATCTGATTTTTTGTTTAAATTATAAATTCAATTAAATAATATTTAAAAACTCAAAGTATCTTTCTTACTGACGCTTTTTGAAAAAAGAGGGGGAAGCGAGATCCCTGGCGTTCTGGTCTCTTCCAAAATGGCTTTCATTGGGTTTAAAGGGTCAGGTAGGGCTTTTTTGGACAATATATTCTGGTGGCCGGCCTACGACAAGCTTCTGGGATATAAATGATGAGCATTATCCAAAAGTGCCTAAAAGGTTACCAAAAAAAGTAGCAAATTATATTCTGTCCTCTGCTCAAATACCCTTTTTTGGGTAGTTTTGTCCCTCTGTCTGCCTTCTCTTCTCCCGGATGCTCCTCGGGATGGAGAAACGTCACCACGTGTGTTAAATATATATCTAACGTATAAGTTACGGACTAGGAATGAGAGTTGGAGATGTTGGTAAAATATTTGTGACCAATGAGATTTGGACTCTCCACCCTGCTTATCTCCTATTGGCTAAGAGCAGACTCTTTCGTATAGGTAGGTAATGCTCACACCCAAGCGTGATGACTCCCTCCGAATGTTCCTCTTCTCACTCCTGAAGACCTGATAAGGGGTCTCCAGCGCCATGATGGAAAATCCCTGGAAAAATTAGGTCATGCAGATACGTGCCAAGATTAAGGCAAAACTACCCTACACCCAGATGCCCCTCACCAAAGAAAAAGTGTTAAAACATGGATTTATGGTTCAATTTCCACAATCATCGCCTTTCCAGAACATTGAAAACCTCAGTCCAACAAAATTGTAAAATTATATCATTGGTGGATAAGGAGCCTGGACTATAATCAAACCGACGGCCAAGGATAATATGTGACCAGGGATGATAAGAAGTGTGATGTGGCCCGGTTGCCCTCATTTCAACACAACGCTAGTTCGCGATCAGTAAAATTCATGAAGAGTTCACCAAATAAAAAAATATTAAGAGTAAAAATCGAGGTTAAGAGTCCGACCCGTTAATGGCAAAAATAAAATTAACCGTTTTCCATGAAAGCTTCTCAAGCTGAAGTCAGTCCGTCCAACGAATGGCAGCGGAAGCACAAAAACAGGAGAAGAGCAAACAGTCTTTACGGTTAATGCTTATTGTTTTCTGCTACACTTTACTTTTACCAAATCCCTAGTGTTTTGCAGAAAAATGTCTGTTGTTGTGTCAGGCATCATCCGTTTTTATATAGTGAGTCTGAATGTAGCAGAGGGGGTGAGAATGTTCGTGTATCGCTGTGCTTGACGTGCGTTCATGAATGTTTCGCTGATGGGGAATTTATAATGGGGTGAAGATTCTTTAGTTGAGATGTTTTGCCAACATCAATATTGGTCGGATCAAGAACCGATGAGGGTCTAGAAGACCCTTTATCTAGATAATGTCTTCTGCTTGTAAATGGTCGTCTTCCTAGGCCAGCAGAGGGGTTTTGAAGGAGTTGGCCGTTGTCTGACGCTTCTTACTAGTAACAAACTTACAAGGAACTCTCCGGTTTATGTAGTCCATCCCGTGTGTCACGCCGGAGGAGCCATGTGGAGTATGTCTATGGCCAAACATGCATACGTTTCCACCAAATTTATGGTGAAATATTGATTAACCCATGATTTGCCACTTAGAGCCTCCGATCTCTTTGACCAGATGTTTCTGGTCTCCTTTGAACCAAATGCCAAGGAGACGTTCATTAATGATTGGAAGCCTCATCTCCGGGGCCCCTAATCGGAAACTGGACCCATTTCGAAAATACAATCTCTTTCATGCTTCAGGCTTTGTGGAGAGTTATAGGAGCCATCCTACGGGTGTCAGACCACCTCCCCAAAGGACCAAAGCTGCGCAGGTTTTAAATCATATCCCTGCTTTTGCACAGGTGGTGCAGTCTCTTCAAGATAATGGTTCTCCAGTGAAATCCCCCAAATCCTTAAAACGCAGTCCTTTCACGTACGCATTTTTTACGTCCCTAACATGGAAAAGATACATAGAAGGTTATGTATAAAGAATGGTAATGATACAACTGGAGCAATTACCGTGAACGTTCCATTGTTTCCATGGTGACTGCTCCACTATGCACCAGAATTGCAAATATCCTCAAAACCTCAGCCAAAACCATTTAAACTTATCTTAAGATCTAATGGTATTTAACCCCAAATTAACCCAAAAGACCCCATCTCTTTACTAGAGCTGTCCGTGTGGACGTTGAGGGTTGTAATCCAGACAGAACGTTAAGATCTTTCTCGCGAACATTTAGTGAAAACATTAAAGATTTGCACGGCTGGTCAAAGTGCTGAATACTATCCTGAGTATGTGGCTCTTGGGGGCAAGAGGTCATTACTTGGGTTTAATGGTACGTTGCCTACCAGAAGGTCCAACAAGGTCTCAGTTAATGATGATGACGGTGCCTGGATGGACCATTATCTGCAGGGTTCCGTCTTAAGCTTCTCCCTATTAACTCCTATCCCAAAAGTCCTATGAAAGAAACCTTAATCTGCGCATCATCGGTAATTACTTCACATAATAATAATAATAATATTTTGGGTTCACCCGCCGCAGATGATGTCACAGTCCTCGGCCATTGAAGATGTGAACGTATAAGCGTTGCCGTGTTATACTTTGTAACATTCCGCTGCTACAATATCAATTATTGCCAGTAATAAAAATAAAACATTCGATGTTTAGACTAGAACGTCACTAAAGCCGCACTCGTCCACGATAGAGGGTGCGGTGCGGCCGGCGGCCTGCAGATGGCGCTGGCGAGCTGGGAAGGTTTAAATTCCCCATTAAAAAAAAAAAAAACGTGACGGGAAAAAAAAGGAAAAGGTTTTCAGGCGAAGTGCGAGCATTTATTCAGTAGCATGAGTACAAAGCTGGAGAACAGGAGAGCAGCTCCGGCTACGCACAGACGCTTCCCCCCGCTTTCTCTCTCTCTCTCTTTATTTTTCTTCCTTTCTTTTTTGTTATTTAAACACTGATCGCATCCAAGGGAGGGAGAAGAATTTAGTAAACTCAATGTCACGGAGTTCCGAGAAGCTGCGATCGCGTTGAGACAGATTCTGCTGGGTAAATCGAACAGTTTCTGGACGTTGCGAGGGAGAAGGAGCAGCCTCCGATTCCTTTCTCTTTTTTCCCTTCTCTCTCTCTCTCTCTCTCTCTCGCTAAGTGCGATTTTGGCCGCTTACGGCTCTAAAGTGGGTGACATTGCTTTTGTGTCGTCAAAGCGCTTTCCTTGGGAATGAAATTCAAGCTGAGAGTCGTTGAGGTTAAAAGCTGGACAACTTGGTAATTAGAGCCCCGCTCTCCGGTGGCCGGCGGACTGCCCGTTGCACCGTGCGATACGTCTGCATCTCCCAAGGACTAATTCCCCCGTCTGCGCTCCGAGTGGAGGCGGTTCGAGCGGCAGAGCCCCCCAGCCTCCGTCCCTGAGATGATGGTTCTAGACAAGGAGGACGGTACGTGGGATTAGGTTCTTTAGTCGGCTACTTAATGCATTATAGATGTTCAATATATATGCAAATGCCTGCTAAATGAATATGTATGCGCCGATCGTCTCGTTTCTCTACGCCATTCCTGCTTAGGGATTTTTGTTGTTCTTGTCCTGGTTTTATCTTCTCGTCCAGCAAACAAAGAGGGAGATTTATTAAAGCGCGGCTAATAAAATTGTGGAGCGTTCAATGCAGCCCCTTTTCCAGAAAACTTTCTTTTTGTCGGGGGGGTCTTAATTAAATATGGAGCAATGACTTTGCTCCAAAATGTGTTCCACTTTTACCCCGGGACATACGAAGCGCATGGTTTTCTGCACCCTGGAGCAGTGACAGGTGATAATGTCTTCGTATTGCCTCATTTCTCCCCAAAAAAGAGTGCTGAAAAAAATCGGTTGTTTCGTATCATCTGCATGACTGAAAATCTTCATATTTTCTTTATTGTGGTAAAGCTGTCAGATTCTGTTTTTCGCTTTAGTGAGCAGGTGGTAGATAAGTGGAACAGCCTCCCAGCAGAGGTGGTAGAGGGTAATACAGTGAGGGTATTAAACATGCATGGGATAGACATACATCTCCTGAATCTAAGACGAGACCAGAGGTTTGACGGGGGCCGAATGGGGCCGATCTGCCGGCAGATTCTGCTTCGCAAAGGGATCATAGGCTCTGTGCAGAGGGGTATTCACAGTGCATGCGCGGGGTTAATCTGTAGGTCTGACATATGTCTGCGTATCTCAGGTCGGCAGATAGAGCGGAGCCTCCGCCAGCCTCCTATATTGTATGTTTAGGAGGAGACTTATGAGGTCTTTCTAAGCGGCCAAACATTCTTTCCTAAGAGGAATGACGTTAAAGTCGGAAGTTTGGTGACAGTTAGTGGATATGGGGCCGGCTGCTTTAGTAAATTGCCGGCTGATTAAGATGACAGAGGATGGCATTAATGGAACAAGAGGCCATAATCTAAAACTAGAGGCTTAGATAGAATGGAAGGAAAATGTACTTTACTAAGAGGGTAGTAGATAAGTGGAACGGCCTCCCAGCAGAAGTGGTAAATGGTAATACAGTGAGGTTATTAAACACGCATGGGATAGACATACGGCTCCTGAATCTAAGACGAGACCAACGACTGATAAAGCTACCAAGCGGCTAAAAGCATATCCGTAGCCAGCGGGGGAGGGGTAATTGATAGGGAGTGGGTTAATCGACGAGATTGCTGGTTTCGTGAAAATTAAAAACGAGACAGCGGAGAATAATGCATTAACCTAAATGTGTTTCTAACCAACCTTTTTGTTAAGTGGTTTAATAACCTGCGTTGACTTTGACAGATGTGCCGGGTCTCCGAGTGAACGGATCACCGTGTAGGCAATAAAAAAAAAATACAAGTTTAATAATTATATTTCCATTGCCTATCGCTCTGGATGAGAACTTTTCAGAAAAGAGAGAAATGGGATCATTAATGTTAGAAAGCAATCTCTCAGGGTGGTAGATAAGTGGAACAGCCTCCCAGCAGAAGTGGTAGAGGGTAATACAGTGAGGGTATTAAACATGCATGGGATAGACATAGGGCTCCTGAATCTAAGACGGGACCAATGAAAAACTGGTGACTAGATGCGGGCCGACGGGGGCCGGATGGGTTTAGACTGAGCCGGCTGCTCTGGGCACTTAGCTGGTCAGGGGGCATCTCTATGAGGTTCTTTCCCAAGATGGAGAGTAAATTCATGCAGAAAGGGGGCGCCAGAGATATAGTTTGCCCCGGGGGGACTAGGAACCCCAGGACTGGCCATGGTTTTGCATTATTGGTGAGGTCCAGTAAATGCTTGATGACTTTTGACATTAATGATGTCACAATTCGATATGTAACATACTATCCTGTAGAAATAACAATATTTTCAAGTTTTTTGTTACATTGTAACAACCAACGGGGGGGGGGGGGACTGACTCTTCTCACTCTTGTAACATTCAGAGAATTTGGATGGGAATCCTTCATGGGCATTTGCAGGGCTAATAGAGGTCTTGGATAGAAAAATCAGACTCCCCCACCCCTAGAGGTCTTCTAAAGTAACACGCAAAGTGCTTTTAACACTAAATTATCCTCTTTATCCCCCGAATAATTCATTATAGAGTTTAAAATATGAAATGTCGTCAATATATCGTTCCCTAAATATTTCATCTGAGCTGCAAATCTCACGGTGCTTTCAATACAACCATTTTTATGGGTAAAAAGTTGTCATTTTTGTCATTTACTGAACCAAACAGTCACTTGGTTTTGCCATAACGTAATGTCATGGACCCGTTGACTGTCAGCTCTGTGGGTTTCATCTTAAAGCTGCAGCTTACACAGAATATTAAAAATGATTTCTTATCTAATTCTTCTGCCTTTACTGATCTGCCCGGAGTCATAAGTAAGGAATCAGCAGAGACATAATATGGATAATAATTACTTTAACCCTTTAAGTGCCAGAGAGCAGTGAAGCTTCCATAAACCTCTGCAAGCAATGAAAAGGCCAAATGCTACAAATTCGAACTCAAAAAAGGCCATATTTTAGGATTATGAACGATAAACTTGTCTGATTTTGACCCGAAGCTGCAGAATAAAAATCATACTATGTCCAATATCATAGGCTTTATATGTATAGCCCTACTCATCACCCGACCTTAATATTAAATTATACGCAGGATGTTACAGTAATTCACATAAAGAATGACATACGTTGTAAATCTGAGGTCAGCGTGGAGATTTGTCGGAAATAAATATATATATATTTTTTTTACATTTTTTAATTGGTGTGAGCAATGGATTTTGCTTCCCGTTAACTGGAAAACATCTTTTCATTTAAATGCCATAATAGTAACATCTATGGGGTCTGGTAATATGTTTAAAATTCAAACAATCAAGTCCCAAAACAAAAGTTTGGTGGAACCTTAATTGAGAATTGAATTGTCTTATTGACATTTCAAGTAGACTTCTTAGTTTAAATAGAGAACAAGTAGAACCTTTGGTATTCTTCAGGAAAATTCCTAAAGTGTTACAAAGTTTCCAGGCCTTATTTTGGGGCCGATGACCCTCAGTTAGGCGGTTCACCGAAGTGAGGCACTATGAGAAAATTCCCCTACCAAGATGGCGGCTTTCATAGTAGAAATTTATCGTCGGAACTTTTCTTTATAGAGAAGACAGAACTAAAAGAACGCAACAAAAGAAGAGAACAAGGAGGTCTCATAGTCTAACAATCCCCAACGTTTGACATCAAATATATCCCTGGCGCCCCTTTCTGTTAATGAAAAGGACAGTCCTCCCAGACGACTGGCACGGCCTCCCATCAATTTCCAGTTAGAATTTGGAGAACAATTTTTAAAATCTCAATTTTAATACCCACAAGATTGGATTTCCGGTGGACTTAATATTTCCTTGTAAATGCAGAACTCAATCCCCAAAGTTCCGCCTCGTCAATTAAATGAACTCCAAATATTGTAATTGATTGGGAGAAGACTTTTCCGTTCCCCGTTTCTGCAGATCGATCGTCTTGTCGATAAGCCACCGTTACTAATGTTTTGATGGATTAGGCTCTTTGCCGAGAGGTGGTTAAGAGGCTTATTAAACAAACAATATTATGGATTTCATTTTCTTTTCATGCCAATATTTTCAGAAGTTGGACAGTTCTTTCTGTTCTGTCCCCAAAGCTCAATCCTCCGTGTCGTAAATTTCCAAATACCCAATAGACTGCCCCAACATCTCACCTGAGAGCTAAACTCTCAATATGAGACATTCTCCCTATAGAAGAGATCATTGGAAATCAAAATTGAGAGTTTCCCCCAGAAATAACATTCTTTAGTCCTTTTTATTGGTCAAATTCATGAAACAAGACTTAGAGCCATGTAGGCTTCCGAGACCTCGGATGACCCTTCTTCATGGGGATCACTGACCTCTGAGACCTTTTGATCAACTAAGTATCTTGTTCTACTAATAAATTTGGTTCCAAAAAAGTTTCACGGAATTCTTAAAGACTTAATCATCTCTTGAACAAATTTGGCAATATCTAAAAAAAAAATAGAAGTAAATTTGGTAAACTTGATGACTTTAAAGTTGCGTTAAATTGTAAGCTCCTGTGCGCAGGGCCCTCCTCACCTGTTGTTTCTGTAAGTCAAATTGTTATGTTAAATACTTCTTGTTTTGTCCTGTCTACCCATTGTACAGCGCTACGGAATATGATGGTGCCATATAAAACAATAAATAGTAATTGCATGTTTTTGGAACTACTTAGCCCTCCTCCTCAGACATTGTACTTATGACACTTGGATAGGTTTTGCAGGCAAAGACAATGAAAGCCTGGAACAGCCTCCCAGCAAGGTGGTAGAGGGTAATACAGTGAGGGGATTTAAACATGCATGGGATAGACATACGGCTCCTGAATCTAAGACGAGACCAACGACTGATTAAGGTTTGAGTCGTTACAGCAGGAGAAACGGGCAGACTAGACGGGGGCCGAATGGGGCCGATCTGCCGGCAGGTTCTGGGTTTCTATGAATTTTTATGCCTCCTGCTATGTGTCGCATTAAATATTAAAAGCTAAATCTATGTCCATGATTGAGACGGAGTGGGCCGAGGTTACAGACGGTAAAACAACTTGCGTTGTGCATTTAGTGCATGGTGAATATTTCTAACAGAAAAAAAAAAGTTGTAAGGAAAAGCCGGTAAATAATGAGTTCCTGAGTCCGGCGATTCCATTACTCGGGGGGTTAAACGGAATGAAATGATATTGTTTGTGAAACGCGCTGCTTACAAAGAATGTTTGCAAACGGAATGTTTTTATTTATTTGGCCGCGGTGCCAAAGATTTTACTCCTTTTATGAATAAATAATGTTTCTCGTGAATATTTAACGAAGCATCAGTCAGTTAAAGCTGTTACTTGTGGATGCTTTTCAGCGAGATGTAAACTTTAATTTTAGCCCATTATTTATCTTTATTATAATTAGTTTTATGGACATTATTATAGTCTGTGTTGAGTCAGACTTCCTGATGCAGCGAAATCTCAGGGAGAATGGGCAGATTCCCAGGGATTTCACCCCAATCTCAGGGCAGATTTTTAAACTGGATATTAAAGGGTTAATATTTGAAGAGTTCCAGGGGCATTAAGTTCTAGAAAGTCACCAGGTGTAAAAGGTGGGTATAAAGAAACATGCCAGCAGCTCGGCCCCATCCGGCCCATCTAGTCTGTAAAGACTCAAACCTTAATCAGTCGTTGGTCTCGTCTTAGATTCAGGAGCCGTTTGCCTATCCCATGCATGTTTAATGCCCTCTACCGCTTCTGCTGGGAGGCTGTTCCACTTATCTACCACTCTCTCGGTAAAGCTTCCTATCATTCCGTCTAAACATCTAGTTTTAGATGACGGCCTATTCTTCCATGATAAAGTTATAACTCATGCTCAGGCATAGATTTCAAGCAAATTGAGCCCTCTGGGGTATCAGTGGTGCCTTCATTAAATCCCACCAGTCATCACTTTAATAAAACCGCCTCATGTGAGGTCTGGCTAACGAGCAATATGTCTGCCCCATTATTAGATAACTTTAATAACAGAAAGCTGTATTATGAGTAATTATCCATTTGTTACTTTTTGGAGTGTTCCTTTAAAATATTCAACTTAAACCTGAAAGAGAGAAAGCGAGCGAGAAAGAGAAGGAAAGAGAGAGAGAGAAAATGAAAGAGAACGAGAGAGAAAGAAAGAAAAAGGAAGAAAGAAAGAAACAGAGAGAGAGAAACAGAAGAAGAGAGAATGAGAGAAACATAGAGAGAAAGAAAGAAAGAGAAAGAGAGAAAGAAAAAGGAAGAAAGCGAGAGAGACAGAGAGAGGAAGAGGAAGAGAAAGAAAGAGAGAAAGGATAATCAAACATCTGAATGCTATAGAAAAACATCAAATGGAAAAAAGAGAGAAACGCGTGATTTATCTATTCCTTTATGACGATAAAATAAAAAGCACTCAAGTCCAGAATAGAAATGCTTGTAGTTACTTAGACAAAAATAAAAGTCCTTAAGATATCAATATATTGATTGCTCGCTGTGGCCCTCGTTCATAAAAAGCTTTAACTGTTGACGCGCTGAGACCCTTTCCGGCTCTCAAAATGCTCAAAATCTGTTTCTTCTTCTAATAAACAGTAATTTCTGCATTTTTATTGATGGCGTTTTATGAAGCACAGTGACACGTTGTATCAGGATTCCCCTTTTCTGTGGAAACCTCACAAACTGGAGAAATAAAAAACAGGGCAGAAGGAAAATTCCACTCATTGGTTGCTATGGTGATTGCACATTTTCTACCACTTTGCACCAGAATTGGTGTTAACAGAGAACCCTCATTATCTGACGCTGGTGGTAATATTTACGGCCCACCTGGGGCTCTTAGCGAGAAAAAAGCTTCCTGCCAGGGGTGGATACATTGTGAGGTTCCTTGTTAGAACCATTTGGCTGCCACCGTTTTGGGGGTGCCTTCCATGACACTTTAATTCCCACAATCCCCCCCCGCATCCTCCTATACCTCATAATGGCAGAAGCCCAGATACAGACAGGGGTATAGCTATTGGCCCCCATATTAAAGGACCCTGCCATGTCCTTGGGTGTCTGCTGATGACCCACCACCCCATTGACCTGCCCCGTTCGGTGGGTTTCACCCCCTTCGTTCGTCTCTACGAGGCGATAACGCCGTGGAGCGCAGGGAGCATAAATCGGTCTGTCTTCCCGAATCCACGTCTCACTAATGTACCCGGATTAACTCGACCGTAAATTGTCTCCTTCGGCCGCCGCGTCTTGCTAAAAGTTCCCCCTATATGATTCATGATTTGGATTGCTTTTAGCAGCTATTGGCTAAGCAATATGGTAAATGGACAAGGTGATGCAATTGGCATTAGTGATAGAAGATGTACAGAAGCGTGTAATGGAGTCGATACTCCGCATTAACTACCGATGCCCAATTACAGGGAATGGAAGAGTGGCTTTTAGAAACATTAGGATTTGCAGAAGAGAGCAGATCACCTGCTGCTCCGTCCCTAAAAGCTTCACTCTTTGTCTGCTGGCCGCGCCGAGTCGCTCACATCGTCGTTCCCAACACTCTCTTATTTTTTCCTCTGTAAATTTCATTAAAATTAATAAAAAATAAAAAAAAGAATTCCAACTATACTATTGAAGAAGGCGAACCGTCACAAAGGGACTTGAATCGTTACAGACGGATGGATGCCCTGCCGCGAGTTTGGAATGTGTAGGAAAATTTGGTGTTTTCAGAAAAAAGAAAAAGAAAAGTATAAAACTGTTTGTTTTGTTTTTTTATGTCGATGGTGATGGTGGTGAATGCAAGGAACAGCCTCCCAGCAGAAGTGGTAGAGGGTAATACAGTGAGGGTATTGAACATGTATGGGATAGGCATACGGCTCCTGAATCTAAGACGAGACCAACGACTGATTAAGGTTTGAGTCGTTACAGCAGGAGGAATGGGCCGACGGGGGCCGACGTAAGATTAATATTAATGTCGTTTGTCACTAATCAAGCCTGTTGGTAATGTGTTATTTTCGGAGCCTTTACTGAAATCATCTAAATTTAAATAATCAGACTGCTGTAGACTGTATTAAAATGACAGAGATCCTGGAGTGTTTGCAGATCTTGAATCATTTTGCCCCAAATCCTGTAGTGATTAGTCAATCAAAGTTAATTCTTCAGAGGAAATAATGGCCGGAAAAAAAAATCAGACTCTCCGCGAGGGGCTGCAAAACGCTAAATGATTACCTCGCCTCCGACTTCTCCTTCTTCTAGAACCAAACGCGCGCTCGGCAAAGACCACCGAGACGATAAATCTCACCGGCTTCAACAATCCCAAAACGATATTTCCTGCCGCTAGAAAACAGGACTGGCCCAAATAATTAACACATCCTAACACTATATAAAACATATTAACCGGGCTTTTAATTCCTTTTCATACAGGAAGTATTACTATAAACCCCCTCTGTTACTTCCTGTTGCGCTATACCCGAGAGCCGCCATCTTGCTGCCCTGTCACAGGGTATAAATCTGCCCGTCGCCCTGAGATATCTGTGATAATAGCGTTACGGAGGGACCTGCGCGGCTGGAAACAATCTCTAGCGCTAGAGGCTCATGTGCCGTCCGCTAAAACAATGCGGGGAGAGAACAGGAAGCGGCTTACAACTTCCTGCTTGGGCTGATGAAGGGAGATAACAGGAAGCGACTTACAACTTCCTGCTCAGGCTGATGTAGGGAGAGAACAGGAAGGGGCTTACAACTTCCTGCTTGGGCTGACGAACGGAGAGAACAGGAAGTGGCTTACAACTTCCTGCTTGGGCTGACGAGAGGGAGAGAACAGGAAGCGGCTTACAATTTCCTGCTTGGGCTGACGGGAGGATTCTGATGCACTGAGGGGTCATGGAAAACGGAGGGGGGTTTGCCTTAAATGCATTCACTGCCTTTGTGTATGATATCGCTGGAACGTATAAGTGTAATCGATATCAAATTAAACTAATTAATAAATCTAAATTTATTAAATAAAAAGTAAAAAAAAAATGACCTAATTTTTTTCCCTTATAAACCAAATCCTCATATTTTGCTAAATCCACGCAGCAGAATAACCTATGAGAGAATTAGTCCTCCCCAACCCCCCCCCCCCCCAGCTTTGATTTCTGGCCTCCAAGTCATTTTTCTGGCCTCTTCATATATATATGAGGCCTATCACCAAATAAAAAGAGATTATATATAAATTACATTTCAGAAAAGCCCAGAAATACATTTCGCTAAAGTCACTCCAAACGTGCATACCGCCTCCTCCGAGGTTTTCATAAAAAACACAAAAAAAAGACAAATTGCCTTTTTCTTTAAATACAAATAAAAACCGCGGCAATAAAAGGAGCCTCCGTATTTTTTTATTTTTTTTTCTAGTTACTTGCTGAAATTTGTACAATCACGAAATGACTGATTTGAAAGCAATATTTCATATAAATACAAGCCGCTGATCTATCAACACTGGTAATAAAACTCGCGCCTCCGGGCTGTGATTTTATTTTCAAATAATAAGAATTGCTTTATTCTTTCGTGCTCGAGTTACCATGGTAATTCTGTCGCGTAGCGCTGTTATATTGATTTAGAAAGTGGACAGTAATATTTCTTTTGTGTTATCCTTTTTAACTTTTTTTTTTTCCTTTCTTTTCGAGGGCTTGATTTCTAATTTCCACTCTGAGATTACTTTTTATAAATTTCTTAAGTCGCATTTTAAATTAAACTCGCGGGTTTGGGGTATAAAAGTGACACCTCTGCACGCGGCTGGACCGAGACAGATATTAGTCGGCCGTCTGGTTTGTTACGAAGCGGGAAGAAGCAGAATGAGACGAATCGAGTCAATGAAATGAATGAGAATTAAACGGAATTTCAGTAAATTACAGACATTCTCTATACGGTATATATGATGTATAGATTGTATATTTATATACATAAATAATAGTATTTCCTCTTGAAATGATCAAGGACTGTGGATCACTGAGTGGTCCTGGCACTTTAAGGCCATTGGCCACCAGATGACGTATGAGAGGCCTCTAGGTGGATATGGTTTTCATACTCCGGCTGGCGGATGCACATGGGCAAGTATCCGGCTCTATCGGGCCAAATGGCCAGTCCGAGCCTGGCTTCGTACAGTGATGGTGTAAACATTTTGGGCTGCCCCTTCTTAAAGAGTCGAATGGGGTACATGTGATAGAACATTATTACACACGTGTAACTATGTAACTATAACTATGTAACTATGTGACGGGGGCTACAATGTTTCTTTCTTAGTAAACTCTTAATGGGTCGCCCCATGAGCTGGTAAAACACCCTCATTATTACCCTGTTGGACCCAACTCTAAACCTCCATGCACCCCATGGTGTTCCTCTGGCTACGTGGCCAGCAATGTACAGTGTCCCGGAAAAGATGGGGTGTTTGGGTCCCCCGGTACTAAGCTAAGCCACCTCTGTTCACAAACTGATCTTTGGGGGGCGCTATCTGTATTGCCTTCTGCCCTCCAGAATGGGATTCACAGACGTTTGTGGGGTTTTTATACAAAGCTGGAAGGAGACGGTCGGTACTGACAACTTTTTTAAGGGCAAAATCCTCGCGCTTTGGTTTGTGATTAATAGGCCTAGGGGTTCTGCAAGCCAAGAAAGTCCTAAGCAGGACAAAAAATGAGACCTGAGAGGGTGGTAGATAAGTGGAAAAGCCTCCAAGTGGTAGAGGGTAATACAGTGAAGGGATTAAGACCAACGACTGATTCTTTACAGCAGGAGAAATGGGCGACTAGACGGGCCTGACCTGCTAGCAGATCTGTAAAGGTCATAATTCTATTTCAGAGTTTTCTGATCTTTTCAGGTAATTTGATATCAAATGATGAATTTTCTGATTCTCCCTCAAATGTTTGAAGAACATCTTGACTGCTGTCCTCAAAAACAGGAATTTCATTGAAATGCCTCTTCTAAATCTCCTTTCCCTTTTCTGAAAAGCATCTCAATCAATCGCGACGTCTCCGAAAACAACGAAAAGATTTTCCACGAGCGAAAAAACTTCATTCCCCAAACAATCACAGAAAAAAAAGTTTTTATAAATGTTTTTTTTTTTTTTGGGGGGTGGGGGTGGTGTGCGAGAGAAGCCTCCGGATTGTAAAATTCTTTAAATAATGAAAGAACCTGAATCCGTTAATCTAGAGTCACCGCGCCGAGTTAATAGAATACTTTCACTGCCTGTCATCAAACCCAAAATGATAATTAAAGCCGTCAATTGAGATTACTCGTTTAAATAGTTTCTTCTAAAGACGCAGTTGACATTCCTTCGCTGATAACATTAACAATATTGTTATTCACACGCCTTGGCAGCTGCGAAACCGTGAGGAAAAAAAAACAACAAAAAAATAAAATGAAAGAAAACACCACTTGCTAAAAGAAAACCAGATATTATGTTATAAATGTTTAACCTTTTAGCTGCTGGATTTCCAAGTGCTTCTGGGGATAAATGGGGCTAAATAAATATCACCTCTATATATGACTCAACTTGACGTTTCTTTGATTTTCCATTTAAATATCTAGATTTTTAGGTCCCCTCGTCGCTGGTGTTTTTCTGCATAGGGGTCTCAGCGCCACTAACATCTCAGGGTCCAATGGACTTTCTAGGAGTAAGAGGGTGTTATGTGTTTGAAGGGGCAGAGAGGGGGGGTAGTGAGGGGGGGCGCCAGAGGAGTAGTCCGCACATGGCGCCACAATGCCTAAGGCTGGCTCTGGCTGGAATAGTCAGTTTTCCTGGGGTAATTAGCTCCTGGCAAGCACCTGGACTTGCTATAGCCCCAGCCCCTGGAAAGACTCAAGGGCAGCTTCCCACCACTCAAACATCCAGGTATGATGTCATAAGGAACATCTCTTCCTTAATTGATGTATTTAGGAGGCTTGGTTGCTTCCTTTAGCATCTTCTATACAATCATATAGATGCATTCAATGATCATGGCAGAAAAGAACAATTTGGCCCATCTAATCCACACTAATGCGTCACTGGATGGGATACTTCCCCTTTAAACGACATCTCTGCATTTGATTGGTTGGAAATCCCAATAATACTTAATAAAAATAATAAATTCTTTGCTACAATGTTACCCGTCATACCCAGATACTCCGTGCCCATAGGCAGCACGTTAGATCATGTTACATCGTATCCAGAACTCCGGGCTTCACACATTCATTTAAAGGAAGGAAAGGTTACAATGTATCGGATTATTTTTGGGTTTTTTTAACACACTTTGATACATTGTAACGTTCCAGCTTCCGTTTCCACCTCGATTCTTACGATATTAGATCGATATATTATTGTCTTCTATCAGAAACTAGAAGGATTCCGGGATACTTTTTTTTTGAAGCAAAATTTTCTAATAACTCTCAGCCTGAGTTTTTTATTTATTTATTTTTTTTTTTTTATTCACCGAACCTAATATGGAAAGCGTGGCTTCTGCTAGCCGGGAACTTAAATTTATTGAAATATATTGTAATGAACTGAAATCCCCAGATGAACAGAGCAATATTATGTATGTTGTGGCCAACTTCAGGAAGAGCCATTTTATAAGTTGTAAAACAGATGTGCACATTAGCTAATTAAATTACACGACTAAGTACATCAGAATATATTTGTAATTCACTTTAAAAGCAAAAGTGGACAACTTTTATATTTAATTACCGCCAGCCATCGAAGGATCCAAACTGGCTTAACCTCTTCAAGGAGAAAAAGGTTGGACAAAATGCCTAATGGAAGACTATTGGGCTTTATGTCAATTCCTAATATATGTGTTCATTTGCAGACATAGAACCCGCCGGCAGATTGGCCCCCATTCGGCCCCCATCTAGTCACCTTAGAGTAAAGACTCAAACCTAAATCACTCGTTGGTCTCGACTTAGATTCAGGAGCTGTATGTCTATCCCATGCATGTTTAATACCCTCACGGTATTACCCTCTAACGCTTCTGCTGGGTGGCTGTTCCACTTATCTACCACCCTCTCAGAAACCCAAAACTTCCTTCCATTCCATAAAAGCATCTGATCCTCTAGTTTAAGATTATGGCCTCTTGTCGTAACGTCCTTTATCATAAACTGAATACTTTATCAGGTTATCCCATGAAAGCTGGCATTTTCTTTCTCTACCTGCCCCTAATTACTCATCCTACTGATCTCAGACACTGGATCCCTGTCTCAGGGCTTCATGATATAAGCCGCGCATGTTCAGCACCACAAGGGCATGGAGATTCCCGCTACAAAGGACATGATGGGAACTGAAATAATTACCCCCCCCCAAAGAAACACGTCTCCGCGCCTCCGCTCAGCATCTTGTCGTAAAACGCATGTGCGAGCTGGAGAGGCGATAAAACACTTTAAATTTATTGCGACATTCAGATTTAATTAAAAAGCGCACAGTTAGAAAAGTAAAGCGCGTCCTCCTTTTCTTCCCAAAAAACTAATTAGAGTTGTATTTTAAATTGTTTATGAGCCGCTAATCAGGCCAATAAATCATGGCTACGAAATAAGACGCTCTCCGTCCCTGCCGGAGCGGCTCACGGTCTTTCCATACTTTGCATCGTAACCAAATCGATCGGAAAGTTAATTTATTAACCGATCGGGAAGAAATCATTAGTTCTTTCTGTAAATATTCCCGAGAGCGCGTTTATCACCGCGCTTTACTGGCTGTAATTATTGTAGGATTTGACTCACCTTGCTTCTTACGAGAGAAAAGCGGCTTTTTTTTTTTTACTGTTTCTCAAGGAAATATAAAGTTGGCGGACAATCAGATTGCTCCATTGCCTGATCATGTGATCATATTTTAGTGACATCATCGGCACAAGGACTTAAAGGCATGTGTGTGTTTTATGTGATGTCATTCAGTACCCATGCAGTTTGACTCTCAAAAGCCAACTCCATTAAGTCCTTATATGGTATTAATTGTCATCAATAATATTATTTAATATTTAATATCTCTCCAGCCGATGTTTGTTGGGTAATTAGGGTGGCCCACGGCAACTTGGTAAGATGTAATTTCAGATGTTGCTTTGCACCTTGTAACATTGTTATTAAAAATGTATGGATTGTATCAAACTTCAATATGAAACTTCAGACCTCCGATTAGAGAAGCCATTTAACTTCTGACTTAACCCCACCAAGGAGATGAGACCATAGACCAGGGGTTCTCAAACTGCGGCCCTCCAGCTGCTGCAGGACTACATCTCCCATACTCCTCAGCCAGCCCCTTAGCTGAAGGAGCATTATGGGAGATGTAGTCCTGCAGCAGCTGGAGGGCCGCAGTTTGAGAACCCCTGCCATAGACTATCGTTGGCCGCTCTGGATTTTTCCAAGGGAGATTTTCTATCCATTTTTTTTTTTCATAATGAATAATAATAATAATAATAATAATAATAATAATAATATTATTATTATTCATTATTTTTATTGAGTCATTTTAAAATGAAAATTCCAAAAAGGAAAAAGGGATCAAAATAAACAAACCCGCAATCTAAAATTTATTTGAATTTCTTTCTCTGAATTAGAATTAATTCACAATGAAAAGAAAGTCTCGTCCTTTGTTTCCATTAATAAATGAAATGTTGAAATGAGGGATAATTTGAGGATTTGTTACTTTAGTTTTCCGACTTCTCAGTCGCACTCAGTAGCCGAGAAAGGTTCAAATCATAAGGAACAAAATAAACTCGAATAAATTGTGATTACTTTCTACTCCAGATATATTAACCGCGGAATAACCGCCCCTCATTGTATCTCTTAATGGAGCTATGCTCTAGTGCGTGTATGAAGATTGTACATTAATGTGATGGGTTATCGCCATGGTAACCGTTAGAATCTCATTTAATATATTTTTGGAAAGATTAGGATAAGGGTAAACTGTGACAGCTGTGAATTTACAGCAAGTTTCTCCCGTTCTTCTGTTATCCCGGCCGCCTTGGGTTGTGGCAGAAAGAGGACCTTTTAGTCCTGAACTTTTTGTTTGTTGACCCTTTTTAGTTACGTGATCATTTTCTTGGTTTTTTTAACGCACAGTTGCAATAAGGTTTGGTCCGAGCCAATGCTACAAATCACTTACCTGAGTTAGAAGCTGCAGCTCTGCAGCTGCAGCTCCCTTCCTCCTCTTTGGTCTTTGGAAGCACTTTTCACGCATGCATGGTCGCGGTATGACCCAACGCACACTCCGTTAATCGCATGAGCCTTCATTGCAGTGACATCATAAGAAACTTTTGTTAGGAAAGAAAATAAATATTTATAAGAGATATAATTACATAATTACATGGAGATAATCACCACCAAGGGACAGCTAGCGGAATTAACCCTATAGAGACTGGGGTTGGGATTTGGGATTCCTGGTGCTTCAAAAAGATGTCCGTATCCCCAATTCAGGTCTCAGCCCCGGACTGTAGCATGGAGACGGTTAAAAAGTTCTTTTTTTCTGAAAGTTTCAGTTTAGTCCCCTTAGAGGGAGCGCTGCTTTTGAGGTTATATTTAACCCCCAGGACCAGCCGGTTTGGTAAATACGTATAAATCGTCAATTACCCGGATCCGGTAGGGAGTTGGAGAGCGGTCGCATTGGAGGTTTTTTTTTTAGTATTTACAGAGAAACACGAATAGTTTAATTACTTCTCACCGCGTCTGCGTTTAAATCAAAAGGCATTTTTGAATTATTGAAGCGCAGTTGCTTTTTCGATCAATTTGCAGTTTACACAGAGAGCCGACGGACGGAGCTCTGCGCGGAAAGCGCGTTAAGTGCTCTGCGTTTTGTGGCCAAGCACTTTGCGGGACGGAAAATGAAAAGTTCAAAATGTTTTTCTTTGTGTGAGAGAAGCAAAGTGAGTGTGAGTGGGGCCAGTACAAGTATTTATGGTAGGACAAAGATGATGAGGAAAGACTAAGGGATCTCAGCATGTCCAGCCTGGGGGAGAGAGAGAGAGAGAGGAAGGGAGAGAAATTTGGGGAGGGAAGAGAGAGAGGGGATGGGAGAGAGAGAGATGGGGAGAGCAGAGAAAAAGGGGATGGGAGAGAGAGATAGGGAGAGAAGAAAGAGGGGATGGGAGAGAGAGAGAGACAGGGAAAGAAAAGAGAGAGGGGATGGAAGAGAGAGAGAGATGGGGAGAGCAGAGAAAAAGGGGATGGGAGAGAGAGATAGGGAGAGAAGAAAGAGGGGATGGGAGAGAGAGACAGGGAAAGAAAAGAGAGAGGGGATGGGAGAGAGAGAGAGATGAGGAGAGAAGAGAGAGGGGGGGTGAGAGAGGGATATTTAACTACATAGAGGGGTTTAACAAAGGACAGGAGGGAAGTTTATTTCAAAGGAGGAGAAAAGTTACAACAAGAGACCGGAATCTAACACTGGAGGGTCAGAGACTGAGATGGAACGGAAGCAAATTTAACCTGAGAGGGTGGTAGATAAGTGGAGCAGCCTCCCAGCAGAAGTGGTAGAGGGTAATACAGTGAGGGTATTAAACATGCATGGGATAGACATACGGCTCCTGAATCTAAGACGAGACCAACGACTGATTAAGGTTTGAGTCTTTACAGCAGGAGAAACGGACGACTAGGCGGGGGCCGGTGGGGCCGAACTGCTAGCAGGTTCTGGGTTTCTATGTTAATTAATTCATTGTATCGAATGCACCAAGCAACAGATGATGTCAAGATCGTGATACATCCTGACAGCTTTTTCCTCATTAAAATAGAAGGAAACAATAATTAATTCATAGAAAATGTATAACCCCTTTAATCTTCCTGTTTCCCCATCAATTTAATGACATTGCGACAAAAGTTTACAGCTTCGGGACCCCGATTACTTAGTCAAATGGCCGAACTCGGGGCCACAAAAATATTCACACGCCGTCCTCTGCCGCTTTGTTTCCACGTGTTACGAGAATTTGATAGAATTTCATAGAGATAAAGCAAAAGATAGAACCGTGAGGACTTTGTCGGCAATCGTACAATCTATATTCTATTATATACGAGCGAAGAGTGAACGAGGACAGAGCCTAAGATCGAAATAATTACACAGTGAGCCGACTCGGCCATCGGTGATTTAAGAAATGCAGTTTATCACTTTTCACCGGACAAATTGTCTACAGGTTTGATTAACACGAGTCAATACGATGACCTCACTATACCCTTCTCAACGATGGAGATGGATGGCGATTGTTGAGTGATTTAACCGGGGAAAGTAACAAAGAATAAAGAGGAAGTCATTCCGATCGGAGGATAGGAGGCAACACACAGATCAAAAGGATGAGCTTGGGATCAAATTAAGATTCTCAAACATTCTGCGCTGAAGATAAAAACAAATAACGCATTCCGAAAGAATCTCCAGGCAGCAGTTTAGACCTTGGGTTTATTCGCTCGAAATTGGATTTTTTTTGTTTCTATTATTAGAACTTGACATTTCATATTAGAAAGTCATAGATTTGTGATATGAGGTCACGACGGCCCATTGGGTTAAGAATCCAAGGAACTTTACGTTCCGGGCCGGCATTGGTCAACGGCACGCGTGGCTTAAGCGTCGGCCATTTTGAACACTACTGTATTCTTGTATGTGGCGGCCTCTCCTTGACTCGATAGAGTAGACATTTCAAAAAGAAATCTCATTTGTACTTTTCACTCACTAGTAGAAGAGCAGAGATGTTGAACTCAATATTAGGTGACATTTTGGAACAACTCCACATTCAATGAATAATCTTCCAGCCTGTATTTGCTCAAAATTAGATTTTTTTTTCCCATTATCAGACGTTGACCTTTAACGTTAGAAAGCCATAGATTTATGATATGAGATCATGATGGCCAAAGGGTTAGTTTGAGCTACGGCTGTTTTGAACATTACCATATTTTTCATGATTTCACAGAAAAATAGGAATTTCAAAAAGAAATTTCAGAAATCAGATATTTTTTTACCCACTAGAAGAGGAAAGTTGATAAAGATGTTGGGTGATATTTCAGAGGAACTCAACCTTCAATAAAGAACCTTCAAGCCTACATCAACCCTACTGTATGGCGGAGGAACTGGGTCTTGCCATAGAAATCACTATGTTGGAAGAAGGTTCGTCAACACCAATAATTCATTTTTACACAAAATCCCCAAAACTTGAGCTTCGATCATCTACAGACAGAGGTCCAGCCCAACGGTGACGACTTGGGAGCCATTGTTAGTAGACGACTTGTGCTTGGTCAGGAATTACATTAGGAATCGAGGTTGATGATGAATAAGACCATGAAGTCTAAATTGCCGATACTCCAACTGAATGAAATCTAAAAAAAAAAAAGCAAAAGCATTTAATTGAACAAAGGTTTTCAAGAAACAGAGCATTGATTGTTGATCTATGGACCCCGCGGGGTTCTATGTCACTTTAAAACATTCTTACAGCAATTTTCTCTAGAATTATACTCAGAAGCACTACTTAAAACGGCTGCTTTCTGCTCCCTTTTTTGCTGAAACATTTTAGGTTAATTTAAAAGCTTTTTGTGGAGCAACTTACACACCACTAATTGGGGCAGACAAGACACTTCTTCATAAATTTAATTTTATCTGCTACCTTGGTTTGTAATTTACACATAAAAGAGTCGACAAGTGACCAGAGACATCAAAGTAAATTCCGCTTTCTTAATAATAAAGTTTGGAAATTAACTGCCGGGGTGTATTTTAGCCGAAGATTTTGCTACTTTTGGTCCACATACTTCCTCGATAAAGGATACGTCGGGAGACGTTAGTTGTTAATAATAAAGATACATCGTTGCAACATGATTTAGGATTAGATTTCAATAAAACTGGGGGGGGGGGGAATAATTCTAGGATCAATAATAATCCTTGGGATGTAATAATTGATATTTTTTCCTCCGGTTCTTAAACGTGGATATTTAACCCAAACCATCATGGTCGGAAAACTTTATTGTTCTCTCTGATGCTTGATAAAACATCAGTTCTTTAAATTTACCCAATAGTTTCGTTTTTTCCCATTATTCCTTTTGTTGAGTTCATGTTTGATACGTTACTGGCATCTATGGTGTCGTGTCTGAGACATCGTGTATAACATACAATATAAATCCAAGCCGGTCCGTCATACCTGACCGCATGCAGGTCTCGATTCTTCACCCCTACAAATTCAAATGTATATAGTTAAATTGATAAATTTGGAAACAAAAGAGAATAATCGTTGATGTTCAGCCATTTGAAGCTATCCTTGATTGCATTGACCCAGATAAAAGTTGTGGTACCCCTTTTATGCCCCCCCCCAAAAAAACATGAAAAAACCCTAATGACTCCAAGGGCAGTCAGAATGATAATTCAATTAGCTATCATATAAAATAAACTTTTAATTGATAAATGCCCTTCCTTTACATAAAGCTACAATTGCATCAGGACCAGTCCGTGTGGGCCATGCGAGTGCCAGATTTTGTTGGTCGGGGCCAGTCTGTGGATTAAAACTGTCTCTGGCACTTTAAGGCCAGTGGCCGACTAATGATGTACATGTGGCTGCCGGCTGGAAATACATGGCTGTGGACTATGCTCTTACCCCAGATCCGGTACATGCGTGCCATCTGCCGCCGACACATTGAGCATTTACCTGGTTGGCCAGATGGCCAGTCTAGTCCAGGAGGGCTCATCAGGGGCCGGTTGTGGCTCATCTGTGGCTCACACTGGGGGGCCCAAGCCAGACCCCAGCCGGACTCAGGCTAAGCACCCCTTACCAATACAGAAGTCTTCTTTTATTCTGCCTACTCCCATGCAAAAATATTAACCCTTTATAGCATCCACAAACTACTCCATGAACTGTCTCTAGAACCTGAATTTAATCCCAATAATTACAGGCGAGGCCAGAGCTCTGAAAAACCAAGTGAAAAACCCACACAAAAAATAAAAATAAAAAAAATATTACCTTAAATTCTGACATTTTATTTTGCTGCAATTTAGGGAAAAGAGGTCTGATTGAAATACCGATCCTTTCATTCTAATAGTAATTGAATGTGATTATTTTGTTACAACTCAGTAATTTCATATAATTGTGTTCTCCTTACACGATGAATCAGTAAAACCCTTGGATTGGATTAAATACATTTAACGAGACTAAATTCTTTATTGTATTTTAGCGCAGCCCATTTAAGTGTTTAACAGCGTACATGAAATAGCCGATTTCCTTATGTTCCTCTTTGTGAAAGGGATAAAAGCGCGTGGGCCCGAAAGCGTTCGTCGGATCCCTGTGACCTTGGTATTATTTCAGTTGATTTAACCTGCTGGTTGCCCAAACTGGGAAACACGATAACCCTGCAAAGACAAAGGTGGTATTCGGGGGTAAAAGTGTTTTGGGGCATGTTGGAGGATTTTTGGGCCGTATCACATATCCCCTCCTGCTAAGGTCGAACCTGTTTTGTAGAAGGCTCTCTGCTGGAGCCTGGGCCGATACTCAAATAGTGCCCCCTTATTACCCCCACACAGGAGCAGAAGGTAACGCGCTCTGACAGTTTTCAGGCGTGGGTAAAAGTTTTCTCCATGATCTCATAGTATACGGAGACCCTCATCCTGGAGAACCACTGGACTCCCATTAGACGGAGTCAATCCTACTATATGCAACCTAAGCTGTGGAGCTGGTCGAGAGTATACTCTTTCAGGTTCTACTCAAGCAAAGAGTATATGCTTCACCTAGGGAGATAGAAACCATAAGACCAGCCCTGTCTTTTAACCACCATGGCTCCTGACCCCCTAGTGTATGAAGACCCTCAATGTATTGGTGACGAGGGGCAAGAGCCATTTAGCTCCTATTAGAGAGGCCAACCCAACATACAGACCACCTAGGTTGCCAAGCTGGCTGAGAGTTTCGTCAGGTTCATACAGAAGGGGGCGCTAGAGATATCGTTCACCTAGGCAGATAGAGGGCCTGGGACTGACCATGTCACTACACCACCTTGGGCCCTGGGGCCAGTAGCTCCTATTTTTTTTTAAATTAACATGTCCATGAGCTCAACCGAGTTACCGCGGCATTGACGTGTCCAGAAACACAAGAAACGATTTTAACCGAGTGAAGGCACCCCCGTTGGTGCACCCCAACTTTTTAACTGCCATATTTCTTTCTTCTTTGTTAATCCTTTGAGTGACTCGGCCCCTTTTAGCGTAACCATATGATTTATATTGTGCGTTTTATTTTGAAACAGTGTACCATTTGAAGCTGCGTAAGTACGGGTATGTAACGCGGCACGGCGCAGAGACAGACGGCTATTGTTACCCGGCGTTAGCATTAAAGCCCAAGGGGGGTATTTCCATTGTCTCTTTTGCGAGACGGTGTTTTAGCGTAGCTTAAGACAGCACGATGATTACATGTTATAAAAGATCACATAGCGTTTTCATGGGTGAATAGTAATTACCGGTTAATGGTTTAGAACATTTCCTGAAGGAACATAAAGCTGCCTTCTGGTATTTTTTTTTTTAAGTCAAGAGTACATTAAAAGGATTATCATGTAGATTTGATTTTTAGATAACGCTAAAAATGGATCCCAAATGGCTTTCTGAAAAGGGATGCTATCTCTTTAATGGAAAAAGCCCGGTCTGACGGCACAGCATGCAAATGGCCCCGTCAAGAATCCAGCTAGGAACTTTTCCATTTAACAAAGAAGGGCAGAAATTGCATTTTTCTGTTTTTAGTCTTAATGGCTTTGGAGGTTCGCCTGTTCCCTGCTTGAAAAGGTAAACTGCCAACATTCGGAGGATAAATACATCCTCCGAAATCATTAAAAGCCTGCGTTTTATCACACCTTAGGTCAGATCTATCTGCTACGCGGAGAGCGCCCGGAATCTGCCCTGCCTTCCTCTTTTAACAACGATTTTCTCTTAGAATAAAAGAAGCGTCGCCTGTTACTTTTATAGAAAGGACGGCTTGGTTTTATATATTTTTTTAGGGGTTGATTCTCGTTAAGGTGAATTAATCGAGTAAAGGAACGATATAGACGTTTAGCTCGGGATATACTTTTATTAATTTAATGAATAAATAAATTGAAAAGCAGGTTCAGAAAAAAAAATTGGAGCAATAAATAAAAGTAGAACTTTTAGGACTTAAACGCCTTATATATACGCCAGATACATTGTATTGTAGTACCGTAATATTGAAATATTTTTTTCCTGCTGTAAAGACTCAAACCATAAATATTGGTCTTCCCATATACATAAATTATAATTATGTGTTTTTTTAAGGTGAAGAAAGACACCTAATCCTTCCCAAAATAAGGGTTTCCTTAATTCCATAACCCGGTTTAGAGGCTGAACTCATGGGAAACCCAATCTGTCAGTCAATGAGATTTATCCGTGATAAGAAACTTAGCAAAGTGGGGAACAAGAGGGGTCCAAAGTATCAAAGGATCGCCTTGAACCTCAGGTGACAAATTGGTCACTGTGGTTGAGTGTATTTGGTGAGCATCCTCTGGTCTGAGTTCCATGTGTCTACTAGGACCTCTGTCTCCAGACCTCTAGACGGTGGTTTCTCGAACATCTCCTTATAAAAGCAAAACAAAAAAGTCTTAGATTTCCAGACGTCTTCCACCTGCAGGGATAGGCGAAGTCTCCGTAAAAGAACATCGGTGTCCGCGGCAAGGTTTCTGAAGGTCCACAGAACATCATTTCATTGTCCACCACAGACCCCAGTAAATATCCGCCATGAGCAATGTTGGTGCCGACCCCTGTGCCCTTAGACCGTCCGAGGGTCCTCTTTATATCAAATTATCTTCTAAGCACGTCCTGCGAAGCTCTACTAAACTGTGGAACATAAAGGGTAACACTAGCGGCATCCACCACGTCCATCATTTACGAAAAAATATTTTATTATTATTTGTTATTTATCGTTATTACATACCGTGAAAGGTGATGTTTCGGTTGTAGGGAGTGCTTGTCTTGTAGCACAATGCGTGAGCCTGGATTTCTCGCCATAAGGGATCCGTCCGACGTATTCTGTAACGAGCGCTGCGCGTTATGAGGTTTTGCCCCTTTAACTCTCATGTTGTCATAGCGTTCACCCCTTTATAATGCGGGACGCGTATATTTGCGACCATCTGAATCCTGCCTGCTAGGCATTCGCCAAACGTATTCAATCAAACATTTTGAGTTCTTCTGAAGTCGAGAAGCTGCTTTCAAATTCAGGCGAAGACAAGGCGAGCTAATTCCATATTCCCAAAATGACAGCAAATAATTCCGTTTATAGATGAACGGTTTGTTTCTAAAAAAGTAGCGGCTCTAATGAGCTTCCCCGGTAGTTAATGCAGTCAGAGCGCAATGCAAATGAAGAATATCTCGTTTACCGGGTCTTCCAAACAGAATATTTTTCATTTCATTCGACATCTGCTGGGATCTCTTATTACTTCCCAAGCATTATAAGACGGGGGGGGGGGGGGTTTGGGAACGACTTTCACTTAATTCCTAAGAACTTCTTTATTTTTTTTTATTTTTTTTGCTGATTTTATAGTGAGGTTTTGTGATGTATGGTAATATTTGTACTACAATAGTTTGAGGATTCGCACAGATACATTGTATTTAATGACCTTAATATGCATAGTTAGTTATCTGCCTGATAGACTTTAATTTCATTTGTTTATTAATCTGTTTAAAAAAAAAAAAAAAAAGAAATGTAGATTTTGATTCTGGTGCAAGACCATATTATTGAATCATTCTGGTGGTTGCTATAGTGACAAGACCGCTATTAAGAATTACTTTTTCTGCACCGTGTTGTATGGAATGGGACAACTTTCTATCAATTCTGGTGCAAAATGTTACTTTTTTGGAAATCTTTCTGGAAAACTGTGGCAAAGGAGACCGGAATTCTGTGAAGCTGGCTAAAAAAGCTAAATGAAGTCCTTTCAACACAGACACAAAGTAACTTTTCTTCATACATCTTAAGGAAAATGTATCGAGTGGATGAACAATTATATAGTCATCTCTTTAACATTGTGACGCTGTAAATCATTCCGCTCGCAGATCGCTGCTTAGCGCTGGCGGAGGAATCATTTCTTTCTCTGTATCATAAAAAGTTATTAAGGAACACGAACTATACGCACACAAAATAAGGATTTTGGGGTCAAATTACATTTTCCCAGCAGACAGATGATAAAATCCTTTAAAGAAAAAGGGTAAAAGAACAGGCGGCGACGCGTATTTTGCGCATAACAACTTTCTAAGTGAGCAAATCGAAAGATTTGACCCTAAAAACCCCTTCAATGCATCAGCATGCGCAGCAAAGTGCAGGACGGCTGACATTTTTGGAATAATGCTGTTGGCCTGACGATAGCCCAAACGCAGAACCGATGCCATCATAGCCAAAGTATTTCATTATTTAATAAGTAGCAATGATCAAAGTCTGCCAGCGGAGTCTGGAAAGGTTGATGACGTTTAGGAACGAAATGAAGCGCATGCGCAGCGATGGCAAACCAAGCGGCCATGATGGGAGCCATGTTTTCAAAGCGCGGCTCTGCTAAGGCAGAACATTGATTGCTTTTAAGCCGATTAACCTCAGCAGATCCTTTATTTTATCTTTTTTATGGTTTAATCACAAAATGCAACATAGAAACTTTTAGGATGTTTTTGTTGCGTTCCTATGGCAACAACCTATCAGTGCTTGCTTTCACGTCACATGACATATGCATTCCCTGAAAAAATGAGCAAAGAGAAATATTTGATATATTTTCAATGATTCTGATCTGATGGACACATTCCCAAGTTCGCAGGAAAAAAACGGGTGACTAGTTGGGGGCCAAATGGGGCCGATCTGCCGGCAGGTTCTGGGTTTCTAGTAACTCCAGCCAATCAGAAACAGAGGTGACGTGGAACATGGGAGAAGATGACCACGTTACTCAAAGATGGCGCGTGATAATCAACTTTTTCAAGTTCTCTCTGGAAAATGACCCCCCCCCCCCCCGATAATTAATTGGTTCAGCAAAAATCTTAAATATATAATAAATCTGGTCAAATCAGCCAATTAACGGTCAACAAAAAAAAATTCAAAAAGTTTGAAAGCCGGCAATGTTCAAATGAAACGAGTTTTATAACATCACCGATTTAGCCAAAGACGCTAATAAAAAATTTAAAAAAACACAGCGTGCTTTGGGGCTCTACGGGGTAAAACGGAGCCTGTAATTTACACAAAACATTTCATTCTCAACAACTTACAAATCTGTCTTTTTTTTTTTTTTATAAGTGTCCCTCATTAAAAACAGCACCATGGAAACCCTTGTTCTAAACGTCCTTATTTCAGCATAAAACCATTTACAGCAAAAGCCCTGAAAGGGTTCTACTAAAAAAGGCAGAAAGCGCATGCATTATTGCCGACCTGCTGGGGTAACAACCATGTTTACCGGGGCAGAAGGAGGTGCTTTTTAGGCCATGTGTTTTTTTGGGGGAAAAGCATTATTTTGGGAAACACTTTATAATGTTAAAGAAATAAGCTTTTTGTGCCGGCTTCGTGGTGGGGGCGCGGTGGGGGCGCGGGTGACCTCTGCGAAGAACAAGCCTTTTTTTTTTTTTTGGTATAAAGCAAAGAATTTCAGTAGAATAACCAATCAGCCGTCATAAACTGAAGCAAATTTTAAGGGTTTTCTTCCCGATCCCTGAAGGAATGTATGAGGAGGGCTTGTGCAGATACTTCGGCTTCTTCCTTTTGCCTCATTAGGGTTGGTTTAGTTCTCAGCTGCCTTAATGAGCCGCACTTAAGGACTAGTGAGAAACGCGGGTGAAATCGAGCTGCCTTCATCTCCACGTTCTATAATACGAAGACGCTTCGGTGAGAGTCGCTCAAAGGGCCGAGAAATCGGGGGTCGGCCATCTTTCTTTGAGCTTTGGCCGACTTGACCGGATCAGATGAGGTGCGAGGATGGAAAGCTCCGAGGTGTAGATCGTTATCGATTCCCCAACGATGGGCTGCGCTTCGCTTTAATGTTAACACGATGGGTGGTAATTGGAGATGGCGAGGGAGATTTAAGAGGCAAAAGACTCAGAAGCTGAATACCTCGGACATGGATTAAAATCTATGCAAACCCGGGCGTATAGGTTTTAAAGAAAAGAAGATTGGAAGGAATCGGGCAGACGGTCTCTCTACCGCTGGGAAGTTATGCAATGAACCAGAGATCAGTTGATAGACCTAGAACCCTGATTCTAGATCCTGTTGGTCAGCTAAGGAGAGTTCTTTATGTAACTGTAACAGATACACAGAGGGACTCGGCTGTCATTCTTTCCCTAACCCCATAATAAAGAGCTTAATAAATGTATAATTAGTAAAAAAAAAATTAAAAAGTTTGCTACTGTAGTTTTCCTTGGCGTGTAATAAAAACAATACTAAAGAAATTGCCTAAAAATACTCCCCTTACACATTAAGATTTGTGCCTATTATTTAGAAGCAGAGAACACAATAAAATGCAATAAAAATTTACAATATTTTTACAATCATTTTCTACATAAAGGACCAGTTTGGTCCTCCGTGGTGGTCTAGAACCCCATGGGACTACCCCATACGCTGTACGTCTCTGAAAAAATACAGACCACCAACTAGAAGCTGCGTAATATTCATTTATGACTCCAATAGAACAAACAGCAGGCCATTTCGACTTTCCAGCTCCAATATTTTAGTTTTTTCACCAATTTTACATTGCGTGACGCAGAGTCTTTTCTGTAGGCACGTCGAAAAAAAGAAAATATGTATTAAATATTTTGCCAATTTTACTCTATTCTTTTTTGTTTTATTATTAGAAGCAATGCCCGACTGGGTCTTCATTAAACATATAGATTATCCCCTAAGGGTTCCATGCAGGAAATCTAAAATTGTTACTTATGCCGAGAGTCTAAATGCAGAGTAGAGGAATTACGGGCGCGGGAAGTGAGGCGAATTTGCAGAGACGGGGGGCGCCTGCTTTACTGCGCTTTTCTTGTGTCGCTCGAGCGTGTGCGAACTCACCGGTGCTCCAGACGCATTGGCCGGTTCCCGTCTTAAACCCGGCTTTTAACCATTTTCAGATTAATCTGCGCTATTAACCTGGAAACAAATGTTGCAATAACAGCTAGCAAGATATCTAAAAGAATTAACACAAAAGAGGGAACTTAGTAGACATTATATACATTCAACAATAACGGGACAAAAAGTCATCAACACGATTATGGTCGTTGGATCTTGGCTAAAACTCTCGTTACCATTGTCCACCTTTTGGCCGTTATGGTCAGTTCTTCATTCAATGTTTCCTGGGCTTTAGGTTCTGGGTTAGACTTTGACTTAGTATGTGAGATGTGAATGGAAAAGTCTCAGCCGTAAACTCAGCTCGTTCATGGGGCAACTCGTTGGGTTGTTTGGGTTTGTCTGGCTGGTTAGTAAATAACCTGCAGTGAGTTTAGTTCCGTCTCAGTGGAGTCCTCTAGATCCTTGGCTCTGTTCTTCCCATCAAGAGATGAGGAGTGTGAGCCGGAGCCAAGCCAACTAACATACCTCCTCTTCTTCCATGTTTTAGTTCTCATACATGTCCAACAAACAAGCTCCATCATCATAATGAATTAAATCAACTGGGGGAATAATGGTGGGCACCGGGCACCAATGATGGTACCAAGACAATTCTCAATGTCTTCACCAGTTGAGTAGGGCCTCCATAGTAACCATCCAAAACTCCATTGTAAGCCTAGTGACTTGATGGATTCAACTTCATGGAGAGTTATGCCATCTGTCACCATCTGACATCACTTTCTACCTGGTGTAGAGAATGGTCACGCCTGATAATTACCAAATTTAAAGTGAATGCATCTCTACGGAACAGACCCATTTCAGGTGCTGCACATGCAAAATGGCCGAGTCCACGGATTCCTCCATTATCATCGTAATCATAATAATTATTTTTAAAATCAAATGAAAATTCTAGTTCAATGCTACGAGGAGTCAATTGTTGGCCTTAAACGGGTTTTATATCCTTTCCGACAGCCGGGGCCGCTATTATCGCTAATTAAAACTTACAGTAGGTGCATATAATTGACATCTGAGGATCAAATTACTTTCAAACACGTTGAAAAGAAAAACCCTTCTTATTATCTTACTGGGGGGGGGCAGAGGAGAGATTTCACTCGGATTCTTACAAAGATCCATCACAAGAAGATGAATATTTAAAAAGGACCAATTTATTTCAATTTCTCAGAGATAAAATCCATCCTTTTTAAGTGAAATTTGATTTGACGGCAATATATTGGAGCTCAATTAACAACCAGGCGGTGATAGAACTCTCGTTACTTTTAATATTCCGCGCATTCTTTATCAGTTACATTGTTACATTGTTACACTATCGTTCTATAAACCTTCTACTCTAAAAAACGATATGTCCGCATTAACCCCTTAATGACTAAGCCCGTACATGCACGGGCTCAAATTGCATTGCTTTCAATGGGTTTAGGGACCGCCCATCGTCCTTAAGAGGTTAAATTACGGCCAGAAATGTTGTTTTTTTTATACCACGCTGCCCCATTAGGTCTTTTACTCATCGTCAAAAGAATTTAACCCTCGTCTCGGCCTCCCGTAATCCATCGCCCCCTTCTTCCCGTAGAGCAATCTTTGCCACCATGGCTCGGAAGCAGGATTCTGGGATAGTAATGGAGGTCAAGGTCACCACTTATAACCCATTTCCAGCGGGCAGCCGATATATTTATTTGAACATTTAAATATGGCAAAAACAAAAAAGAAAAGAAAAAAAGGAAAATACCCACTTAGAGGCAGAGTGGCGTTTTAAATCATTAGTTACACTAAGGAGGTTTCAAAAAAAAACTAATAAAAAAAAACTTTTAAAGCCTTAAGAGTTTTTCGGTTTTTTTTTTCTGTCTAAATGCATCTTGACCTATCTCCGTGGAAGAGGAGCTACTTTGTTATCAGAAGGATCGATACTTCAGTGTTTGTGTGAAACCGTCTTAAGTGCTGTTGTCGTGTGCTTTTAGCCGCGCAGGGTCAGTTATTACTGTAAGAAGTGAGCGCTCTCGCACCAGACGTAGTGTCAGCCCGGGGGTGGCTTTTAGTAGTTCCAAAAATGTCAAGTATAGATAGACTATTAGTGTTTACGGCACTTATTAAATAGGCTTTATTTGTCCTTTAGGAGGCTAAAAGGAACATTTAGACAGGAAGTCGGGTGACATCAAAGCCATTTGCTGTTTTTTCCCCCCTCTTTCTTTCTCTCTCTCTCTCTCTAAATCTACCCTCTGTAATAAATTACAAATAAGTGTTCGAAACAGAAGTGGCATAATGAATAGAAGCCTTGAAAGTTTAAAATGCTTTAAAACGTTTTCCATTTAGGCTTCGGCGAAGATGCACTTAACCGCCATCGCGGCTCGTATAATGTTCTCTCTCTCTGTCCAAATTTTGGTAATGTATATTTATTCATTAAAGCGTTTATACGGAGGTTTTAAAAGAAAAGGGGGGGGGGAAGCAAAATCCAGGTAACTGCTTCTAGTTTTGTTAACAGCGGAATACGTTGGTATTTAGCGGCGTCTGTTTTAGAGAAAAACGAATGCAGATATCTGACGCGGGAAGTCAGCTTTTTGTAATTAGACTCGATCGCTCCATGCTGAGCTTGACAATGTAGGTAAATTAATGAATGTACATTAAAAAAAGAGATATAAGAACTGCGAGGAGCAGCGCCATATTTATCTGTGCTAGCCACGCCCCCTGCCCCGCCTTCCTTACTGCCGAGCGGCGGGATACGAATGCCTTACGGAAAATATGGAGGACTGTGTGGCCTCGGCATGCCCTTCGTATTGTTAATGGCCTACATGGGGAAATCAGTGATCTCCATTTCAACTGGCCCTTGAGTATCGGAACAGGGAGCTCGATCGTCCAATCAGGGTCTGATGCCGCCATAGTCAGCCTAGGGCCAATATATACGCCAATGGGTAGGTGGAACATCTTAGAGGAGCAAAATCCGTGGCATATGGCCAGATTTGTATCAAAAATGTTTAAAAAATGGTTAATGGGGTGGGTGGAGCTATCATCAAGCCACGCCCCTTATGTAGAAACCATTGGACAAGTGAAGTTAGAAGGAAGTAGTGTATGGTGGGTTATGTAATGATTAGAAATCCATTAATTAAGAGTCGAGATGGTCGAAGTCCACTCACCATGTCAAGTGAGTCAATGTTGTTACCAAAGGGGGCGATTCTTGCTAATACCTCCACATTTTAACATGGGCTTAGTTGATGGATTCCTGGGTTGGTCGACAGGGTCATAACTTCCATGAAGTCAGAGAAGCAGCTGCCCCAAGCTGCCCCAAGCGGGGTACACTTGGGTCACCTGGCGGCAAATGCCCCTAAATCCCCTTCCATTCCCTTCTAATTCCAATTTAATGTCAGCGCAGGACGGGACCCCCTACAATCCCTCGTTATAGATCCGCCGCTGGGCAGCTGATCTTACCTAACGAAACCTGATTACATCCTAAGCCCCGATAAATAATTAGTACTTTAGAGTTTTGGATAATATTTATTCTTTGGTTTTTTTTTTAACAGGCGTGCCGATGCTCTCAGTGCAACCCAAAGGCAAACAGAAAGGCTGCGCCGGATGTAACCGGAAGATCAAAGATCGCTACCTGCTGAAGGCCCTCGATAAATACTGGCACGAAGACTGCCTGAAATGCGCCTGCTGTGACTGCCGGCTCGGGGAGGTCGGATCAACGCTCTACACCAAAGCCAATCTCATCCTCTGCCGTCGAGATTACCTGAGGTAAGGGCAATGTTCACCGAATAATAGAGCCAAGGTTGCGAACAGTTGAGAACCGAGAAGATTACATTTTACCAATATATTTATTTGTTTTATGTATATATATATTTTTTTATTTTTGCTTTGTTTTATGAATTTTTAAGGATTTAATTGAAAAAATATGATTAAAAAATATGTAGAGATATTAGTGGAATTATTAACATAAAGAGCCTAAATTTCAGGGTTCTGTGTATGACGAGTAAATTATACAGAATAACCCTCCATGTATTTCAGACACACGATGGGTCTTCTTAGAGACACAATAAAAAGTATCACTTTTTTCATGGCAGAAATCTATATGTCATGTTTTATATATATAACTATATATATTATATAATATATGTTCATATTTTAATTTCTATTATTACAAATTATAAATGTATGTGGATGTTTCTTCAAATTAATATTTTTCTTTAAAAAAAATCCACATTTTGGATAAAATGCTTAATTTAGATTTTCAAACTATTTCAAATGAGTAATAAGAATTGTTCTAGACATCTTTTGACAATGGGTTCTGGATCTCCATGGAGTTCTTACCCCAACGGAGCTCAGAATTTAAAAAAAAGTATGTTTTTAAAAAGTTTTTTTTTTATTTTTTTCCCCCTTTATATCATAATTGAGGCTGCGTGAGGAGTCTGCACCCCACATTATGTTATTTACCCACCATTAGGATGTGGATTTTTGCATAGTTGAAACAAGACTTTTAGTAAAAAAAAAAAAAAAATCCTCCATGTTTAGAATTTTATTTGCTAAAAAAAAAAAAAAAAACTTTCACATAAGTGCAAAAAAGAGCATATTACTCATAAAAATAATAGTAATAATTCCAAGGAGAAATTAAAAAAAATGCCAAAACAATAAAAACAGGAACTCGTACAAACACATTTTTGGGTGAATTCCTAACAAAACTAAATGCTGAGTTTTTTTCTCTCTAAATCAGTCAATAAATAAATAAATATATCAAAAGAAGACAAAAGCCTCAAGCTTCTACAGACATGCTTAATACTTAATATTTTTTTTTGGTATATTTCAGTTTCCAACTCCAAATTTCACCTTCTTCTTCTTCTGTTACGTTATAAGATTCTTTTTTTTTTTTTTTTTTTTTTTTTACCCTTCAAATAAAATATACTTCAAGCGTTCCTCCAATTTAATAATAGGAACGTAAGTACAAAGTGTCAGAGTTCGTCCGGTGACATAAAACTAATATCGCCGATTCATATAAGACTCTGACATTTCAAAGAGAAGGCGACCGAAGTCTTCCGTTTAAATCGTCGGCCATTGTCCGTCGCTCCAAAGGGTCTCGATTAATCACAAATAGTTTCTCGATTGCTACAAGTGAACTTGGCCTCTGACAGTCGTGCGAGCTCGTCAAGGCTTCCTCGCGCCCGATATTTTAGGAAGAACCCCCCCCCCCCCGACCGCCATTAATTTCAGTTCCTGGAACACGGGTTCTGGGGGCTGATGGAAAATGAACTCAGCCTTATGGGATCCCGCAGAAAAGTATTTGTGGCGGATTTTTATTTGAAACCGTTTTGACATATAGAAAACAAACGACTCGTGAAGAATGTGAGCGAACGAGCGTCCCTGCCGTCTCCCCGAGGGACCGAAGGGCCACGCGTGCGATATTATCACACGGAAGGAGTCAGAACGCCGTAAACTGTCATCATCGGGAGCAGCGAGCGATCGGCGGATCCATTCTCCGTTACCCTTACCGTGTGGGCTGCCCAGGAACGTGAAATAATCACCAAAGTCTTTAATTTGCCCAAATAACCAAAAAACTAAATACAAATTCTTTCATTTACGATGATAAATCCTTGATTGCAAATATTACGTTAACCATAGGAGTGATGAATAAGACCTTCGCATAGGTGAACCTATAGACCATTATACAACCTATATAATATATATATATAATATGTAGATACAATGTTACAACCACGCTTCCAAGTAAATTCCAAACGCGGGGTGGCGTTATATCTGCATACGTTGGATACAGGCAGTCAGATTAGCAGACGGCAGCCATGACCCTCGGCTTTCAACTCTTGGGCACTTTTGTCATCTTGCGTCTATCCTGTTGACCGAGACGTCCTGATTTTAAGTTTAATAAACATGTTTCCAGTTCTTGATGCAGCCAGGGGCCCACTAACTTTACAGAAACGATTCCGGTACATCAATATAATTAGAGCCATGGCAATGTGGCGCGGGTGCCTGCAATGTATCAAGACTCGCCAGACACATTATTTAGACTCTACTTTGGAATTTGCAACATTTGTATCCTTTGTAGTCGGTGACCGGGTTTAACCTGATGATTGACTCTCGAGGTTCGCCAGTTTAATGTCAGAAACCAAAAAAGAGATATTACAGGGGTGTCCAACCTGCGGCCCTCCAGCTGCTGCAGGACTACATCTCCCATACTCCTCAGCCAGCCCCGTAGCTGAAAGAGCATTGTGGGAGATGTAGTCCTGCAGCAGCTGGAGGGCCACAGGTTGGACACCCCTGTAATATTATATATTTCTTGTTTTGGAGGAAAATTCTGCAAGCTCTCCCATACACAGACACCGAAATCCGATCAGAACTTTCTGCTTGGATGAGCATTGTGGGAGTCATAGTCCGGATCAGCAGATATCTAGAGTCATGTATCTTCGTATTGGCCGCAAATTCTTTTTGCTATTTTATCCGCTGTTTCTTGTTTTTTTTTGTCTCCCGTGCACTGTTTAGGTGACACAGCCCCTCTAAGTTAATAAGAGAATATGAGCTTTATAATATTAACCTCCTCTAACCAGGACATCAGACTCGCTCAACTAATATCCGAGTCACAAAGCAACGCCGAAGAACAAATAAACTCGGCGGATACGGTCTGCAGCCGATATTAAACATTTATAAAAGAGTTACGCCTGTCAAATTCTGCTAAGCAAGCCGTTTTTTTGCGCCGGATAATTTAATTACAGATTGTTTGAAACAGAGAAGGGAATTTGGCGAAATTACTTCTGAGTGCGGATCCTGAACAAATCTAAAACTTGGAAAAACCTGACACTGAAATATGCGCTAAACGGGGAAAAAAATAAAAAAATAAAATAAAAAACAACTAATAATGAAAAACGCAGCCGCTTCACCTCCGAGCCGCTTAACGCGATGGAGGAAGTGAATGGGACGGAGAATATATTACGCGGGGTCCGTCCTGAGGTGGTCCCGGCTCTAAACGGCTTAGAAGTTGAAGAATTACAATGTATCGACGCTGCCGTCACTTAAAGGCTATTCAATCTATCCTCATGGCAACCGGGTTCCTTATTACTTTGGAGATGCTCCGTAGCGTTCCTTGGGGGGCTTGCAGACTCCATTCAGTCTTTATTGTCCATCTTCTCAACCGATCAGAAGAAATTCCCAGTTATTTCTCCCCGATGTTATGTCTTCGCAGCGTCCGGAGCCATTGGCCGGTCTTTCTGTATAACGGACGGACATCTTAACGGGAAAACAATCGTATTTATGTCCCTAGTCCAGCGATAAACTTATTTAGAAAAGAGCATTACATGATATTTATATATATATATAGCGCCGGCAGATTCCGTAGCGCTTCACGATCAGAGACGGTCAAATCACAAGCAATAACAAACCGGTACAATGGGAAGAGCGTCCTGCTCCCAGGAGCTTACAATCTACTCCAGAAAATATGAATATAAGTTGAAAAACCAACAAAATGTACGGAGCTTTCATCGGACGTCTTTGAGTGCACTTGAGTTTGACCCGCCGCCGGGCAGAGGTGTTCCTTTATTGTATAGGTTAGTTTCCAGGTGCTTTTTTTGCCGTTAATGCCCATTATTCTGCTTTTTTCACCCGTTCTCGGAGGTTTTATTGGCTTTATGTTTCCAGTACGGTTTCTGTTGACCAGATGCTTGGAGAAACGTATCGTCACGGGGCATCCCGCTTTTATTCCGAGCCCGGACCCGGGTACTTTATTTCCACCTCAACCTCAATGGGCTTTTTATTCTACGTAATTTCGACTCTCAGGTCTACAATTCTAGCTTTTAACTCAGTCCATTACTTGGCCGAAAACCGGTCGATTGACGTAAACTACCTGACAAAGTGGAACGTTTAAGGCTTAAATTGGAACTGTCACCTTCCCGAAACGGTGCGGGGCGCGCAAGCAAACCTGGAGAGCGCTGGAGGAAATAAAAAAACATAATAATAAATGAAACACTAAAATAATCCAGAATGCTGTGCGATTCCCCTCTACCTTCTTCATAATTTATTAAGTAATCGATACAAATTAACTAAAAATAGAAGCTTCCTATAAATAAAAATAAACGGAAAAAAAAATACAGCCTCCCAGCAGAAGTGGTAGATAAGTGGAACAGCCTCCCAGCAGAAGTGGTAGAGGGTGATACAGTGAGGGTATTAAACATGCATGGGATAGACATACGGCTCCTGAATCTAAGACGAGACCAACGACTGATTAAGGTTCTTACAGCAGGAGAAACGGCCGACTAGACGGGGGCCGACGGGGGCCGACGGGGGCCGACGGGGTCTGTGAAAAGTGTAATAAAATATTTAACCCTAACTATACATTATCCAGGGCTGGCTGAACCCTCCATACAGGTGAAATGTGTCAGTGGTTGGCCCTTGACAATGCACAGTAAAGTACAACGGGGGAGGGGTAAAAAGTCCTTTCTTGCCCCAAAGAACCTACAAACTTTCAGTTTAGTGAAATTCGGTAGACTTGGAGTCATTACCCGGAATAAAAAAAAACTCAATTGAAGTAGAAAGCTTCAAATAATTAAAAAAAAAAAAGTTTCATCTGAAAGGAAAGGCCAGGAAGCAAAATACATCCCATTGTACAGCGCTACGGAATATGATGGTGCTATTAAAAATAATAATAATAAATAATAATGAATAATAATAAAAATAATAATTGTTTGACAACAAATGGGGAAAAAAGAAAACAAAAGCATTTGCCTGAATCCGCATGGCCGCTGTCGTCTCAGTTGTAGTTTTTATTTATCGCTCCCGTACCTCATTTATTACTTTAACTGCGTAAAAAAAATCACTTTTCTGCCGTTCTGTACATAAAAAGTGTTAACAATTCCATCTGGGGGGGGGGGGGGGATGCTCACAAACTGCTACCCTTTGTGTCCAATAAAAGTTCCTTAATATCTAAAGTGTATCCCGGCCACACGAAGCGTCCAAAGGGCCGGCTCGGTTCTCACTTCAAAGCGTGAAGACTCCTCGTCGTTTCAGTCTTTACAGGAGAAACGTTTCCTATTTCCCGGTGAGGAGAGAACCGCGAAGGATCGGCTCGGAAAGCCGCGAGAGGAATGTTAAGGCTGTTAAACGCCTCGATTAAAAGTGATTTCACTTAACGCTGTGAAGTCTCTGCTCCGGAAACACTGAAAATTCTCCTTTATTGGGGAGAATTCTACTGGGAAAAAATGATATTAAAGAGAGAGTCCCACTGTGTTGTTGAATGTTCTCTCCAAACGGATTAGGAGCAATGTAGGTTCTATAGTTCAGTTTTGATTATTAGTTATTAGGGTTCGGGGGCATCTTGGAGGAATGGCGAAAAGGGGGCTCATGGGGGCCGGGAATTCCCTGCCGTTGTTTTTTTCAAAGGGTCTTAGATATTCCACTGAGATAAACCGTTCTTTATCGCTTTGGGTCTTTAAGGAGTCCAACCTGGATTGCAGACCTCACATTTTGGGTCATGATACATCTGTCTGTCCTCTCTATTCTGGGGAATATGTTTCATATTTGGGAGCACTTGATCAGCCATTTGTGCAGGGTCCCTTCACGAGATCAAAATATACTTTACTGAGAGGGTGGTAGATAAGTGGAACCGCTTCCCAGCAGAAGTGGTAGAGGGTAATACAGTGAGGGGATTAAACATGCATGGGATAGACATACGGCTCCTGAATCTAAGACGAGACCAACGACTGATTAAGGTTTGAGTTTTTTCAGCAGGAGAAACTGGCCGACCAGATGGGCCGGATGGGGCCGATCTACCAGCAGCTTCTATTTTTCTAAGTGACTTTCTTAGTTGTAGCCCAAAGTATTCAGTGTCCCATTAACACTTTACTCAAGCCCAGCCAATTACCGTTGACCCAACGAACTCCTTGCTGGCCACACGCTCTCTGTTATTGTGGTTTTATATTGGTTTTTGTGCTTTTTACCTGTTTCCCATTAGCTGTTGGTGACGCCACTCATCTTAAATAAGACATTCCCTCTACTGAATATCCCCCGGGGCCTGGAGCTTCACCGTTAATCTCTCACATCATATACAGCGCGCCGTTAACAAATTTGCTCCTTCTTTTCGCCGCTAACATGGGACAGTTCCGTAACCGGCATGTGCGGCATCAAATAGAATTATACAGAGAGCTTCTCGTTCAGGGGGATTTAATATTCATTTGGGGCCAACTGGCAGAACCGAACTGTTGGAGTCCTGGCTACGTCCATCCCTACAGATCTGTCTCCATGCGATGAGGTCAAGGACCACAACATGCGCGAGGCTCTGATGGTCCTCATCCAGGCTCTTTAACAGTAAGCATGATGCCTATGGCCACTACGGTGATTGTGTCACGGCAAGTGATGGCCCGCAAGGGACTATTAATTTTTTTTTTTTTAAATGACCTTTTAGTTCTTCCTGATTATATTTGCACACGTCCAAAATCAACCAATCAGATTTTCAAACATCATAAATATTTAATGGGGAAATAAAACACGATTAATAATAATAATAACAACAACGATAATAATAATAATAATAATAATAACAACATCAATAATAATAATAATAACAACAACAACAACAACAATAATAATAATAATAATAATAATACCAACAACATCAATAATAATAATAATAATAATGTAAAAGTGATTATTTTACATCTATAGGACCACATTTACCAGGACAATTCCCTGGCCATGCGCGATCAGTATGAGATAATAAGATTTCTCTTTTGCTTGAAAAATATCATCTATAAATCCCAGCTGAATATTTCAAAGCTTATGGGCACCGCGTGTTTAACCTTAAACCCGTAGAACACGCGTGATAACACCCCTGCCGGCTTCACAAAGGTTAAAAAAGATTTCTTTTTCCAATTTAAATCTTGGTATGTGGATCCTTTCCATGTAGTCTGGATCGTCCATTGTGTATCCGATGAATAATTCATATATATGCTGACGGTGATACAAATACAGGATTAACCCCCCTCCATGGCAAATATACAATACATTTTATCATCTGCTTGGCGACAATATATATCATCACATTATATAAACATTTACGTTATCAAATATTTCATGTAGCAGACAATTGCTACACAGAAACAAAATATCTCACTTTAAATATCAAATACGTTTCTCGATAGAAATTAATACAATTGTAACAATTTTTTTTTTTTTATTTTTTTTTATTATTGAACATTTTTATTACCCAGGAGAATCCAGGAAAAGAATGAGATATAATAACACAAGAAATGGAATATATTGTATTTTTATCTGTATTTATCGTAATAGAATTTAATATTATTCTTCAGCATGAAATGTTTCGAAACGATGATCTCATATCTGTGTATTCCGACAATTTTTTTTCTCTCCCCTATTTCAAGGTGTTTTAAACATGCGGATACTTGGCTCTTATCAGGCGAGAATAAGTAAAAAGCCATAGTTAATCCCTTTTCAATATATTATTGACCTTACGCAGACATGGAGGTCAAGCCACTAAGCTAAGAACAGATCGGTTGTTGTAACCGCCTGGAAAAAAAATGAAGTGTGAATGATATAATTGTTATTTTTTTTTTTTTTATTAGATTTTTTTGGGTGGCTAAAATTGCCGTTATGCTCAGCACAATGAAGACACGACAATTTAACATTTTCCAATCATTTTTGACATGTTTCCCCCTGGGGCTTTAACGCAAAAAAAAAAAAAATAGCTTTAGTTAATAGCTATTTTTTTTCCCTTGCATTGATCAGCCGTGTCCGACGCGCTTCTTCTACGGCTGTTGTGATTTTCTTTTTTTACGGGAAGTAAATATTTTATGTGTTCACACACTGACGCGTTTGGTTGTGAATAAAAAAAGTTTGCCAGCTGTTCTTTTACAAGAAAGGATGATGGGAGTTGTAGTTGGAGCTGGTTGTTTATTCCTAGATGTGATTGGTTAAGATAAAAAGAATTTAGGAAGTATGGAGGTGTCTCAAGAATTTCCAACTTTCTACTTGGATCAGATAATAAAATGTTTATTTTATGGGTTTATCGATGATTTTCATCGTCTGAGTGCCTTGGTATGACCCCAAAAAAAACCTGTTGGGGGAAATTTAGAAATTCATCCAAATTTCTAGAAAAAATAATATTTTGGGGGTAAATGTCACCATAACCAGGAAAAAAACTTACCCTTCTTAAATTGCCCCTGATGGTGTCGAACCTGCTCCAGAGCATTTATTCATAGCTCTTTTGAGAAAATAATGAATCCCGCTTAGGTCGGGGAAATCTCCTTGCGTCTCCTCCGTCTTCCGGTCAAACTGCTGCCCTTTAAAAAAAAAAAAGCTTTGGAAACTTTTCTTTCGCAATGTTTGATTTAGCTCATAACACGTAATTAGTCTATTCACTATTTAATTAAAATGATTTCTCATGAATGTGTCTTTTTTTGGCAGGCTCTTCGGTACCACGGGGAATTGTGCCGCTTGCAGTAAACTGATTCCCGCGTTCGAGATGGTAATGAGAGCCAGAGATAACGTTTATCACTTGGATTGTTTCGCCTGCCAGCTCTGCAACCAGAGGTGAGAATCGTGACCATCGCGGCAAACGCAAAAAATAAAGCCACACAAAAGTTATGGGTTAAAGAGACATGGAAGGGACACCAGGAGAACCCAGCGGCCGTAAATCTGGGAAACGTCACAAGGGATGGTTGGTGGTAGAAGTATGGCGGCCATTTCTAGAGTCCTTAGGATAACTTCCCGGACTTTAAGTTAAGAGCCCATTAAAGGCTTTCCTGTCTTCAAGAGAACGTTATTGGGAACTGAGCAAAAAGTCCATTGGGAACTGAGTGAAAGGTCCATTGGGAACTGAATGAAAGGTCCATTGGGAACTGAGTGAAAGGTCCATTGGGAACTGAGTGAAAGGTCCATTGGGAACTGGGTGAAAGGTCCATTGGGAACTGAGTGAAAGGTCCATTGGGAACTTAGTGAAAATTCCATTTGGAACTGAGTGAAAGGTCCTTTGGGAACTGAGTGAAAGGTCCATTGGGAACTGAGTGAAAAGTCCATCGTGAACTGAGTGAAAGGTCCATTGGGAACTGAGTGAAAGGTCCATTGGGAACTGAGTGAAAAGTCCATTGTGAACTGAGTGAAAGGTCCATTGGGAACTGAGTGAAAGGTCCATTGGGAACTTAGTGAAAATTCCATTTGGAACTGAGTGAAAGGTCCTTTGGGAACTGAGTGAAAGGTCCATTGGGAACTGAGTAAAAGGTCCATTGGGAACTTAGCAAAAAGTCAAGTGGGAACTGAGCAAAAAGTCAAGCGGGAACTGAGTGAAAGGTCCATTGGAAACTGAGTGAAAGGTCCATTGGGAACTGAGTGAAAGGTCCATTGGGAACTGAGTGAAAAGTCCATTGGGAACTGAGTGAAAGGTCCATTGGGAACTTAGCAAAAAGTCAAGCGGGAACTGAGTGAAAGGTCCACTGGGAACTGAGTGAAAGGTCCACTGGCAACTGAGCAAAAAGTCCATCATGAAGTTGCTATTAAAAAAATCCATGGATCCAGCAGAGGAATAAAGTCTTTGCAGCGAGGGCTGTTAAGCTTTAGAATTCCTGGGAGGAGTTTATCCACTGATACAGTTTATTCCTCTGATGGAGAACTGACATTTTCTCAAATGCTCTACAATGTTTCTATAATTGTGTTTACAGATTAAACTTAATATGCATTTGGGGGAAAAAACACCCTTTGATGTCTGACATGGAGAAATGTGATTCACATTCCCAGGACCTGTCCGATTATTCCTCCCCATTAAGTTTTCTCTCCCCCATTGTTAAGTTGCTGATTGTGTCAGGCAGCCTTTGCAGGATAGTAGCAGGAAAAGAGAGCTAACGTAAGAACAGGAATTCAGATCAGATTCTGCCACAGGCTGCCACCAATCCCAGCTTCCATTGAGACAACCTTGAAAGTAAATCATTTCATGGCATTTCAAATAATTACACTGATTGCCAATCAGAAGCTATAGGTAGTTTTAATGTAAATTTACTTATCCTAGAAGCTGCAAAGGAGCCAGAGACGGTTGGATATGCAAGTGCACAATGCCATGTATTTTCAGACATTATGTCCTGTTTACCCGTTGTACAACGCCACGGAGCACGACACCACTATACATAAATATATAATAATAATATTTTTATTAAACACAACCAACTAAAAATATAAACCCATATAAAGTTTGCGTATAATAGCTGTTTGGTGCGATGAAAAGTTTACATGTTTGTGTAAAATACAAAGAAAATGTTACAATATTTGGAGGCAGCCTTTTTTTTTATAATCATTGTAATAAGAAGACCGGGACAAACAAATACTCCTGAACGGTAACTTTGTTAATTTCTGCTCTCTGAAATAATTTTCAACTCTTATATCCCCCCTATATCCAATATCTAATATATCTAATATATATATATATCTAATATATCTAATATATCTAATATAAATATATATCTGTGTCTCAATCAGCTGAGTTACAGCGACACCTAGTGGCCACGTTCGCCATGTCATTGGATGCTAAATTTCACTATTTTCGTTTTTCTGTGTAAATAAGTAAAATCAAATTGTTTCCTGGCTGTAAGGCTGTTGGTAAATAAGAAAAATAACTATTTTATTGCAGATTAGTGCGTTACTATTTCATCATCTCTAAAAGCAAGGCAATATTATACATTCTGCTTAATCAGTCGTTGGTCTCGTCTTAGATTCGGGAGCCGTATGTCTATCCCATGCATGTTTAATACTCTCGCTGTATTACCCTCTACCACTTCTGCTGGGAGGCAGTTCCACTTATATACTACCCTCTCAGTTAAGTAAATCATTAGATCAATATGTACCCTCCTCCTCTTTGTGTGTGTTTATTGTAGCCTACGTCTTAACATGTAGCTTTTTACTGGCACCCCTCTTTTTTTCCAGATTTTGCGTGGGGGACAAGTTTTTTCTGAAGAATAACATGATCTTGTGTCAGATGGACTATGAGGAAGGGCAGCTCAATGGGAGCTTTGAATCTCAAGTTCAATAACAAACAAACAAAAAAAAGGTTTGGCTTCGCTGAAGCGCCGACAGACGAGTTTTCTGCCGCACAAGAAGTGAGGAGGGTCCGTCGGCTTGCCTGCAATATTTTTTAAAGAATTCTCGCCCCCCCCCCAAAGGACTGTATATAACGTAGTATTTCCCTCCCCAAATTTCAACACAAAGCAGTTGCGATTTTTTCGAAGTACGGTTGTACCTGCTTTAGCCGAGCACGGCGTTTGCCTGTATGTTTGCGAGGGTCCGGGAGGGAGGGTCCGGGAGGTCTCTGTACAGTCTGTTTTATGTATATAAACTGGAACATTTATTTTATGACAAATGTAATGCAATTTTATTACTGGTGTGAGATTAAAAAAAAATTATGAATGTTTCCCGATTGGTTTCTGGCCTCTTCTTCTTTATGAAAGACCCTCAAAAATTCATGGCAATTAAGTAACATTTTGGGGTGTCTTAGATACTCTTTGAATATTAATAATAACAATAATCTGCATCACTATTTGTGACAGACAAATGACCTCATGGAGTTGAAGATATTCTGAACGAAGTCACCTGTATTCAAGCAGGGATTCCAGCTGTGATATAGCCTGGGGAAAAAAGTGCCAATAAGGGGGTTGGCACCACACTGTATGACCCTGAGAATCTGCCCGGGTAAAAAAACCTGAAAGTTGGCCCCAAAAGTGGAGTAAAAGCACTGAAAGTTCCCGAGCTCAGTCAGTAAATATCATACTTTATAAGGAATTGAAGAATATAATGAATGAAAGTCTCACTCATTTCTCCAGTGTGTGTCATGTTATCGTCAGAATCAGATAAGTCAATTATAGGGTTAATAAAATAATATTCATTAATGTCAGAATGGGATATTTAATCTATTTAAGTGCAGGGACGTTGCTTTCTATAACGCACTTGGGTTAGATTTCTAATGGAATTCTCGGGCAAAAACGTTAACACAGATCTTATCACCATCTAGCGGCCTCATTATTTAAAGTATACATTATACGGGGTCGGCTCCCCAATCTAATATCTAGTATCTGTATACATTATACTGGCTCACAAAACTATCTATTATACAGGGACAGCGAATCAATCTTATTATACATTATACATAGGCTATAACTATATATAAATAAATATATATATATACATAGATAGACAGATAGATAGATACATAGATGGAGAGATAGATAGATAGATAGATAGATAGATAGATAGATAGATAGATAGATAGACAGATAGACAGATAGATAGATAGAGAATAGATAGATAGATAGATAGATAGATAGATAGATAGATAGATAGATACATAGATAGACAGATAGATAGATAGATAGATAGATAGATAGATAGATAGATAGATAGACAGATAGATAGATAGATAGACAGATAGATAGATAGATAGATAGATAGATAGAGAATAGATAGATAGATAGATAGATAGATAGATAGATAATAGATGTTTAATCCCCTCACTGTATTACCCTCTACCACTTCTGCTGGGAGGCTGTTCTACTTATCTACCACCCCCTCAGTAAATTAAACCTTCCTTCCGTTCCATCTCAGTCTCTGACCCTCTAGTTTTAGATTCTTGCCTCTCAAGATTGACAATTAATCTTTAAACCATAAAAGAAAATAATCAGGACTGTTTTTAATACAGTTTTTTTTATTGTTTTTTTATTTCTCCAATTAACACATTAAGGGCTTTGGTGCTGAATGCCGAGGTTTAGAAACTGTAGGACTGGAGCTTTGGAGCCAGGTGGGTGTTCCATCTGTAGACAGCGGTGGATACATAATGTGTCGTCTTTCTGGTGGGATCTCCCTCCCGCTGACCCAATGAATTCCATCAGTTCCTTAATATCTCTCCAAAGCCCCCCGAACCCCTCGGAATCTTCTGCCTCTAATAATATTCATTGCCCAAAAAGACAGAAAGATGGGGAAAGCATCGCGTTGATTAAAGGATTGCTTCCTGATCTCCGTCTCGAAGGGAAGTTCCCGCTAGAATTTCAATGTCAGAGTCAAAGTGAAATACTTCATAAATCATCAAAACCCTATAGATTTACCGCGGCTAACGTACCCGGGGCTTATTACTCGACGTAATCTCATTCCGCGCATTATTCTCTTATCACATGGATGTGACTATGTTTACAACAACTGCTTAAACAGATTAAACCCAGTTTTAATGCATTATCCCCAAATCCCGCTATTATTTGGACTCAATTCCTAGTGGGATGCCAGCAATCAAAGACGAGCCCAGTAAATACTCCGGTAACAAAGTATCTCATGGCAGTCGGAGAGTTTGAGGTGACGCTGACTTCAGAAACGTCGGAGTTTGTGACACAGACTAGAAAAATACTCGAGGAGAGCATTTTTGGGGCATTTTAACCCCCGTTGTGATATAATAAACCCAACTAATTAATGTGTTAGATAATCGGGTATTCAGTCATGAGACCATCGATGCCTTGGGTTCCTCAGTCGTCGTGTCCTTCGACGCATCAACAAATTCTCCTGCCATAGTTTTTTTTAATGCGGAATAACCAGTTCTCCTCTATTTAAAAGGAATTACAAATTATTACTGAACATTCTACCCAAACATTACTTAGAGGGTTAAACCTTTGTGGAGTCAGCCATACGTCTACGAACCTCATCATCTCTAACATTTTGGACCCAATTTATTGTAACTTTGTAGCACACCTAGGATCAGGTGCTTTTGTTCATTAATAGTTCAGTAATAATTCTAAACGCTTTTCTTACCTCTAGCAATAGATTTTCTGCCGATATCATTATTTCTTTTTAACAAAAAAAAATCACTTAATTATCCGTTTTGTTTCCGTAGAGACTTCCATGAACTCTACATGCAATAAAGTGAGAACTCATACTCTAGAGGAGTTCTGTCTCCATTGTAGCTGCAGGAAAACAAACCACAGAAGTCCACAGAGAGCTCTCCATGTAACATGGATTCTTAGTAACCTTTGCCTTTATGAAATAAGATTTGGCAAAAAAAATCAGAAGCTCCTTGAATTCTGTAGCTAATTGGGAAATGCAATAAATTTGGCAAATTCAAGCCAATTTCTGTAATACCGGAGACTTACTTATGTTATCCCACCCGTCTCCCAGCTTTGATTCTGTTTTTACGGGGAATTGGCCATCATCTTTACAGGTAAATGGGTGAAATGCCTTTTCTTTATCTCTATTACACCTCGGTTAGCCCATAAAGGTATTGTTTTTCCCAAATCTGCTCCTTTCGCTCCCCCCAGCTACCTGTATACAATTCTGTACCTTTTGTTGGAGGATCTGACGATGAGAAGTTAAGAGAGAGATGTGAGTGAGCGTCCAACTAGAACTTTGCCATCATCCTTCATAGAAGAAGAAAGAATATCTAATAAACTCTCCCAAGTCCTTTAAGCCCAAGTACAACGTATCACGTTTCTGATAAACCTCCATTGTATGTCTTTGTGGCACTGAAGGTTGTCTTCTTCCAATGATTATTATAATGCGAGCGTCTATCGGGTGATGCGACCTTAGCGTTCTTGTCAATATCATTATCTCCTCTTTGAAACTTTGTATCTCGACAGTGATTGAGGGATCACTCCTTGGCATTTGGAAGCATACATTGTATCAGCCGGTAGGTGGAATGAAACGTGTTCCCCAAATATCACCTAATTTACAGGTTAAAAAGGAAAAAAAACAACGCTTGGAAACCAAACCTCTAACGAGTAAGAGCTGCCAATCTATTCCAGACAGGCAACTGTCAAGAAAAGTACAGCGTTCATCACTCAAGCCCATCATGGCAGGGTGTTGATTATTATTCATGATTTTACATATTATTTACATAGTTTAGAATTTACATAAGCAAGAATTAAGTGTTTTGCAAGATCTTGAACTTATACACCAGAAAGAGCTCAAAATGTGGTGTTAAAAATCAATGACTTCTAAATGCCAGATGAGAAAATGACATCATTAGTGAAGTCTTATTATCTGTACTCATCACTGGCTGCATTATGTCCCCACTTTGGGGCAACTGAGAGGGGAGTCGATGGAAGATAACAGAAGAACACCTGGCATGAGATATTTATTATACGATATTAACTCCACTCCAAATAAATAATGCCCACTTCTTGTATTGATATTTCAGTGTGTTTGATAGCTTTTTAGACAATTAGCTCTTATACTTTTTGTTACTTGTGTACATATTTCCCAGCATGTTCCAATAATGCATTAAGGGGACTCTAAAGTCTTTTCTGGGTAACTTGGTTGCCGACGAATGGCCCGATCTTCAGAATCTTGTGATCTTTCAGGCTACTTTAAATTGTTTGTGATGTTACTCGACTTTTGTGAAAGTGTCAAAATAAGGCAACTAGAGTCTTCGGTTGAACCGGATACCTTTCAATGGGCCAAGATGGAAAAAGATGGAAGACCAATTATGTTTTTGTGGCCTCAGAGGTCTCTTTGTCATACCTCGGGACTTATTCAGATAAGAATTATGACCAAACTAATGTCCTATGAGATATTTAGCCTACAAATACTAAACAGGTGGCTACTCCTTCGCCATCACGTTCCAACTTCTCTCCAACTCCCTCTAGGTCTAAATAAGACCATGTTGTTCTTCTTCTGACCAGCTATGGGGTTTAATCCATCCGGTAGGAATTGAAGAATTCTGAATCGCGGAATTATCATATTATCTCAATTGTACCAAATCTGTTTTTTTTTTCTCTTCTTTCGCTCAAACTGTTAATATGGAAGAACTTCTGCGACAGACATGTGAAGGATTTTCCCTCCCTTTGTAGTTGAGTTTAGACAATTCTACAAATATTGGAACCTTCTGAGAAAAAAAATCTTCTGAACTTCCAAATCAAAAGAGGAAAGAAGAAGAAGAAGAAGAAGAAGAAGAAGAAAAAAAACCCTTTAAGTTCCTCTGTGGCTCGTTGTATTGGCTGCGGGAATCGTTTAGAAGATATCATTCTTTAGGAGGTGCCAAAACCATGCAAGACTTGGCACTGAAACAAAAAGGAGAGAGGGGGAATAAAGAGACAGCACGTAATCTTCTTAGCTGAAGTCTTTGAGTCCAAACTCATTTGTGTGATGCAATGACAAACAACGATTTGGACAGCCTGGAAAGCTTCTGTAATGTAAGCTTCGGCACTTTCATCTCAGGGAAGTTGGAGTTTTGAGACAAGGAGATATGGCAGAAACAATAAAATCTAACGTCCTCGGGGTTTCTGAGTGTTCCATTGTAAAGAACTTTGAGGTCCGGAAGTTCCTCGTTCATGAAATAGAACTTTCAATTGTTGGCCAACCGCAGCCAATCATGGATGGCATTCCTGGCATAAAACTCGAAGGTGACACCTGATACGGCTGTACGGTTCCTGATGCCCACCCTGTGTATATTGGGGGTAATTGTCCCGCTGCGGACGTTTATGAGGAAGGTTGGTGTCATGTCCGCTTCCCACCAGCAGCACCAGGATCCAGATTTTGCTCTACAGGGAATGTGACGATGTGGGAAAAGCCCACGAGAATTCCTTACAATCGCAGCAAATCAAATCTTTTCTTTATTAATCAATTCATAAATTCTTTATACATCAATGAAAAAAAACTAAGAATAAAACAGAGGAAGAGATGTTTTTATAAATATTATTAATGGATAATCGATAGGTGTAGGGGGTACTTGTTATGGTTTTTCTTTTTATTAGTTTTTAAATCTTTATTCCTTTTCGAAAGCATGGTTGTAATACTGAAGCCATTAAGAAATAAGATATTTGATAAGATATGAAGATAACGAGGAAAACAATTTAACTTTTAAAAAAAATAAACAAGCTTACTGAATATCTCTGAATATATTGCAGATTACAAAGATAAATAAGAAAAAATATACTGTGATGGATGTAAAATAACGAAACTTTCATGCATTATTATATTATGGGTTTTTATGTTTTTGTCAAGGGAAGTTAAAAGTTTTTTAAATAACCCGGCACATGTTTTAACAGAATTTTAGGGCAAAAATATTACTAATCACTAAATAATACAAGAAAAAATATTAGTGGCATAAATATTACAAATGATAATAATAATAATGAGAAGAAGAACTTATTGTTATTATTATTATAACAATTATTATTACTAAAATAAATCCTATAATTTTAAAAAGATTAGTATATATATATATATACTGGAAAATATCTAATGCTTGTTCCTGGTCTCAGAATAATTTATTTTTTTTTATTTATTTTTTTATTTTACTGAAGTCGAAGAGACAAAATGATCTCTCGAACGGTAAATCATTCTCCGCATTGAGTTCAAGAGTTCAGTATTAAAATTAACACGCCAGTCATCCAAGCTTTATAAAACGCACTCAACTCTTTTTATTATCCAATTAACTGTACATGTTAATAATGGTCTTTCTCGTAAAAGCGAGAACATTCTACCTGGGTATCTGGGGTGAGATTCATTCGCTCTTTTCCTCTGTAATGTCAGCACCTTGAGACTTGTTTTATCATATTAAGAGCTCTTCAGAAAGACGAGGATTTACAGGTGATTGTTTAAAGCCATTTATTACCCCACTAGTCCTAATTTATATACATAGATACACAGATAAAAAGTTGTGTTTCCCTGGAGGTGCTGTATAAACAATTTTCCCAGGAAGAATAAAAACTGCTAATAAAAAGAAGAAATTTGGATACCTTCATTTCAATCAAAAGAATGACTTAAGAGTTTGAGTCTAACGTTTCTATTTCAGAATTTCTAATTTGTTTTCTTCAGAAAATGTTAAATTATCAGTCCTCCGGGATTTTTCCAGCAAAAGACATAAAAAGATTGATACCGGTCCTAGTATTTTTATACCTAAAGAGCAAAATTAACCAACCTCTGTCTGTCAGAATGCGCTGCTAGAAACTACTACTTTTCCTAACTTACCGTTGCGCTCAGGAGGCGCCCTATAATATTCTCCAACGTAACCCTCTTGCGTCATCATCATACCGGAGAACTTGTGGGCTCCGGCTATCTGGAGTCTACCCTCGCGGGACGCTGTCCAAGACTGTTGGATGATGTTGGTGGGAGGTCCCAGTGACAATGGTGGGTGGTCCCAGTGACAATGGTGGGCGATCCCAGTGACATTGTTGGGAGGTCCCAGTGACATCGTTGGGCGGTCCCAGTGATGTCGGTGGGCAGTCCTGGTGATGTCGGTAGCGGTCCGGTGACGCCAGTGGGTGGTCTCACTGACATTGGGGGCGTTCCCGGCACTGGAAATAGGTCGCAGAGTGGCGCATGTCAGGACCCCGCTCCAGCGAGGATTCGGATGTCAACCCAGGAACCCGGAGTCTCCGGGGCGAAACCCTGAGAGTTCCCTGGTATGGCTATCACAGTTGTGACGTATTGACTAAAGTTTGCGTAATTTATGTCTCCTTGGTGACTATTTCTGTGCTTTTAACCGAATACACGTCCTAGGTCAGCGTCCATAACCATCCAATGGCAGCCTTCCTCAGGACCAAACTTATAGGAGCTCCAAGCGTCTGTGGAACTGGACTAAAGTAGGAATTTACCCACTAAATTGGAAACTCGGTGAGTGCTCGGCCTCTAATACAAGTCATTTCTTTAACGCCGGCTTCTTATCAGTCCTTGAACGCGATGCGCACCCAATGGAGCTTCCCAGTGACCCAAGATGTCGGTCAAGACTCTTATGTCAATGTCTTATCCATTTTCTTACCAAATCTATATGGGGGAAAAATTATTTCCATGTATTTATTTGTGAATATTCTAAATATATTAGTTCAATTCTGTCTTTTGATTCCTACGTTCCACCAACAACCTCTCAGAAGGCATCGCGGCTACCAGTAAGAGGTTAAAATTTCCCCCGGAGAAGAAACGATGCAGGATTACAAATAAATGGTAATTAAGATAAATTAGTATTACCATAAAAATGGCCCAGCGTCCAATTCACTCAATAACATTCAGTAATTTGCTCTGTTTGAGAAAGGATTGATGGGTTTTAATCTATTATTCTTGCTATGAATAAGCCGCATTGTTAAATAGAGCTCACGTTTAATCACATGGTAATAATCTGTCATAAAATCCATACGTTTCCATGAGAATATTTACCATCAGGATTCCGTTCATGCGAAGTCTGCTTAATCAATCACGCGTTCTCTGCATCTATTAGTTTATATTATGATGCAGCTGAAAAGGCAAAGAAATCGACTTAAATTATAAGCTCTGAAGACCATTTAAATTAAAACGCATCACATCTAAGATAAAAAGAACAATGGATCCAGTTGTCAGTCATGTGATCTTTTGGGTGACTTTCTCGGCTCAAACACCACACTGAGCTGACGCTTTATGGCGATGCTAATGAAGTCCATTCCTCCATAGACTTTCATTAGTCAGAGAGTCAGACTGGGCGATTAAGACCGAGCCATTCAATTGTTCCCCACAGACAGTATGATAAGGAGTCGGGGTGTTTAGTAGATCGGGGATCAGATAACAGAGCGAGAATCATACAAACGGCTGATATGCAGCTGCCTGAAAACTTTATATTAGGGGGCAAAAACCACAAAAAAACAAAAAAAAACAGCAGAATATTTTAAATCAGATACGCTTAATAAAAAATTGTGAAAGAAATATCAGTTTTTTCTGCATCGGCAATACACATTCTTTCTCCCAATTCACTCTTCATTATGTTTCTTATTCAATGTTTTTAAAAAAATTTCGAACTTAATAGCACATTAATATTTTTTTTGTATAACAGGATCTACGCTTTAACAATTTATGCATATTCTATACCCATAAAGTCTCTGAGATTGAAAAGCTTTTTAAGTACAATTACCAGTGAACATTACGCGCGGTGCCCGATACTAACTACTCATTATTGGTAGAAAATGTTCATTAGAAGGGAATCATTTCATTGGATTTTTCTCTTATTCTAGAAGACAAAAAGTACTTATTACTTAATTCCTCCAAAAATAATTTTGGGTAAAAAAAAACCTACTTCCAATATCCAGACGAGACTTTAAAATGATTCATAAAAGGCATTTTCCGCACCAAAATGTTCAGCGCTTTCAAACTCATTAATGCTAATTACAGAACCATTTGGGCAGACGATGTCTCCCTCCACCTACATCGGCCTCATACCTCGTTACTATCGGATACCGCGAAAATAACTGCGAGAATAATGGCGCTGGAATGAAAGACTATTAACCCTTTAATGAAGCCACCGGCGCCTTTGGCTCTCCAAAGGTTAAACGCGGATTATATTCCAAACACACATTCATTTGATCTGTTAAGAAAAAAAACTCGAGCAATGAATTGCTTTCCAACTTTTTTTTTTACTCTTTTGTAGTAAATTCAGTTCATCGGTTTATGTCTTCGAGATAAATATTTCTGTATTCAATGAAGTTTCAGTGTTAATATTTTCTGATTAAAAACACCTATTACCCTAAATATTTTGGAATATTAAAGTATGAAGATATACAAAGTTTTTTGTAGATCTTTATTTATCCTCTCGGTTATTTTGCTTTGAAATAAAGATCCAATGCAAATTAAAATTAGAAACATAGAATCTGCCGGCCCCATCCGGCCCCCGTCTAGTCGCCCGTTTCTCCTGCTGTAACGACTCAAACCTCAATCAGTCGTTGGTCTCGTCTTAGATTCAGGAGCCGTATGTCTGTCCCACGAATGTTTAATTCCCTCACTGTATTACCCTCTACCACTTCTGCTGGGAGGCTGTTTCATTTATCTATCCCATGCATGTTTAAATCCCCTCATTTATTTAGAAATTAAATTAAGAATTTTGCTGCCAAGGCCCAGTGGCACTACAATACCCATTTTCCTGGCAGTCCGCGGTAAGAGGGGAAAATATTTGCATTTTAGAGATAAATGGAGTGGAATGGGGTTTCTGGTGCTCAGCGGACTTTATATATATTTTTTAATTAAAATTTTTGATACTGAGAAGCAGATAACAGTAAATATCTGCTGCTTATGAGTTCAGCGGACTGTCTAACCACAAACCCAATCGGGTACTTATTCTCTAAGAAGCTGGAACCTTTCCTGATATACAAGACCTTATTTCACTCTAAAAATAGACAGGACTAGATTTAAAACAATAGTGCCCTCCGTACTATTAGCACATGCAAAGAGAGGCTGTACGTGCGCGGAAAACCCTATGGGCACAAATGTTCAGATGGATTAAAGAGGGTTGGGGGTCATCTGAAAAAGACATTGACCAAGAAAGTCCTTGGACCCAACTGTGTGTAACAAAGTCAGATGTGTAGTAACAATAGTAACATAGTAGCAATATTAGCATAGTAACATAGTAACAATAGAAACATAGTAACAATAGTAACATAGTAACTTAGTAACAATGGTAACATAGTAACAATAGTAACATAGTAACAATAGAAACATAGTAACAATAGTAACATAGTAACTTAGTAACAATAGTAACTTAGTAACTTAGTAACAATAGTAACAATGTAACACTAGTAACACAGTAACATAATAACAATAATAACAATAGTAACAATAGTAACATAGTAACAATAGTAACAATAGTAACATAGTAACAATAGTAACAATAGTAACATAGTAACGATAGTAACAATAGTAACATAGTAACAATAGTAACATAGTAACAATAGTAACACAGTAACATAATAACAATAGTAACATAGTAACAATAGTAACATAGTAACAATAGTAACATAGTAGCAATAGTAACAATAGTAACAATAGTAACATAGTAACATAGTAACAATAGTAACAATAGTAACAATAGTAACATAGTAACGATAGTAACAATAGTAACATAGTAACAATAGTAACATAGTAACAATAGTAACACAGTAACATAATAACAATAGTAACATAGTAACAATAGTAACATAGTAACAATAGTAACATAGTAGCAATAGTAACAATAATAACAATAGTAACATAGTAACAATAGTAACATAGTAACAATAGTAACAATAGTAACATAGTAACGATAGTAACAATAGTAACATAGTAACAATAGTAACATAGTAACAATAGTAACACAGTAACATAATAACAATAGTAACATAGTAACAATAGTAACATAGTAACAATAGTAACATAGTAACAACAGTAACATAGTAACAATAGTAACATAGTAGCAATAGTAACAATAGTAACAATAGTAACATAGTAACAATAGTAACATAGTAACAATAGTAACATAGTAGCAATAGTAACATAGTAACAATAGTAACATAGTAGCAATAGTAACATAGTAACAATAGTAACATAGTAGCAATAGTAACTTAGTAGCAATAGTAACATAGTACCATTGTGCAACTAAGTAATACAATACTTTGTTTCCAAGGTAGATGCTGCGTTTAAGGAGGACGTTTGGGATAATTTTAAGATCCAGGACCAGGTGTAAACCAATCTTAAAAAGTGAGAGTTTCAGTAACAAATCACAATTTATTCCCAATGTTTTGAAATAATAAATAAGAATTTATTTAATTATGAATTATTACAGCATTAGAGTCCTCCTTACCTTTTGCTTCTGTAAGTATACATTCTTCTGTAATGCACTACTCACCTGTTGTACAGCCCCACAGAATACGATGGCACTATAATAATAATAATAATAATAATAATAGTAATTATAATAAAAATTATAGGAAAAATAGTAATATCAATAAAAGTAATAATTTCTTTGAAACCTACCCAATGCACAAAATCTTGTCAAAATCTTTAAATGTAAAATCTACCTAACAGCATTTGTTATTATTATTATTATTATTATTATTATTACTATTATTATTATTATTATTGTCTTCTAAGAAATAAAAAATATTAAAAAAATAACACAATATACAAGCAAATAAAATTCTTCTGTACAGACGCTGTATAATTGGCCTCCTTGTATTAGTAAGCGGCTGTAAATTACGCGGCATTCAATTTGCCTCTGTTGTCAGGCGCGGTTACAAACAATTGGGAATGTAGTTACTTTCCATGTAAATGTAACCGCCATTACCGAATAAACTCAGTCACCTTCCGCGTTTAATAAAAGGGAAAAAAAATATTCATTTACCCGACCGTTGGCATTGAATCTTCCTGAATAACTCTTTTGTACTAAAACTGATATGAAACGTAATTATAAACATCCTTGAGTTCAAGGGCCAAAAAAATATCTAAAAAACAAACAAAAAAACACATAAACACAGAACTGGGAATATGAAATTTCTTAATAGAATAGCCTTGATTTCTCGTTCTTTTATCGCATTAATGGATGTCGCGTTGACCTCAATCAGGCATTTTGTTTTTCATCAAGAAAGAAAGGCTTTATTTATGAAATATTTTTTTTTGGTTAATAAAAGGATCCAGATAATGAGAATAGTATGAAGAGTCAAACGCCTATTGATTGGGTTACTAGATGTGAATGAAGTCACCATTAAATGTTATTTGACTTCAGGCCTTCGCATAGAAAAAGAAGATCGAGAAAATATGTAAAACATCCATAAATTGTTTAAGCACAAAACTAAACATTTTAAACAGGGATTTTGGGTTCGTCGATGAACTAGCAGAGCAGAATTCTCAATTTTGGTGCCAAATTTGTCACAACTGCTAACAAAAAAATATGAATTATTTTTTTTTTCTGAAAAAATTAGTTCCTAAAAAACAGATTCCATTATAAAATGACATAAATTAATTTATTCAAGTATGATATTTATATGTAACGGATACTCATTTATCTATCCTCCAATGGGAGCAGCATTTTAAACTAATTGTCTGAGGATTCCAGCCTATTAGGCCACTCCCCCCTTTTCTTGATTGGTTCTCGGGGCATTAGAATGAGATGAAAAAGAATGTGGAGAAAGGACGGTAATTTGGGGCAGAAAACTAATTTCTTGTAGAGTTCCTAACTTTGAAACAAAGTATCTCTCGCCCGTTATAGCTTAAAGAAAAAGATTTACCGGGGATGTAGAGAAATGACCAGCTTTAATAACTAATAACCAATAACGCTCTTACCAAGTGATCCCACTTTTGTTATTTACCAATAATTCTGAGCAAAACGGCCTGGATTTTATCGTTTTCATATCAAAACCGCATGAAAAATACATTAATATGCAAAAAAACCCATCAGATCTTCTCCTAAGTTGTTCCAGAACTCCATGGCTTCCTTCCCTCTGTAAATGTATCGAAGTTAAGCCTTCAGTTATACCTCTGGGGCTTGGCCCTGAAAGTAGAGTAACAATAACATTGCCAAGAGAATGGATAGAATTGGCTCCCCGGAGGTATTTACTGGTTTCCATTGGTCAGGTGAGTTCTCCCAGTCTCAGGTATAGGATATTGCCAGGTGTTTAATGGACTGGGTCTTATGGACTGGGTCTTATGGACTGGTCTTATGGACTGGTCTTATGGACTTGGTCTTATGGACTGGTTTTATGGACTGGGTCTTATGGACTGGGTCTGGGTCTTATGGACTGGTCTTATGGACTGGGTCTGGGTCTTATGGACTGGTCTTATGTACTTGTCTTATAGACTTGGTCTTATGGACTGGTCTTATGGACTTGGTCTTATGGACTGGGTCTTATGGATTGGTCTTCAACGTTGAATAACCTCATTAAATAGAAACCAAGAAGGTGTCGGCGGAGAGTCGATGACCACTGGTTAGTTTGGATTGCAAGACGTGTTGATCAGAAAATGATGATGTAAGATTTGCTGTATTTTCTTCAAAAAGTCTAAATAACGAAGCAGGCGTTCTAAAAAAAAGACCTTTTATTCTACTCGATGCCTGATTAGTTTCGTATCTACCTATTTCGGCAAAAAGCACCAAAAGGCAAACAGCAACAGCGCGGAGAAAACCTTTTTTTCGTGCAAAATGGCGCCGCCAGCATCCAAAAACTAACAGAAAAAAAAATTATACAGAAAAACAAACATTCTCCCAACAGAAATTATTTTCTCTTTTATTTATTTTTTTTCTATTTCTTGTTTTCTTTGCCAAAGCACTGAGCGAGAAAAAAAAAAAAAAACAGAGGAGAAATTCCTGGCAACGGCAAAGATTCAATTATACTCCGAGCGAGAGAAAAAAATAAGAAGAGGAAGGAGAAGAAAAAAATAATAATTAAAAAAAGGTACTTATAAAAACCCTCTCCAGAAATTACGAGGAACAATAAATTTGTTAATTAGCTAATTAATATTCAATTGGGGTCAGTGGGCTTAATAGAACGTCTTCGGGAGAGCAGAGAAATGTAAAAGTGACGGCGTTAAGTCTGCCCGTTCCGCGTTATCATCTGAGAACAGGCGCCTCTTATCTGGGGAGCACATTTTGGAGAACAATGCGGCCCCTATTATCAGCGTCTCGCAGGGTGCTTGAATCCTGCGCGCTGTGCGTCGCCGACCGTGAAGTAAGAATACCGGAGCGTTTAGCGTAATTGATATGTGGTTCCTGCCGTATTGTCTCGGGCCGTTTGTTTGCGCTGTTGGTATCCACGGCCGCCGACCGTCAGAAGATGGATTCTCGCTGGCAGCCATTTTTGTTTTTTCCTTTCTGAACGTCGACGACGAGTTGTCGATGCAGGACTGCGCCCGGGAGGCGACGTAACCCTCCGCCAGGCAGCGCGGCTTACCTTTTTTTTTTTTAACTTTACAATTAAATCGGGGGTCTTACGAAAAGCCCGGCCAGTGATCGTTGATGAATGAGCGGGATGTTGTGTTCTGAAGCCAAAACCGTCTTAAAAATGGAAACACAGGAGGGGGGGGAGAAATTCCCAGTCTTTGTCTGAGTTTATAGATGGGAATTTGTACATTTTTTATGATGTATTGACTAAAAATGGACTGTTTATTTTCTCAGAGACATATCTTGGTGCTTCCCTAGGACCGACCCAAGACAGTTTCCCAGCTGCCCCGCCATTTACCTCCGCAGCCACCGTCTGAGCGCCGGGGTATGGTGTGCAGCGCAGAGTAAGGAGGCTTTAGAAAGCCTGACCATTAGACACGGTGCTCCTTAGTGCATATGGCGGGGTTAGGAGGGAGATGACGTCGCCCCCTGGAATGGCCGCCCCAGGCCTTGGACTACCCTCTGGTTAACAAAGTTCTTCTTGGAGTCTCATCCTGCCTCAGGAGTCACAAGAAGAGCCAACTTACAGGACCCCTCAAACCCTAACAGTCGTCAGTCTCGTCTTAGATTCAGGAGCCGTATGTCTATCCCATGCGTGTTTAATCCCCCCACTGTATTACCCTCTACCACTTCTGCTGGGAGGCTGTTCCATTTTTCTATTCATATGCCTATCCCGCGCATGTTTAAACCCCCTCGCTGTATCAGCCTCTAGTCTGGTGGGAGATGCAGCGTTTCCGAGGACAAAACAAACCAAAAAAATGAATGACCTCATAAGACTGTTTTTAGCGACTTTTTTTAAGTAAGAAAAAGGTCTAATTGGGGTCTTATTGTGCTGTTTTGGGTTTTTTGGCATGTTTATAGCATGTCACATTTTGTCAAAATGTCGATGTTTCGATGATAAACTCAACTACATCCTGACAACCGCAGAGGTTCACAGAGTTCCGCCAAAGGGAGTTTGCCGTTTATACGGATAATGGGAATCAGCTGTCAGCGGGAGGCGTATTGATCTGGGGCTCGTTCAGTACCTGGAATACGGAACTCTAACGAAGCTCCTCCATTTATTAGCAGACAGATAACAGCCATCGAGCGCGTTCTTCCACGCAGTATCCGCCACTTCACGAAGAATTCATATCAATAAAACCACACAAGTCCCGCCGTTAAAGAGAGAATATTGTATATATTTTTATTTTTTTCTATTTAATTAAATGCAAACTTTTGTAGCCATTTTTTAGGCCAGTTTTTTTTTTTTTAGATCAAATAAAAAAAAAAAATTATTATTAAAAATGCTTACTTAATTTTTTTATTATTATTATTATTATTATTATTATAAAAAAAAAAGCTTACTTCTGTATTGCTTTCATTATTTATTTGTGTATTTATTTGTATTTCATTTACTTTTTGCTCTGTTGCTCACGGTCTGGTGATTGGATTATAAATAAAAGTACTTTTTATTTTTTTATTTTTTAAGAAACCGTGTTATTATTTGCTCTTTGAAGGCTTAGCGCGTGTAAATAGGGTTTTTACACAAAAACAAGTCAACGTTTTCTGATGCTTCCAAAATCTCATTATCGTTGAGCATAACATTTTTGTATTTTATTCAATCTCAAAATTCTAATTTTAGAACATTTTCTATCACCGACTTGACATCACAACCCCCCCCCCCCCGTTAATATGTTTACTGAGTGTATTTCGGTTACGGGGACGCATTGGGGAGGTTTGCAAATTGAAAGAAATAAAAAATTCTATATTTTTTTAACCTGTGATCCTAATTCCCCTTAATTTACTCCGTATAACTGCCACTGGGGGGTCATATGAAGCCTAGTAACGTACGCCATGTTTCTTTTTTGGCCAAGTAGGGAAGACAGACAGAATATTTCCTCCCGCGGGGATCGTTTTTAAGATCTTTATCCAAAATATTCAATGTTATTTTCCATCTTATCTCTTTATGACCCCCAATATAAGTAATCTTTGGGGTCATCAGTGGAATCAAACGAGTTTTCTAGAAGGAATTAGTTAAAGGTTCACAGGGTGAACATGAAAAGCTATTTAGACATTAAAAAGCAATGTCAGATTCCCCGGGATAAGGGCATAAAATAAATATCGATTTATGAGAATACATTCAGGGGGGGCGGGGGTAGAGATATTTGGGAAATAATAGGAAATTAAATTCAATGAGGATGCCCAAAGTGCCACAAATCTAGGAGGAGTCAGCTCCTTTCTCTGGAGTAGATGTAATGTAAGGAAGTTTTACTTTACTGAGAGGGTGATAGATTAGTGGAACAGCCTCCCAGTAAAAGTGGTAGAGTTTACAATTACTTTTTATTATTATTATTGATATTAATATTATTATTTTATTATTATTGGTATTATTATTATTTTATTATTATTGGTATTATTATTTTTATTATTATTTTATTATTATTATTGTTATTATATTATTATTATTATTATTATTATTATCCAAACTATCATACAATTTTACTGAAATCCAAACATTTTTTTCCAATGATTCCAAGTAAAGATTTGTTTGCAAATTTTTAATGCGTGAAAGTGAACTGATTATACTTATTCAACACCAAACAAGATCAAATGAAAACTAACATTTTTTTATTTTTTTTTATAAAAATAGATTTTTTTGTTGTTTTTTTGTTTTTTTTTTTAACTTTGTACATAAAAACACAAGCAAAAAAAAATGTTAAGGCTTAGAATCCTAAACGGAGGACGGAATTCTGCAATTTGGAGATATTTGAAATTAACTACTAATTGCAGGAGACCGGTGGGCGGCGGCGTTGTTTTTTTGTTTTTTTTTGGCCCAATATAAACTCGTCGTTCCATGAATAATTTGCATACAAAATGCTTTATTTTGGCAATCGATTAAAGAGCTTTGCGTCTTATCGCTTTCCTGCAGGAAGTCGGAAAACGTTGCCATCTCATTAAATGGCGATGATGCATAACAATTTAAAACACGGCACAAGCTGTTATGACATTTAAAGGTTCCTTTGCTTAATTATGTTGCAAAAAATATCCATTTGCTTTATTCCCAGGGAATAAGTCTTTTGAAGCCGGCGCTGACGTGGAGATAAACAGGGATAATTCCGTCTTAATATTTGGGGCGTCTCAATTCGTTTTTTAATTATTTTTTGTCAACAAACACAAAGTTTTTGGGGATTTTCTTAACTAACAATATTTTGGCCAAGACGAGAAGTCATGTTGAATCGCGTCTTTTCATGAACTCGAAACGTCATTGGACGTCGAAGGGGATAATAAAGGTTATTCAATAAAATATTTCTTTTTCTAATGACGAGAAATAAATCGAGCGGAGTTTTGTTTTACACATGGGGTTAGGAAACGGTCTAAGGCTGCATCGCATTGGGTAATGGAGGTTTATTTCCCCCGGGAGGTCTTCTTGACTCGCTGTAGGTCTTAGAAGACATATTGGGTTCTGGAAGGAGCCTCTTCAGTTGGCATGCGCTCCACCGAGAAAGGACCACCAGGAACCAAACACGCAGAGTGTAGAACAGCCTCCCAGCAGAAGTGGTAGAGAGTAATACAGTGAGGGTATTAAACATTCATGGGATAGGCATACGGCTCCTGAATCTAAGACGAGACCAACGACTGATTAAGGTTTGAGTCGTTACAGCGGGAGAAACGGGCGACTGGACGGGGGCCGGATGGGGCCGATCTGCCGCCAGGGTCTAGGTTTCTATGTTTTAAAAATAAAACAGGATTAAATATAAAATTCGTGTTTGTTGGATTATAAGAAGCAGTAAATATAGAAGCGACATTCTAGGGGGAAAGCGCGCTTTAGAAGCTGTTACAAATAGTTAACTTTCTGTAGAAAAGGAATCTGCTCAACGAAATTCAGTGTTTCATAAATCCGGTACCTTTGGGTTAATTATCGAAATGTTTCTCCGTCTCGTTATCGACGGTCAGAGCCGAATCCACGCCGACCCCGCATTTACCACAAAGAAAAGCGACTTCCTGACCGCCGGGGGACTAACGGGGAGTGAAGACGGCGTTATGGAGACCTCCTGCTGTTAAACAACTTTGTTTGCTCGGCCTTTTCAAGATAAAAATGTGTTAAATAAGCATTTTTCTTGTATTTGACGTCCAGCTCACGCCTTTTCCCCACTTTTTAAATTCTAAAGCTCTTTTAACCAAACTTTACCTTTCTAAAGCCTTTGATACATAATTGCTCTTTGTTGACCATACATTTCTTGATGGCATACTAAAGAAACTAATATATACCAATATATATCGGAATAAATCATTATGTCAGCTTCTAGGCCGTGTTATGCATATTAATTTGTTTCAGAAGATCCACGGCGTAAAACCCATTAACCAATTCTTATGGATTTAACGACTTTTTAAAAATTGGTTAATCAACTGTGACAAAGAGGAACCAACCCCAGCGGAATCCGGATTAATGATCTGAACGCTGGAGGGACGTATCAAGACAAAGAGCTGTCCACTCCCATTACAGCCAGCCAGAAGGTGCTTCTGGTCCTACCTCACAGGCAACCTCATTGGCAGCCTGCGGCATCGAGATGGTGGAGGAGCCACCATGAGGTTCTTTCCTCTGTAGGCAAGCAAAGCATGCTGGGAACAGAGTTTGGGAGGATGCTGGAACCTCCAGGGCCGGCCTTAGAGAAAAAAAAAAAAAGTAAGATAGAAAATATAAGACCACTTCCCAAATTTTTGAGCCAACTTTATACAAAACCCTCAATGACATGTGAAATAATAAAACATGTGTTTCGTCCAAAATTGTAACCTAAACATACGCTATATATATATATAATACATATAATACAGGAACCGTGATACTGCGCATGTGCATGCATTAAAAACTCCCATAAACTCATATAAACAGATTATGTATCGGTCGGTATAGAATGAATGTATGGAAACAATGTATTAATACCTAAACGGTAATGCGGAACGCGAGCGTTTAGCGGCGATAATGCGCGGCTTTTCTTACCTTCTAACCTCCTGAGTGCTCGAGGACAGAGAAAAACATTCTGCTCCCTCATCCACGCGCGGCACACACATTGTTCCCGCCACCAAGGCCTTTCCAACCGTCAATGAAATATAAATCGTATCAATGAACCATTTCGCTACTTTTCTGACATCGTTAACACTTTGTGTTTCATTTCTGACATTTGTGACAAATTCCTTCCGAATCATAACTGAAATTGTTATCAAAAATAAAAAAACTTTCAATACTTTGTTGAAAGCAGCAGTTTAGTTTTTATTAAAATAGTAATAATAATAATAATAATAATAATAATAATAATAATTGTGGAGCTGCAAGAAAAACAAATCTGAAATTATGTTTTCTTTATGTAAAAAAGAAAAACGGTTTCCCTATAAAGTAATTGGGGGGAGGGGAGGGGGGGCTTGAAGCCATAAAGTCTAATAATTCAACTGAAATGCATATTTCTTTTAGAATTAATATCTGTTGTGTATCCGGAGAAAACTGATGTCAAGGAAACTGTATTTATGGAACCATTTGATATATTTAGATACAGTATATGGATAATGCACCCGACAATTCACTTCTGCTGGGAGGCTGTTCCACTTATCTACCACACACTCTCCATTCCATCTACGCTTCTGACCCTCTAGTGTTATATGGTGGCCTCTTATTCTAACTCTGTTAAATCCATTTTTGTATTTCAGTTTTTCCATCACATCTCCTCTTTCGCTTGTTTTTGGGTTTTTGTGTTTTTTTTGAATTGTGTAATTATTTAGAGATATTTTGTTTAAAAAGCAAGGGGATATTTTATACAGAAAATATTAAATATGTGGTGATTTGGTGAACATGCTATATGTTATTAAATAGGCCTTGTGCTGAAGTTCTCTCCCTTCTCATCCTTTAACCCTTGCAACGCCTGCCTGAGCCAATCAGTAACTTAGTAGAAGAGAGATAACTTGTAATGTAATATTAAAGACAGCAATTCTGGGCAAACTGTTGAAAATTAGAGGATAATTCCACTGGTTACCATGGTGATTCGCTTCGAATGGCGTCACTTTTGTGAATGGGTTACTTTGTTTCTGGGATAAACCTTCATACCTGGGTTTCTAAACAATTTTAAGTTTGCAGCAGAAATCTCAAAATTCTAAAGCTTTTTGAATAAGACCTCATTTTTTTCCCCAAATCTAGCATTTCTTTTTGAGGCATTCCTCGTTTTCCATTATTTATTAACGGATTGTGAAGCGCTGTGTACACGTGAGCCACTAACGAGCTCCTCGCTGACTCGCCGAGAGAATTGTCACTATTCCAGTTTATTGAAATAAAATCCTGCCTGTTTATTTACAAACAATTGGGAAATGATACATTTTTGGGTTAAATTGTTTTTAAAGAAGTTTCCATTTCCAAATTTGGAACCAAATATTTCTAGGAAAATCAATAATAGCGAGATAATAAACGATCACGCGGAAAGTCTTCCGTTTTTGTAGATACGACCGTAGAATGATTAGAATCTATTTAATAAAAGAAATGTATCGACATGAAATAATAGCTCAACTGCAGGGATTTCAATTGAGATAACTGAAGTCATTTATGCAAATTAGGATGACCAGTCGAGGATATACAGGGATCCCTTTGCCTTACACCAAGGGGTATTAGAATTGGCCAATGAGGGGTATGGGGGAAAATAAAATTCTAAGTCTTCCTTTTCAAAACTTGCTCCCCTCGCTTTAATTTCGTAGCCTCAAACCTTCTTCTTGGGTCCTCCGAGGCTGCCTCCCAAATGCCCGGGGAAGGTGCCTCCTCCCCCACTGATGGGCAGTTATAACGGGGCAGCTCTTTGCCTGGCGTGGATCACACATGATGTCACTTTGTACTTTGTTAATGGATCTGCCCCAGGAACCCTATAACCAACACACGTTTATACTTTAAGATATCGGGGATTCCGTCACATTATACGGCCATATATCTCGCTTCCCCCGCCGCTGTGTCCCATTTACCCCAAGTTTAGCAAGTCCTTAACTTCTTAGGGCTATACTGCTTCCCAAGGAGCTGAATCAGTGGGACTGCACCTTAACCCAATCCAGACTCTCAAGCAATGTAAAGCCGTCTCTGGACACCATTAACGAGGCTCCTGTGTGGCAGGTGGGGGGTTAACCCAAAGCTTTAACCTACATATATGCACAAAAAATAGAGAGAAAGGGGAGCGCATAACCTAAAATACATAAAAGGCCTAAAAATTCAGATTCCCGGGTTGCTGCTATTTAATAATGACCAGGCAGTGGCGGGTGAAGCAATATGTGGCCGTCTACTGACGGAATCCCCAAAATTGTGCCTTAGATAGGTGTTTTTTGAAAGGTGTTCACTGGGGAAGCGCAGAAGAGTCTCGATTTATTCATCATTTGAAGCGAAAGTGGTAGAGGAGTGGAACAGCCTCCCAGCAGAAGTGGTAGAGGCTAATACAGTGAAGGAATTTAAACATGCATGAGATGGGGATATGGCTCTGAACCCAACCAATTAAGGTTTGAGACCCAAATGGGTCAGATTTGCCGGCAGGTTCTAGGTTTCTGTGTTTTTGGCATTTTCCCAACTAATTTTGGAGAAATTGATATTTTCTGTTGCAGTTGCTAAGAAAAGAGATGAAACCGGGTTCCGGCAGAAATAAAATTTCACTTTTTTGCTAAACTGCCCTGGGTCAGAAACTCTGCCTGTCCTGATTCCCCCCCCCCCCCCCGCGCCCCCCGTGTTACAAAGTATCAACATTAACAATTAACGGAAGAACGTTTCCAGACCGCGGATCCGCAGAGCGCCAGTTTCCGGTACTTTCTTTCATGTTCTAATTTTTCTGATGTGAATTCCAGAATTGGAATAAAAATTCTTTTTCTGCGCATTTCAAAGACTTTAGGGAAACGCGTTTTGCGTCCGATTGCGTTTCGCGGCAGCGGCCGCCTGCTTGGTAAATGTTTTATTTCTGTCGTATTTATCGCTCGGTCGCGCGGCTTCGGGAAAGCGTTCAGCCCTCCGACAGCGATTTACAGACGTTTCTTTGCGCGAAGAATCCTTTTTTTTTTCAGCGCTGCCCTTGAGCCGTTTTATAAGCAAAAGAAATCACAAAAAATTAAAAAGTTCTCAATAAGTTACGGCGCGGACGGGCAGGACGTAAAACTGGAATTTCGCACCCAAACGCCGGTAGAAAAGACCAATTTTTTTTATATTATCAGTTTCATAAATTCGCCCTTGAGAAGAAAAAAAAATCGAATGGCAGAAGTTCTTCAGACACAATACGCGCTACCGCGGGGTCACCGGCAACAACTCTTGAAGGGGCAGCGTGCCCATTCCAAATGGGGGGTTAGATCAATGCAAAGGAGGCCAAGTCTTGTACACTTGAGACATCCGGCCCCCGTCCGGCCCCCGTCTAGTCGCCCGTTCCTCCTGCTGTAAAGACTCAAACCTTAATCAGTCGTTGGTCTCGTCTTAGATTCAGGAGCCGTATCCCTGTCCCATGCATGTTTAATACCCTCACTGTTTTACCCTCTACCACTTCTGCTGGGAGGCTGTTCCACTTACCTACTACCCTCTCAGTTAAGTTAAACTCCCCTTCCTATATAATATGTAACTTTAAATCAATTCCAATGCAGTTTTCCCATTTATTTTCAATGCTGATTGGGTGTTAGGAAGTGTTGCCGTCTCTTGCCTCTAACCCACAATAAGAACAGTCTTTGCTTCTTCCTTGGGGCACTATTGGGTTATATATTAGGGGTGATTGGGGTGCAGGAGTATTCTGCTGTCTGCCATTGTAATTGCTCTATTTTTAACAGTTTGCACCAAAATTGAACATTATAACCCCAATACGCATCTATTCTCTCTTGTGTTGATTTTAGTATAGTATGAAATATTTGTAACTTGTTTAAGAACTGGTGCGGGACTCAGAGGTTAGTAAAGGAGCCTGTGTGTGCTCGATATGTATGATAAATGTCATTATCCTTAACCCGTCCTGCCGGGCAGTATGTAAAATTTTAACCCATAATTAATTAATTTAATGTAGTATTTTAATTTATTATTTATTATTTTAATTTATTGTAAAAAAAATACAAATCATACAAAGACCGCCTGGCAATGTGTAGAATACACGCATGTGTTTAATATGTTTAACACCCTAACCCAGATGGTTTTGCATGAAAAATGCCCCACGTAGGGCAATTATTTTGATCCAGCCCTGAGCATGCAAACTCAGTATGTGTCTCGGCTTAAAGGGGTAGATAGAAGAAAAATTGCTAGCGCTGTATAAATAAAATAATAAAATTATTGAAATCTGTTACAAAAATATAATTTGTCATGCTCCTAATACAGGATCCCCCCTTTAATAAAGAGATCACAGAGGCGGCGGTATATTTTTCTGTGAATTTGTATCAGTTCATTAGAATAATCTGCCCCCCCCCCGGGTGTATAATTACAATAGAAATCCGGGTGGTTTTATTTGGTGCCAATGGCGCCACCTTCAGGATGTCAGGAGAATAACAATACGGCCAACGAATGCCGGGAAGGGGGGATTCTCTCGTTAGAATCACCTTGGACGGGCTGCGGGGTATGAAGGTTATAATACAGAGGAAATAATACTCCGCTCGCAATACTCCTAACTGAGAAACGATGAGGACAATTACTTTATCACGGAGCGGCCAAAAGTTATTCTTCATCACAATAGAAACCAATGGATTGTCCTCGATTCCTCGACTTTCACGAATTTGATGTATAAAAGCAATTCTAGTGTAATGTCAGTCCCTCTCCCAGCCTCCCAGCAGAAGTGGTAGAGGGTAATACAGTGAGGGTATGAAACATGCATGGGATAGACATACGGCTCCTGAATCTAAGACGAGATCAACGGCTGATTAAGTTTTGAGTCTTTACAGCAGGAGAAACTGGCAACTAGACGGGGGCCGCCGGGGGCCGATCTGCCGGCGGGTTCTGAGTTTCTCACATTAAACATTAATTAATTAATTAGCTTTTTTATTGTAACTTTTATCTCACTTTATTAAACAACCAATACCGCAACAAGCTTGATTTAAGATGAAACTTACAGCAGAGGACTTCTTAGATAGCTATCCTCTTAGTAAAAAAAAAAAGTAAATTATAAAGTGCAGAATTTCCACTAAAATGGAATAAAACCAGAATTCCGGAAGATTTAAGAACATCCTTTAATCCTCCGATCTTCCATATGGTTTTATAGATTTTCTAACAAAAAGGCTTATAGCTACTCTATGGGGTCATTTAAATATACCAAATTAAGCAAAAATCCAAAAACTGAAAATCCTAATTTTATTTATTTTCCCGCTTGAGAAGAAGGTGCCATCGCTTGCCGCCCGCGGGTTAATCCAACGTTTCTGCTCAAAACGCAGTTTTATCCGGGAGGGAGACCTCGTCGTTTCCGCGCGCTTTACTGCATTCTCCGCCGAAAGCAAACAGTGATTAGCAAAAAAGTCAATTGTCATTCAGCCTCTTTAGAAATATTCCCATTAAAGATAAAGCCAATTTTAATTAGATGAAGTATCCAATTACTGTAATTACATTTTTTAAAAATTCACATCATGAAGATGACCCTTTTAAGAAGGGTTACGTGAATAATTAGCGCATTCATATTAAACAGAATGTATCGGGTAATATTTATACCCGTAAGGCAAAGAACACCGCGCATATTTCACCCCTGGGACCGCTGGCGAATGTTTTTGGCGGCGCTATGAATATTTATAGGCGAGCGTGTGCTTTGGCGAGATTATGTGTGAAAGCGTTTAAATGCCCACAAATTTTTTACCCAAGGGTAAAGTATACATAAAGTGAGGAGCGCAGATTAAGGATATGCAAAGTTTAATTTAAGCAGCAAATTTATATTTAATTAATGGAAGCCGACAGCTTTTCAAACTTGGCTCGAAAAAAAAATAAAAAAATCTATAGGGTATATATAGGGTTATATAAAACGGGATTTCTGAACAAATGTTTTTAATACTCTCCTATCACTTGGAGTTTGTTAAAGGGACATAATTTATGTAAATTTTGAATTTTGTTTAAAAAATTGCATATACCTGCCTCCCACCTATCATTCAACTATATCACACTTCCCAAGTGTCCCTGTTTAGTCTGGCCAGTTCTACTTTGGTACCCAAATCCCTGTGCCTCTCTCTCCTTCCCTAATGCCCCTCTCTCCTTCCCTGATGCCCCTCTCTCCTCCCCTGATGCCCCTCTTTTCTAGGAGGTCAGAATGTTTGCTGGGTATGAGGGGATCGCAGGGTTCTACGGCCCTAAAAGCCCCGATAATGTGTATAGAAACAGCTTTATAAATTAACCGGGGTAAATAAAACCGATTATTCTTCTTCTAAAAGCCCCCCCTCAGTTACACATATAGCTCCGCCCACAGCCCCACCTCTAACCACACCCCAGCCACACCTCTAAAACAACAGTGCCCCACTTTATCCTTTGAAGATGTTAAGCGGAAAATTGAATCAATAAGGTATGAGAGTGTGTAGGGTTTATTATCAAAACTGTGAACATTAGGAAGGGCCGCCCCCGAGGAGCTTCTCCCGCAGGAAGGTCTGATTCTGCCCTGAATAATGTATAGTTAGAATTGGTTTATTTTTTTATTTAATCAAGTTGATTACACAGGGCAGAAGTACAGAGGAATTCTCCCCAAAATGTGCACATGTCTAGCAGCAGAAAATCATGTGTTTGTTTTTTTTAGATTTCACTTAAATTTTTAATCAGTGTGCTTAAGTTGCACATATCAGGGAAAGGCATAAAACCTAAAATGATTTTATTAATGACATAAAAAAATGTATAATTGATTTGAATAAATAGACATTTTTTTTTTGTCAATTAACCAAAGATTTAAAATAGAAAATCAAAAAAATAAAAAGTAGACATTGCGGTGACCTAATCCCGCTGGCAGAAGCCGAGCCCAATTATTTTTATATTTCCAGGAACTACGACAGACTGCAGTGTATCGGCGGTTTGGAAATATTTTAATTGTAGCTTCCTTTCTGAGTTGTGTTGAGTTCACAACTTAGAGATAATGAAAGGTCTGAAGCAGCCCCCCCCCCCCCGGAAAGCTTTCCTGCATCGATCCCCACCGTCCACATAATGTAACCAAGCATTTTAATAGGATCTGATGGCTGGACAGAGAAATATTTATCCGTCAAGACATTGATTTGTTCCTATTGATTTCCTTACATAGCCCTTGTTACTTTGTAACATAATATGAAGTTATGATGTCATCTGTGTTCTTTGATGATAATTTTATAAATTAGCTCGGACCTAAACTGACTAAATCCTGTGTTTCTTCACAAAAAAAAAAAGCAGGGTATAACGCCTTTTATAATCTTTTATAAATTTTGCACAAATACTTGTATCATTTTTCTTGGAAAAACGTAGAATTTGGAGACAAGTTGGGGAGAGAAGAAACCTTTTATGGCACCGCATTAACCATGACTTTTGATAGTTTGGGTAGTTTGGTCCTCATGTGCTTCCGTAGGAATAAGTGCCAGGAGCTCCGTGTGCCTCAACAAGCTGGACTTGGGGTCTCTCTCAGCCCAGAATCTGCACTTGCCCCATTAGGGTTGGCCGGCCCTCCTCTACTGATGAAGACCACCCAACCCATCCCTTTTTAAAGTCAGATCACACACCAGACTTTTATTTTTTTATCCTTATTTAATTTTCTTTAATTTATCATTTCTCCCATTCTTGGTCCCGGTATAATTTCTTCCCCCCGCCATGGCCTCGAGCTTTTTCAGCCCCCAATATCCCACCCCTCTATTTAATGCCCCTTTGCCTTGCCACCCCTCTTCCCCTTTCATCTCATCGTCTTTAGTCAAGATATAAATCCTGACCCCGCCACGACAACATTTCACACTCTTTATCACAATCCATCACAACCAAGTTTTTTTTCAGATTTTAGTGAATTAGGTCACCGAATCGCAGACGTTTCACTCCGTCCATGAAAGACAATTTTACTGAAATGCTGATTTTTCGTACAATCGAAACATTTTATCTCTGTGCCCCAGGGACCTCTGCTGGGCGGCAAGTGAAAGTGCAGAGAAATTATTTGACGATACTTAGTAACGTGTTTTACCAGAAGTCTCTCGAGATCTGGGACGGCCGACCTGCCGCTCTCCAGATTAAATTAAACTACAACTCCCATGATTCATAGACAATAGACGATACTTAAGAACCATTCTGCCCCTGACCTTGTTCAGTCCTTGTTCTTATTATTATTATTATTATTATCCTTTATTTATATAGCGCCAACAGTTTACGCAGCGCTTAATACAATACATAAATTCAAGGGATATGACAAGACAAGAATTGACAGACTAAGACAAACCGATACATTTGGTGGAGAGAGCCCTGCTCGCAAGCTATATTATTATTATTATTATTATTATTATTTATTATTATTTATTGTTTTATATAGCGCCATTAAATTCTGTAGCGCTGTACATAACAAGTAGTATGTCATATAACGACAGGAGAGGAGGGCCCTGCTCAAGGCTGTTCCCCTTATCTAGTACTATCTGACCCAAGTTGCAATAACATCTAGCGTTACTAGTTCATCCTAATTCTCACCTCTGTATACAACACATTAACTCGTCTTTTTATTTTACTTTAAGTATTAATATAAAACCCCCTCTTTTACTTTCTGTTGCGCTGTATGCGAGAGCCGCCATCTTGCTCCCCCCCCCCCATCACAGGGTATAAATCTCCCTGAGGTATCTGTGATAATAGCGTTACGGAGGGACCAGCGCGGCTGGAAACAATCTCTAGCGCTAGAGGCTCATGCGCCGTCCGCTAAAACAACGCGGGGAGAGAACTGGAAGTGGCTTACAACTTCCTGCTCGGGCTAATGGGAGAGAACCGGAAGTGGCTTACAACTTCCTGCTTGGGCTGGCCGGAGGATTCCGCTGCTGTCTGTACTGAGGGATCATGGGAAAGGGAAGCTGCTTTTGGTGGCTCCCAGAGATGGAAATTCTATGTATGAATGACTTCAAAACGGAACGGAAAATAACGTTGATGTTTTTTGGATGGTTTTTAGTTCTGGGTGTATCAGATTCCCTTTAACTCTCCGATGTCAGAAGCTTAGATGTAATATAAGGAAGTTTTACTTTACTGAGAGGGTGGTGGAACAGCCTCCCGGCAGAAGTGGTAGAGGGTAATACAGTGAGGGTATTAAACATGCATGGGATAGACATCCGGCTCCTGAATCTAAGACGAGACCAACGACTGATTAAGGTTTGAGTCTTTACAGCAGGAGAAACGGGCGACTAGACGGGGGCCGGCGAGGGCCGATCTGCCGGCAGGTTCTATATTTCCGTACACATTCCTCCCAGCCGGTGCATTCTGCGCAGGTGACGGTGACAGCCGCCCTCGCTCGCCGTGGCAGATCTCATACATTCAGCCGCCTCAATGAGCAGGAGAAGCAGATGGGTTTATGGGAAGATCCTGTTACGTAGCCGGTAGGCAGCTCCAAGCACCAGCCAATGACACGCTCCGTTCCATAATCCCCTAAAAAAACACAACCTTCATCTCCTATTGTTCCAGCTTCTCTGATTGGCTCTCCCTGCCCGGTGCATCTCTTAGGACCGTTATCAATGTCATTATTTTCTGCTTTATTCCGAAAAGGAAAATGGCTTTGTCGACCATTCAGAAGGTGGCCCTGTTCTCCTGCCTGGTGCTCTGCGTCTCTCTGCTTCTCCCCAAAACCCTTCTAACCCGAGGGAAACAGTCTGGTCAGCCGGAGGGTAAGGCGTGCCTGCGCATGATATTCTGCATCCTCCCTGCTGTCACGAGCTCATCCCGCAATAAATTCCGATATAGCCTGCCGCTTTACCCCCATTCCGTGTATTGTCCACAGAGCTCACAATTCACGGGCAGAGCCGGGACGGCTGGAAGCTCTCTTTGTGAAAAGACAAAAGAGTCTTTATTCTAAGAGACAGAGGGGAGGCAGTCAGCTGGGGGTTTAACTCCTTTTTTGCCACAAACTACCCTGCAATGCCGAGGGCGAGCCTGTGACAGACATCCATCCTCATCCCCAGCGATCAAACAATAATATATAATATAATAATTATCTGCACCATGTGTAAAAGAAAGCGAATAATCTAAAAAAAGACTTTTGAGCTCTTGAGGTTCTAGGCCATTCCTACTGTCATCCCTTCCGCCTTGTCTATAGAGCTTACAATCTAGTATACAAGACGCACGAAAGAACATTTATATGTTACAGGCGTGTGAATCTCATTTTTGATCCAAAATATGATCCACTTTTGCCCATCTCCAAGCCGTTATCCTGAGGACATTAAAATATTTATTTTATTAATCTGAATTAAGATAAATTTTATATTTTTTTTTTTACTTTGGAGCAAAATGTCTAATTTTGTTACTTTTTTTCCCCGGGAAAATGTTTGTTTCCGTCCTCTGCTTAATGTTTGTTGTTTTTTTAATTTAAACGGTATAAATAACTCGATACATTGTATCACCGCATTCTGTTCTCTGCCGGAAGGAAGTTTCATTCATTCGCTATTCTTTTAGTAAAAGATGATATATTATATTTTAACCTTGCACCCATATTCAATCTTTCGTACAAAAAACAGATTCCATACCAGAAAGAGCAATACTTCCATTTTTATCCTTTAAACTCTCGTGATTATCCTGTTAGAAACTTTTTAGAAAGCCAAGAATGCATCTTTTATGGTTACATTGTTGCCACTTTGCTCTGCACCCAGAATCCTTTTCAATAAAGCGGCAAGAATGACCTTATAAGGCAAATGGTTTTATTCATGATGTCATAGCGCATGGTCCTCAACCCTCACCTTCGGTTTAATATTGTGCCTTATACCCCTACAGCCCCAGTTGCCCCATTTGCCCCTGGCATCAATGAGGTCTCCACGAGACCCTTTGCTTCATGAAACCATAGAAACCTGAAACTGTTCTAGAATCGAAAGGCTCTTAAGATCCCTCCTGATATATTATCATCAAATGTATAATTATATGTGGGCTTATTCGCTAAAGCGAGCTCAGGGGCCCCTCTTCAGCCGCTCCAGCCCTGTCCCTCGGAAAAGACCATCTTGGGTCTGAGTTCAGGGCCCCCATTTGGATGGAGCATTGGAGAAAAGGGTTATTTTTCCCAACTCACATTCCCAATAAAGTGGAAGTGAAAGAGGGCTGTCACCGATATTAAACGTCATAGGAACTGACATTTAATTAAAGATTACAGTGTGTACTCATGCGCGACTCCAAATCCTATTTCCTTACAATAGCACAATGCAATCCATCACCGCTGACACGGCTTTGATAGTCTGGCCTTTTGTCAACCTCAATTACAATTTAATTCCAGAGTGTCGGTTAAATGTCCGGCTACCCGATGGGACGAATCAAACCGTATCCCATTATTGTACTCATACACACAACGCGCGTTCCTGTACCTCCCGCCATATATAAAACGCTATGTATATACGTATTCAATTTCACGGATAGCAGGTCTAATAAATCCCTGTCTCCTGTCCGTCTGGCCCCCCGCTCCCTATCATTCCCATCCAATTTAATAGAAACACGGAATTGGCCATCTAATCTTCTCAGGTTCCTTCTGATTGGATCGTCATGTTGGTCGCTATGGGAAAAACTGCTTTTCAATCTTTTTGCATCAGTTTTTATACATATCCTCCATTTTTTTACCATTCTGCATTACAGGGGGGGGCTAAAGACATTCATCTCAATGCAATGTTCTCAGGCTTTATTTGGCTCAAAGGTGGAGGCTCCGAATTCCCGAGGGCGACTGATTCGAGCGGTGTGGGTAATTAAATACATTTCCCCAAAATCACCCAAACCGGGATTTTTTTTTGCAGGAAATCCTGGACATTTTCCTTCAGCCAGACACCAGCCCAAGCCCACCGATGGGAGGTCATCGGGGTCCTTCTTCCCGAGGTCGCATTTATCGGAAGCAGTGGCCAAGGCTAAGGGCGGGAGCGGGGCAGGAGGAAACTCAAGGCAAAGTCTCGTGGGGCAAATTATACCGATATACGGGTTTGGAATCCTGCTGTACATCCTCTATATTCTGTTCAAGGTAAGAAAGACGTCATCAACCCAACTTTGGAACGTATGGGAACATCAGCGAAGGATCGTGCAGGTCATGGTGCTAATCATTTCATCTACAAGATCTGCCAGCAAAACATATATTTTATTATTTGGTTTTCACCCATTGGGGACTTTGTGGCAAAGTCCGGTAACTCCTTTGCCCGTAGGCGTCCACGGATTAGAGGGTCCACCTGGAGGTTAAAGAGCTGGACTTAGTAGATATAATGACGTTAGGAAGACGCGGATTTGTTTTAGCGCTCAGCATGAGAGTTTTATAGACACATAAAGTAAGAATGCAGTCGTAAGGATACTGTAACGCGGCCGGCACACTTGGGCTTATTTTTTGGGTGATTCGCCTATTAAATGTTTACATTTTTTCATATTTTTCAGCTTTCCTCCAAAGGAAAAAGCCCAAAGATTGAGCAGAAGAGCCAACCGATGTCAAACGGGAACCTGAAAAGGAAAATCAGTAAGAATGATGTATACGGAGGCCTCTCGAGTCGCACGTTAATGGAAGGAATTAGCGAATAAGCCCTGAGATAAAGTATTTTTTTTTAAATTCAGAAAACATATTGTTATTGGGGAGCCAATAGCAGGACAAACAGGACCCCAAAAAGTTGTTCCCATTCACAGAAACATGAATATTTTACCCATCAGTCAACGCCTGGATTAACCTTCCCCTGGCAGGTTAAGGGTTAACATTGTGTGTATATCCACAAGTTTTTTTTACTTAGCTTAATTATTATTATTATTATTATTATTATTATTATTTATTTATTTAAATATCATTATATTTAAATTATCCTGAGACAGAACGCTATACAAGTAAACATGGCATCGCTGTCTCTACGTCGATACATTCAGTAACAATGTAGCTATCGTATACATTCTTGACCGACACGTATGTATTTGCGTAAGACAAACACGGATGCGCTCCAGGAAGAAATGTCAAAAAATACAATTAAATCTGCATTCGTAAAGGCAACGGAAAACCACGGCAACCTCGTCATGGAAAATAAATGATAATTGAAATTTTTGGAACTATTTAACTCTGATAAATCCTTTCTGGGTCTGTGAATGTGACTTTCATGTCTGGGAGTCCGTGATAAATTAGGAGTTGCGTCTTACTGCAGATTATTCCATATTTATCACCCTGACTTATTATTAATATATATTTTTTTCTTTTTAATTCTTTTTTTTCCGTTTTTTTTATTTTTTTTTTAGCTGACTATGAGCTCGGCCAACTGCAAGATAAACTTAAAGAAACTGAAGAGGCAATGGAAAAAATTATCTCCCGCCTGGGACCAAACTGTGAGAGGTACGCGGAAACTAATGAAAACCATAAATCACTATCTTTTGGGTGCAGCAAGAAAATAAATTCTATATTTTATCGTCATTTCACGCCGGCTAGAACTGAACGTCTTTATATTGCAAATGCAATTTTAATATCCAAAATTACATCATCTGTTTCTTTATATAAGATTCCTCCAAAAATCCCCAAAATATGTCATGTAAATGCCTGCAAGTAAATGGCATTGGTTATAAATTTAGACACATGTACACTTCTTATAAATATAAAAAAAATAATAATAAATCTTACATTTGCGTTAATTATTCAACGATTTGTGAATAATTACATTTTTTGAGGTTCAGAAAGTTGACCAACGCTCCTTTGACAGCATTTAATGAATCTGTACCCTCATTTATAGTCAGGGTTATAGTTTTGTATTGTTACTTTAATCCCCATTTTGTACATTTATTTTGGTTATATTGGCCAAAAATTATAAAGAAAAAGGGGATTCAGATCTTATTTTTTAGTCAGCGTTCAGTGTTCCCTCTGGGGTGAGTAGGCCAGCAGAAAAAAAAATGTCTGGTTGTCTCAGTGTTGCGTTGCTCACCTTTTGAGGAACACTGACCTTCAAGCAGGTCCAAATTGTAACTTACATTTTTAATAATAGTTAATAATAATAATAATAGCAATATAAATAATATAAATAACAATAAAATAAGAAATGTAAATAATAATAGTAGCAATATAAATAACAATAATAATAGCAATGTAAATATTATCAATAACAATAATAGCACGATAAATAATAATAATAATAATAATCTTGTATTTAATAATGGGATCTTTTTTCCCCAGAACCGATCATGTGAGTACAGACGAGGAACAGCAACTACTGCAGCGGCTGAAGGAGATCACTCGGGTGATGAAGGAAGGAAAACTTCTGGATGGAATTACTCCGGAGCAGGAAGCAGAGGAGGCTCCGTACATGGAGGATTGGGAAGGTATCGCACATCGAGTGGGGCGGACATGTGGAAATTTCCACCAGATCTGTGACAACCAACAAAATCCAGTAGACTGGTAGAGAAACACTGATTTTCCAGATTCTTAACAATGGGTGACGTATTAAACAGCCTCCTTACTAGTAAATATTACAAAGCACTTGGGTCAACTTAAAATGGCTGCTCCCAACCCACCCATTGCAGAATATTGCAACTGCCTAGAGTTCTATTTCTAAAAGAAGGAAATCTAATTATATTTTCTTAAGAATGTGCTGAGCTTAAATATCTCTCAGCTTTTAAACACAGATTAGAATATACCCCTCTGTTTTTCCCCCTTTACAGCTTCCATTACCATCGCAGGAAGAAGAGGTAAGGAGGAAATTAGTACAGAGATCCTCGGGGGCGTGGCATAAAGAAGCAGTGATGAGTTTTTCAGGTTCTCCTCACGTGCTACTGCTCTATTAGCAAGTGGGTCTGCAGGAGCGTGACATCATAATCAAATGCCCTTCGTGTCTTCTAGCAATAATTAATTAGATGGCAGGAAGTGAGGTCGTGTTCGTCAAACCGGTGTTCAAGGCCTCATTTAATTTTGCCCAGTTTACCCATTTTTGGCCACCAAATTTCTTTAAATTCTACCCAAATTATGCTACTTTTTCCTTTCTTGTTCCTTTAAAAGGAGTGGGTGATGGGAAAAGTGCTCCACATCTGTGTTTAGGAATCCGAAGAAAAGTTAATACTTGGAAGCAGTATCAGCGCTGGCCTTAACCACTATTTATTTTCAATATCTTTGTAAAACAGGCTATCCAGAAGAGACCTATCCGATTTATGAGCCTTCGGACCGCAAGCACGACACCATTCTGGTAGATTGCTCCGAGCTAAATCAGCCCTCCGCAGAGGAGATAGCGGAACAAATGGAATTTGCCGAAAATGATGAGCATTTGTGCGCAGAAAGCCCCGAGGACGAGAAACATCATAACCTCCTCGAAAATCCCATCAACTCATCAAACAATATCTTCCCCCCGCAACATAAGTCCCCCCGCGTCGGCGACACGGCGGAGAGAGGCGATACTGAAGGCGAGGAAGAAGAAGATGACGAAGATGATCCAGCTGTGTTGGCCGAAAATGTCGGCTTTCATTTGGAAAGCTGCAGTGATCAGGGCGACTTGTTTGCCAATGACATTTTAATGGACTCAGATGACGACGAGGAATCACCGGGCGCATGTGACGCCACCGGTAGGGATGATGTTGGCACTTTAAGAAAAAGGAGCAACAAAAGAATAGAATACTAAAACAAATGTATACTGCCATTAACCCTTTCACCGAAGGGGGTCAAGAAAGTCAACTAAAGACTTCAGACGTCTTTTGTCAAGTGGTCACTTCCAACATTATCTTCAGTGAACAACAGGCGCTCCTCGATGTCGGTCACATTGTTGGGAAATGCTTCAGTTACGCCAAGGAGGAGGACGAAGATGAGGAGGACGATTGGTGTTAGTTTGGCAGAGCAACCAAGAGAAGTTGGCCTCGGTGGGGTGGTGGGTCCGAGGACACTAGGGACTGATGTGCTGAACATTTATTTCTCACCAAGGGAATTGTTCTGGGATTCACTAATTACACAATACGTGTGATGTCATTAAAGTACAACGGTCACACTTTAACATGAGTTTTAAAAACTGTTTCTTTACGCAAAGGAACATGTAAAATATTACAATCCTGCCTTGTCAACTTAATACAACACGCTGCCTATAGGACAGTCAATATAGTTACACATCCTTTTAATCACGTAAATTTAGTCCAAAAAAATGAAGATACTATTTAGAATAAAAAAAAAACCAAACAATGTATGTAAAAAAGGTTTCTATGGTTGTAAATAGAAAAACATTGTAGCTAAGATGAATTCCAAAAGAATTAGTAACGAGATGAAAGAATCACATGTTCACCCAGCCACATTTTGGATGGTGAGATATACAGCATATATATATATGTATCTTAAATCCGCCAATTTTAGTATTTCACCAGAAATTTCAAAGTTAATTATGGGAAATTCAGGGAAAGAGTAGTATATATTTGTTAATGTTGCGAAATGTATCTTTCATGCAAGATAATTTTTTTTTTACTTTAGCTATATTTTATTTTGCTTAAGATATTCTGGCAGGAAAAAAATAAATACAAATATATATATATATATAAATATAAATAGATATATATAAGGTTAAACATAACTTAATCACATATCTTTAAGAAAACTCCCGGGCCATGATGTAATAGTTAAGAATTTTGTGGAAATGTGGAAATATTGATATTGCATGAATATATTATGAAATCCTTATCCTTTCTGAGAGGAAATGTATTACAGAATGTAAAACGCAATGGGAAATTTCATTTAATTTTTTATTCTAATTCTAATGGAAAGGCTTGTCTTTATGCTAATTACGTACAACATCCAGCCAATTGGAGATAAGATAGGCGGAGACTCCATCTCTCGTTGACTACACACAGGTTTCCAGTCCGAAGCATGAAAGACCACAAACCCTGAGCGTCACATTATTACATATTTATAATATGTCAAAAAAAAAAAAATCCTGCTCTCCTTAAATAATCAATAAAATACATTTCTCGGTGTCTTTCTCCAGTTCTTTATTTATAACACGTGACAAAAAAAAGCATAAGAATTATCTTTCTGGGCATTTTTTTTTTCATGTAAAAATACAAAACTCCATTTAATTAGCAGATCACTTTACAACAAATCTTTAGTGCTAAAATTGTGACAAAATATACGTCCATAAAGGCAAGTGGCAGAAACGAGGGAAAGAGGATACGTTGGAGACATTTTTTTCTACTACAACCCTGTGTATTACAGAACTGCGAAATGCGTCGGTTTAACAATCTGTGTAATAAGTTGGAGAAGAGTGTGAGAAATATCTCAATTTACCAGCCAAAAATAAACTTCTTTATAGTTTTAAACACTTAATAGCCATTCGATTGAATTTAAATATATATATATATAAATATATATATATAATAATTTATTGAGTGTTTACAATTTTTTGTAAAAATTACATTTTCAATAACTTTCACAACATTAAGAGGTTCCAGAAACAATTTGCCAGCCGATGAGGAAATGACAAAAGTCAAATTGTTCCGTTGTTTACTACCTGTTCTGTCATGTTTACCCATTGTACAGCGCTGCGGAATATGATGGCGCTATATAAAACAATAGATAACAATAATAATGATCTCAGCGGGCTCACTTCCTCTGTTGGAACATTTATGTCATCATTGTCTTGGTGTTTGCGGATAAAAGTTGTTTTTTCAGTAGTGCGGAGGAATAATTTCATCTATCGCTAAACATTATAATTGGAAATACTCAAATCGATATATAGATTAATTAGTTTTTTAGATAGCTTCTCGGTGCCCTTTAAGGTATAGCGAGGCTACGCCGTTCATTGTTCAAAGTGCTTTGTTTATTCTTATTTTTTATTTTTTTAATCGGATGCAGGCAGCCATTTTGGCTTTATAAGTCCCGCCTCTCTCCTCGTAGAACTACAACATTTGTGATGCTTTTCTTGATAGAAAAAAAAAATGCGTTTTTGTATTTAGTAAATATTTCTCATTGCAACACATTGAAAAAAATAACAAAATATGAAAATGCGGTGAGACGCAGAGCTAAGAATTCAACATGTTGGTCCGATTACGTTTTACATTTAGGCGGGGGGGGGCGGGGGGTAGACAGGTTAGCAAAAGACTTTTTCAGCTTTTCTCAGTTTCATTTCCTTCACAAGATTCACTAGATGTTCTTATTTTTGTCATAATAAGTGATTCCAGCCCAAAATGCCCTAGAATAACACAAGTAAACATCAAACAGGTGACTGCTGGGGTCCGCGTGACGGAGACCGCTGCTTCAGAACAGAAATAAATAACAGAAGCTCGGATGGGTGAAATTTAATACATAACACAACATCCGCATACAACAGGGAACTGCGGGAGTGAAAAGACCCCCCAATTTCCTCCAAGCCTCCAGATTATTGAACGATGAGTGTAGATCAACCCAAACCCCCCCCCCCAACTCCGGCAATGACTTCGGATCTGGTTAATAACTACAAAAACATGTAAAAGGAAAAGTTAAACAAATGTCTCCAGAAAAAAGGTTGGGTGCCCCCCCAAAAAACGCTACGTTGTGCACATCATGGCGTGAAGACGTTATTATTAATAAAAGTGACAACCATCTAAGAAACATTGTATCTTGTGCTTTCGTTGTAAAGAAACATGAATCCCATTGAACGTCAGTATCTGGGCGCACGCTCCTCTAGCGTTGGTTAGCGTTAAAAGGCAGACTAGTTCCCTACCTACGTTTTTTACGCTCCGAAAAAGGACCGTTTTGGGTCGGTTTGTACCAAAGCGAGTGGCTCAATCGCTCAGATCCACCGGTAGCTCCGACGTTGATTCCGTGACGGGACGCGGCAGAGCCTGGCTCGGTTTTAGTGATAAACGTCTCGGGTTTGGTTAAAGCTTCTGAACACTTCTTCACCTAAATCTCCGCCTTTATAGAAACAATTAGAAAAATAAAAGAACGACCCTCACGATGGTAGAAACAGGCGCCACGTCATATCGATGGAACGCGAAACTTCAACCAGAGTACAACACAACGCTTCGTGATCCAAGGTCTATTTACAAGAAAACTAAAAATATTACCTGTGCGTAAACACTAAAAGTTTATTTCTCTCTCTCGCTATTCGTTTTTATGGCAACCAAGATACATTGTAACATCATAAGGTCAGTCCAGCCCGGTGAACAGCCCGGTGGACAGTGAGATTAAGACACGAAGATGTGGTGGGAGCCACGCGCTCTCCTCGACGCTCTCCTCGACGCTCTCCTCAGCGCTCTCCTCGGCGGTCTCCGTCTTACTCACAGGCCAATTTACTATCGAAGCTGGAGAGAGCGATAGCGAAGGCCTGCAGCGCGCACATCGGGTAATTATAGTCCATCGTAAATACGTCCTCCGCCACGCGACCGAACTGCATCACAATGTAATCCGCTGCATTACAAAATAGAGGGGAGAAAAAAAGGAAAGTTCATGAAAAAATCAGCAAAAAGAGATAAAGTCGATAAAGAAAAAGTCGTTTCTAGAATAAGGCTTAGAGGCGCATCTAAAAACACGATGGAATTTCCATACTTTTTATTCATTTATATTTATTATTAAATTTAATAATAAAAAAAAAAAATGAACTTGCAAGTTCTATATCGTGGAAGCTGATGTGACAAATATCTCCATCTTTCTTGGTTCATACTATGGTGAATAAAGGGTTAATTATGTTGTCCATGTTTAAAAAAAATGAAAAGTCAACAAAGTTTAACGAAATTATAAATATAAAGTTAGAAAGTGAACAAAAAATGAAAATGCTTTTAAATTAGTATTTTCAGTTATAAGAAAATAACCTAGATTGTTATTAAATTTTTAATTTTGACAAATTTTTGACAAATTACTCCTAAATATCAATAAATTCAGTTGTAACACAAATTAATTGATTTCATACTTTTTCATATATATATATATATGTGTGTTAATTATAAATGTTTTTTATTATAATTTAAAGATTTGAAGTTTTAAAGTTCTACAGAATCTTGTGGAATTTTTGAACACTTTATAGAAAAAGATAATTTTATAGAACTTTCTACTTTATTGTATGTTTCAAAAACAATGTTTTCTTGTAGCTCACAAAATTATATTTAAAGGGAAAAAAATATGATTTCTCTACCAGGTCTCGCAGGAAAATAACGACAAAGAAATCAAAGCAGAAGAGGCCGCTGGTTATTGTGACAGAAGAGATCGTCGAGCAGGGAGAGTTTTATTTTGCTGGATCGCCAGCGATTGAGTTGTAACGGAGTAGATTACCCCCCCGAATCTCAATAACTTTCCGTAGTTTTATGAAAGGATTATCCGGTTCTTCACACGCCGTCGGCAGATGGAACATTTTATTATTATATAAAATAAACCCGGCAGAGGAAGCAATGTGCCGGTGCTCGTTAATCCCGTTCAGGGGAGTAAATAGAAACCACAGGGCCCTGGTGCAAAAATTGCCCTGGGGCCCCCCAACTTCACAGCTGGCCTGTGTCATCATTGCCCCCAAACAACTTGTCTGTGCCTTCTTTGCCCCCTGCCTCCCCTTCCAACACACACAAATTACACACACTTACTCATACTCTCTAACACACATACACATTCAGACACACTCCCACTCGCCTACACATCCATACTCACACACACAATTACACATCTGTACTCACACACACAATTACACATCCTTACTCACACAATTACACATCCGTACTCACACACACAATTACACATCCGTACTCACACAATTACACATCCGTACTCACACAATTACACATCCGTACTCACACACAATTACACATCCATACTCACACACAATTACACATCCGTACTCACACACACAATTACACATCCGTACTCACACACAATTACACATCCGTACTCACACACAATTACACATCCGTACTCACACACAATTACACATCCATACTCACACACAATTACACATCCGTACTCACACACACAATTACACATCCGTACTCACACACAATTACACATCCGTACTCACACACAATTACACATCCGTACTCACACACACAAAATTACACATCCATGATCATATACATACATATATTCAAACACATATTCATATATATCCCGCCCGCCCCCGCTGACCTCTCACCGCTCCAGCAGCTTTCCCCCTGGCTGCGCATGCACTGTTTATTATTATTAATATAAAGTAAGAGTTAACGCACAGAGAGGGCACCTCGGGATGGTGCTGCTTGGGGGTCACTCTATTACAGTTTAGGCTCCGTTACACAATATTTTCTGACATTTTCACATCATCCTGCCAATAATTCCCTCCAGAGATCACCTGACCAGATCAGGGTGTTAAAACGTTTCATCTTTAACACTTACGATCGTTATCGTGGATAATTTGGAAATTCTTTACCGAAGCCTGCGTGACGCGCCCGTGGAAATTCAACACGTAAGACTGAGTGTCGTCGTTCCACACCGGCGTCTTGTTATGAAGCTCGATGACGCTTTCCGTGTTCTTGTTCTGCCATCGAGAGAGAAGCGTCTCGTGCTCCTGTACCGGGAACACGATACACGTGTGTTACACGTGGGAAGCGGGGGGTTCTTACCATCCCGCACCATGACAAAAACTAAACAAACACATCCTTCCCGCTCATACTTTGACCCTAAACGGGATAATATCCATAAAAAATAATAACAAGTAATTAGCACATACAGCATGAGAAATGCTTACGTTACGTGGCCTGATGGAGACTCTCTCGTGGTCCATATTCATTCCAGGAATAATAACACTCATTTTACGGGGTCCCTTGAAACCCAAGACGTTTGTCTCCTATTGTTTCAAAATATTACAAAAAAAAAAAATATTGGTTAATTGGTTAACATAACATCCTACATGATATATTTTTGATCGCGTCAACTCCAAATTGACCACTAGATGGCGCCATGGGCTAATGTAAAGATTCTGCAAAAGAATACGTTTTTATGTTTTTTTGGGACAAACAGGATATTGCTAAGATTTTCATACTCTGATATTTATTATATACAACAATAATTTATTCTTTAAAATACCAGAATTGCAATTCCGCAAGAAAACAAGAGTGTATAGCTCAAAATATCCGGCTTGGATGAGAGAAAAGAGAGAGACGAGGGAGAGAAGAGAGAGAGGGGATGGGAGAGAGACATTTAAATAAATAAAGGCATTTAATAAAGGACAGGAGAAATTTTACAACAACAGGTCATGATCTAAAACTAGAGGGTCAGAGGTTGAGATGGAATGGAAGGAAGTTTTACTTTACTGAGGGGGTGGTAGATAAGTGGAACAGCCTCCCAGCAGAAGTGGTAGACCGTAATACAGCTGGGGATTAAACATGCATGGGATAGACATACGGCTCCTGAATCTAAGACGAGACCAACGACTGATTAAGGTTTACGTCGTTATAGCAGCAGAAACGGGCGACTAGACGGGGGCCGAATGGGGGCCAATCTGCCGGCAGATTCAGGGTTTCTTTGGTAAATCAGTTAGTAAATCAGATGAAGGAAAACATGCATTAAGGAATCTTGTATAATTGTTAAAGTGTTTCATTACATTCCAAATGCACTTTGCAGCCCTGAATCTCTTCCGGTCCGCGGGTTCTGGATTTTCAGAAGATGGGAAAATCGGTAAAAATATTTAAAGATAATTAACTGCAGGAAGCTGATCTCGCTTAGTGCAGGCGGCGTTAAATATCTCCGTATATTTAATTATCTCTGTTTGGCCTGGAACTGTGTTTGGCCAACAACAGAGAGACATTTTCTCTTATTAGCGGATAGTTGTGTCTGTTTAGACATAGAAACCCAGAACCCGCGGCAGATCGGCCCCCTTCGGCCCCCATCTAGTCGTCCGTCTCTCCTGCTGTAAAGACTCAAACCTTAATCAGTCGTGGGTCTCGTCTTAGATTCAGGAGCCGTACGTCTATCCCATGCATGTTTAATCCCCTCACTGTATTACCATCTACCACTTCTGCTGGGAGCGGTTCCATTTACCTATCACCCAGCTAAGGGATATAGCAGGACTCAGGACAGACTGCAGCAGATTCTATACTATTCTTACTTTTTCCAGTTAAAAACACTACTGTTGGTTGTAATCACTGATTTATTTTTTTTGCAGAATGTGAAGAATTTCTGATTTTGCAGTTTTAGGATTAGCGACCCCATTAACTCAGAGTAAAGCGCTGAGACTCAGAGAATGTCACTAACGGGAAAGTGATCCCCAGTAAGCGGAGGGCCGTTTGTTCCACTCTAGCGGTTTTACGTCTCACTCACATAACAGATGGCGGCGAGTTCCTGGCGCAGGTTACTGGCGTCCAAAGTCGAAGACGTTTTAACCGGATTTACCCCGCTGTCGTAGACGGTAAACTTCGTGCCCATGAGATTTGATCTGCAGAATAAAACAGGAAAAGAAAACTGGTATTATTGCTGGTTCAGAGATTCAATTTTTGGAATTATACATCAAGATTATAACAATGTGCCATCAAACTGTGTATTTACTGAGAAGGTGAAGTGGAACAGCCTCCCAGCAGAGGTGGTAGAGGGTAATACAGTGAGGGTATTAAACATGCATGGGATAGACATACGGCTCCTGAATCTAAGACGAGACCAACGACCGATTAAGGTTCGAGTCTTTACAGCAGGATAAACCGGCGACTAGACGGGGGCCGAATGGGGCCGATCTGCTGGGCTAGGTTTCTATAAGGAAAATACGCTTTCAGATTTGGTATAAAATGGAATTATTTTTTTGGGGGGGAGGGTAATTTTACCGAAGTTTGCCGATGAAACTTTCTCCCCCGCGCGAGAGGTCAGTGGGGTCTATAGAAATGAGGTAATTCGAAGTCTTGCTCTTCTTGCGTTTTCTGCCGGCCAATAGAAAGACCTGAACGAAAAGAACAAAGATTCCCGGAATTAGATCACTTTTCAGAGAAGAGGAATCTGGATATAATAACAGATAATGCCGAGGGAGCTATAGTTCGAGGGGCAAATAATTATTGAAAATGCCCTAACCCAACACATTGAACAGGAGGAGGAGGCTGAGCAGGAATCTTAACCCTTTATTACCTTCAGTATTTGGGGACGAATCTCAAAAAATGTAGTTAGCCACCATTGATAAACCCATTCTGCCCCTCCATCTCTACCCCTACATCCACCCCCCTCCCCCTCCCGATGGAAATTAAACAAATTGTCAGAAAATGATGTTTGGACCTTTTTTCCATCCTCCCTCTCCAGGTGGAGGTAATACGTGGGGTACATTCCTCGATCCATTCCCTTTTTGTCTCGCGTGATTCGGCATTTGATGGTGACTCCCTGAGGAGCGGGTCTAATGGAAAACTGCTCGAGATCTTCCACGTCAACAGGTGGCTCGTTGGAGGGAGGACTGGAGGCTGAGGCAGTTTCCTAAAAAATGTACAATGATTATCGACACGTTGTATCCATCACGGCTATCCCCTCTTACACAACCTTAACAGCCCCCCCGTAATAGTCCTTCTTCTCACCTTATTGGACTTTTTGCTTGTCGCAGACCCCGGCCGAGTGTTACTGTTCAGCTGAGATGAACTTGAGCTGTCTTCGTCTTCTTCGTCTTCTTCCTCATCGAAGTTCATGCTGCTTGATATACCTGTGAGATGAAGACAGGACAAGACTCGTATCGGACCCTCATCCCTTTCCTCTCGAGACACCTGCCAAGCGTCCCCTCGATTGATAATAACCAATGGACCACCACTGTCCGCAAAACCCAGTCTCTGATTTATGCGATCTCCGGGTGCACGGAAAACGAGCCGTGAACTGAAATCACTCTAAAAGAACCCGCAGGGGGTGAAGGACAGATAATGGAATCCTCCGAAACAATGTAACACTCACACAATCACGCACATTCCGTTTTACGGGAATGCCACCTTTCCTCTGTTACGGTTACTGTTACAATCTGCTTCCTTCTCGCCCTTGAAATTTATTTCCATGAATATAAAATTGCTACATGTTTTTTTTCAGCGAAAGAATCGTTTGGTTATATTGAGTAACGATAAACTGGATTTTGAGGGAAATGCACAAGGTCTCAAGCATTTCCAGAAGACAAAGAAGAAGCTTTGTCAGATGCTGCGAGAATGTTAACTATTTTAAAAACTTTTAATTATGTTTGTGTTCTATTGGTTAATATGAAGTGGTTTGGGCAGCAGATCCACTTTTAATAAATGCCTTAATTAATGCCCTGTTTGGACAGAGGGGTCTTGTAATGATAGTCCATGGGGGGGTCGAGCACTCACCTTTTTTCTGCATGGTCACACGCAGGTCCTGTTTGCTTTGCTGTTGGCTGGTCCCCGTCGTTTCCCCATCTTCATCTTCACGGGTGGACTGTCCCACCGTGAGGATCTGGACGTGGCTTCCGGGGTCTTGTGCTTCTTCTTGAAAAGCAGCTGGTCCGTCGATGCCTGTGGCAGCAGATAACAGGTGAGATGGCACCAGGTGTGATGGCACCAGGTGTGATGGGACCAGGTGTGATGGCACCAGGTGTGATGGGACCAGGTGTGATGGGGGCAAAATTAACCAGGATGACCAGGACAAAAATTACTCCAAAAACAGCAACTTCCAGTGCAGTTATATAAAAAAAAACATCAATGATTTGGGTTGGAAGTTTTAAAAACCGGTATGATGCTATTTGATACAGAAAAAGACAAACGTTTCCCATTTTAATTCTGGGGGGCATGAGGTCATACTGTAGAACCAATCAATGGAGAGGAGGAAGGGATTTTTTGCCGCCTAAGGCACATGCATTATGGCATCTGCCACTAGAATAGCCTCGTTCTCCCTATCAGGGCTGGGATGGAAACTTAGGGTTTAAGCACGGAACCTTCTACTGGGATAATACCTTATAAAATAAAATGAAGCGTTAGAATATCACGGGTGACTCGACAAACAGTGATAGAAAATCCCATCGCATGAAATACAGCCCAAAACATAACACGTTCATACATAAACACCGACATGAATATAATATTCTATAGAAATAAATGAAAAATGTGTATTATTTTAACCACATTCCGAAATAGATCATGCACGTGCGATACACTGTAACACAGAACGTATACGATGACATCATATACAAGCCACATCATAAACGTACGAATAACAAAATGCTATCATTTAATGTATGTATTTATAGCCTTCAGCCCACCGAACGTGGCCACACACAGTAAGTCCGGGTCACACGGGACGAGAACTAAATTCTTGTCTAACATAGAGAATCTTACAAAAAAAAAAAAAACAAGATTAAGCAAACCAAACCTTTTGACCAAAATGAATAATAAACCTATTCTATTTTATGATTTTGTGACATTTATAAAGATATAATGGAAAATTATAATTTATGTTTTGAGATAATGTCATTTGATATCAATCTCTTGTGATGACCCCTTAACAGGGTATGTAGGAAAATGGCTAAATTTTGGGAAAGTAGAAATAAAATGTTGGTAGCCAAAGTTCAGAAGTTTCATGAATTCGACTTTTTTTAAAAATTATTTTTTGTGATATAAGAAAAATAAAAGCATTTTGTAACAACGCAAAGCAAGGAGGAAAAAATATAAACTTTCATCTAGAAAATGTTCAGTAAGTAAAATTAAAGATTTAATTAAAAAAAATGAAATTGTGTAAAAAAACTTAAGTGACCCCCAGTATAAGAGCCAAGGGAAGATATTTCCTGAAATTACAAATATCTTAATAACTGCAAAAATATTGAATGAATGAATGAATGACTAAATTAAATAAATAAATAAATACATAAAGAAAAACGTGTGTTCAAGTTAAAATAAAATCAGAAATCCTTAGTGATTTTCCCCCATAAATTATTCAGTGTCCCAGCTTGGTTGAAAAAAAATCTAAATTTTCAGCAATTTTAAATTGCTATTTTTTCTGCCCGTTGACTAACCAGGGCACATAATAACAAGCGCAACAGCAAAGAATAAAACTATGCATTTTTAATACAAAAAAAAACATTTAAAACAATGCTTTACAAACCAGGCCAGCAATATCGCTGTTTTAAAAAAAAAGTTAAAAAAAATCTGAACTTTAAAGGAATACTTTTTATTTTTAATAAGTTTTAACTTAAGTTTTAAAGTCTCCATAAGGTTTCCCAGATCTCCGCATATTTTTTTCTCTCTCTTAACTCCATTAAGTTTTAGACTTTATTTACCCGCTGAGAAATGAGAAGGATTATATCAAAGGTCTTTGAAAAATCAAAGTTTTTTACAGCAGATTATAATCACAAAGTCATTTTTAATAGTTAGTGGATGAGCTTTATCTCCAGCCAACAGGTACTTGAGTTAAGTCGAAATCCCTTTTACATCTGACCTTTCCAGTTTATAGATGAATTATGAGAAAAGAAGATAAGGAGTAATGACAATTCCTCGGCAAAAGCAACTTGAAGGAATATATATTTATATATTTATATATTTTTTAAATATTTTGCACTTAATGTGACATTAAATAACCTCACAATCCACATGATCTAAAAATAAGATGTAGTCAAATAATTGGGTAAAATAAAGGCTTCTCCAAAAGAAATTGTAAACAATTCAAAAAAAAAAAAAAAAAAAAAATGAAAACATGAAAGTAATTTTAAAGTTTAAAATTTAAAGAAAGTATCCTCTCCCAAAAATGTATGCATTTAAGAGTTTAACCTACAAAAAAAAAATATATATATGTTATTTTTATTAAAAAAAAAAAAGTTAAAATATATTGCTAGATTTGTCAATGGGCACGTGGAGAGGGGTAAATTTCGGTGTCCGGGCCCTGCCACAGCTAGGAAAATATTAATAATGAAAAAATAAATTGTCCAAAAAATTTTAACTGCCTCTCCATGCAGATCACATGATGTGGCAACAGCCCCACGCAGGCCAATAATGATAACAGCCGGGCACTACTGATATCACCCATGAACTTCTGGCCGGCGGCAAAAAGTATCCAAGCACGCTCCTTTTTGAACGCTCTCTGGGAAGGGTCTCTGGATTTTTGGCAATATTCCATTAAAAAAAAACCGAGAATGCTTGGTTAACTTTCAGCTTTGGCAATTGGTACATGGGGGGGGTTACAGATAATACCCATTAATTATTATTATTGGCTGCATTTTTGGCCTAAATGCACAACTAGAACCACCTTTTCATGCTGACCATGCCTACAGCAGCATTGCATGTTGAAAAATCTTACTGTTTTGGAAGCCCAGGACCAAAAAAAAAGAAAATGTTTAACATTGTAACACAAGACCAGGAGAGCCCCTATCATCGCTACTATTTCTGGAAGCAGAAAATAGATTTTTCTGGCAATAATCTGTTGGGTTTATTGGGTCAATTTATATTTCCATGGAAGAAAAGAATAAAAAGAGCAAAGAAATGGGAAAATTCCAGAATCGAAGAGCAAAACACTAAGCGCCAAGGAGTCCCTCCTTTTGTGAGTGTTGTAAACATGAAATGCCGCTTGAAAAGGTGTTCAGACGCATGCGGCTAACCTTTCTGTTTGCCCTTTCTCTCCTTTCTGGCGCTGCCCGTCGGACAGCCAGCAGATCCAGTCGATTTAGCTTTTTTAGTGGATTTTGGAGGCTGGGGCTCTGCTAACGCCTGGGAATCGTCCCGATCAGCCTCCTGCACTGCTTGGTACATTCAAGAGAAGCCCCAGGGACAAGGAGAAAAAAGAGACAGAGATCAGACAGAAAAAGAGCAGATTAGAAAGTCCAAAAATGGTTTTGCCATATATTCTTTTTAAGAATCACATATTTGTATTTATTTTTTATTTGAATAGTTTTGATTTGGATACTTTGTAACGCATGGTTTCATTACCTTCCAGAGGAGAAAAACAAAGCAGAATAAAAACACTGCTTTATTGTTACTTTTGCCCTTGAAAAATTGAAGTTTCCACGTACTTTGTAGAAACAACAACGATACAAACCGTACGGTGAAAGCAATTCATGTTTATTAAATAAAAAGGTAACAAATTGTTCCTGTTTAACCCAAAAACGAACCTCAGAGATTTCATGTAGAATCCTGACCTGGCGATGGAGCGGCTCCTACATCATCATCTGCATAACGTTTGTTTTTTGTTATTTGTTTATTTTACAAGAAATTGAAACAAAAACAAAATGTAAAAACAAAATATAAAAAACATGGCGAAATGTGTTGGGTGTCTTGCCTCAGCAAATTGAGTATGGGTATACAGGGAGATCCAAAAATTCATACTTTTCAAACATTTCATGTGTTTTAGGTAAGATTCATCCTAGCTTCTAAAATTCTATAGTTACAATAGGTTGAAGCCATTATGAAATTACTGGGATATATCCTAATTTTTAATTTTCATTAAACATTTTGGATTATTGATATTAATATAAATATATTTTTATTTATTATTTTTCTATTCTTAATAAAAATTATACTTTCATATAATAAGGAAATATAATAAGTATAGGGCCCCAAAAATGCAGACCGAGGGACTCGTGTGTGTGATTTCAATATTTTTTAAGCCTACTGAAAATATAAGATGATATTGGACTAAAAACAGCTCATTGCAAGTTGATTGTCATAATTAGCAATTCTGCCAGAATATTTTAGTTAAAAATAACCGCGGTGCTAAAATCTGAATACGCAAAATGGTAAAAAAGATTTTTTTTTATGTCTCAGTGATGCAAAAAGGAGTTCCCTAAAATGGCTTCATTATAACTTTGTGATAACGGGTGGGCAGGAGAGAAAGAATTCTATGTTCTAACTACTAGGAATTGTTACAATAAGGGGGTTTGACAACGATTAAGGATTCTTAAACATATTCTCAGGATGATATTAAATGTTTTTTTTATTTCATAAAAAAATTACAGCTTAAGGCTCAAACACTGAGAAACTCTGGGGAGTTAGGGCGATTATTTGGAGAACTATGGGACAATTTAAAAAAATACAATTATATCCTTAAACTTTCCTTCATTACACGGATTTGGCTTTATGGGTTATATTTAAAATATACATATATTAATATATATACATTCCATTGGTTGTATACATATATATATATTATATACACATTATATATAAGACTCTGTAATGGTTCGGTGGACACCAATATATGAACACTCATACACACTAGCTTCTAAGGAGGAAATCTAGGAGTAGTGGGGACAGGGAATTAACTCTGAGAGCTTTAGTTAAATAACTATAACCGCTTTTAAGACTTTCAAACTTGAACTCTCAGATAACAAATTTTCTGAAGAACCGAGACCCCTTCTTTTTTTATTTTTTTTATTAATTCTTCAGATTTCTAAGTCCTGGACTCAAAAAAACTTGAGGTCTTTCGTGGACCATTCCATTGGTTACCATGGTAACAGCATCACATTGCATCACTTATATCACTTTTTACAAAAAACCCAATGTGTTAACGTATATGTTACATTTGGGGATTATGTTAAAAAAAAAAAAAAGTCCAGGGATAAGGTTGGAGGAAAAAAAAATAATAATAATCATCTTGTTGCCATAGCAACCAATGGAACAATTGAATTAGCAGGAACATTCTATTAGTTGTTATGGTGATGCAACCAATGAAATCATGAATAATATTATTAAATACAATTTGTTGTGGTCAAAACACATCTTTAAAATGCAAGAGATTAGGATTGTATTTTATTTTGTAACAAAAAATATTTTATCGGAGCAAAGATGCAACATAAGAGCAACTTCTATCATATCTTATATATGAAATCAGTCCTTGGCTGTGGAAATCCGGGACAGTTGGCACGTATACTGAACGTATGTACGACACGGGACTGGGGTATATCCTTAACCCTGAACTTAATCCCCCAAATTCCCTTTGACTGCAGACAGCCGGTACCAGTATGGCTATGATTAACCTTTCGAGTGCCACAGCTGTAGTGGAGCACAAACTCTCAGCATGCCCAGCCAGGGGCAACAATCATATTAATGAATCCAGAAGGAGGTATCGTCCTCTTTCGCAGATCCATGCTGAAAATATGATATTGCGTTGCCACGGAGAGTAATCTCTGGATAGCACGGAATAATTAATTTTAATAAGGCGTTTTAAAAGTGACGAACAATTCATCTGGAGGATTCCGACGCCTTTTCTGCCGCCGTCACCCAACCCGAGAAGTGATTTATGGTCTAGAACGGCGGCTTAATAGGCATGCCCTCCACCGGGGGTTAATTGATGCTACGTGAAGAAGGGCGCCTGCGCTTAATGGAATTTGGAATAATAGCTTGAATCTGACCCGCGTTTCCATTATTCACGTTAGAAACACAACAAAGGCGGCAATTTTATCTCTTAAATGAGAAAAAAACGATGCGTTTAATTCTATAAGTGGCCCCGTCATTTGGGGGGGGGGGTAATTTATTAATACAGAAGCAGCCCAAATCATACAGTAAGATGTTGTGTTTAAAAAAAAAATGATTCTGATGTTAAGTATGGAGAGTGATGTTATCACCATAGCAACCGGGAGATTGTTGTAATAAGAAGGAACATTCCATTAGCTGCTACGGTGATAAGACAATCACTTTTTTATACATAGACTCAAACCTTAATCATCTTAGATTCAGGAGCCGTATGCCTATCCCATGCATGTTTAATACCCTCACTGTATCACCCCCTACCACTTCTGCTGGGAGGCTGTTCCACTTATCTACCGCCCTGTCAGTAGAGTAAAATGATGTCTCAGATCTGTGATGCTACACAACTGAATATATAACTAAGCGTTCGTCGTCGGCCGTCTCTCGCATAGAGTTTGGACTCCATCCCAATAGTTGCAGAAACAGTTTTTTTTTGTTTGTTTGAGAAGCGCGTCTCCGCGATACTCTTCTGGAAGTGAGAATGCCGCGTTAGCGCTCAGCCGGGTCCCAGCCGCCACTCACAACGTGTTCATTTTGGTAAATGAAAGTTCTCACTTTACATTGGATGTTCACAGTTAAAACGCCTCCCCGTTCCACGAGTGATTAAAAATGTATAATTTCAGGCGGTGAATGTTTCCAGGGTTTAGTAGACTAAAAAAAATGCAACTGAAAGCGCATTCTCGGTTGTCTAAATCAAAAAGAGAATGCAGTCGCCCGAGAATTCCGACGATGGATACAGTAACTAACACAGCGCCCTACAATGGCTTTTATCTCTTATTTAGAGACAGAAAGTTAGTATTTTTTGGGACCAAATGCACCACGGACAGCAATATTAACCCTTCACACTGAAAGAGAACGGGAGTTTAGCCGTTAAACCTTGAGGTTGAAGACCACTTTGACCTCCCAACTCCTTGGCTTCACCCATCACAACCCAACACGTGAAACACGCTAACTCACCGTGATAAATGGTGCTATTATTGCTGCTGTTATACGACTCGACCAGCGGCGCTTGTTCCTCAGACTGCTTCATCTTCCGAGTCCTGGTCCGTCCGTCCACATTGGATTGGACCATCAGAGGCTCCTGACGCTTCTTCTTCTGTTTCTGCTCTAGGAGTGCACGCTGGCGAATAAAAGAACATTTCAAACCACATCGTTTCACCCCCCCGCGCGCCTGCATCATTTCCTTCGTTTAAGCTTAATATCTTTTCATTAATCATTCTTTACATTGACGCAAAATATTTGATCCATTATGTCTCAGCAGGAGCCTGAGATCTCCTTCCATGGCCGGAGGCCCATGAAGAGCGGTGAAATACAGACATACAAAGGCTTATACCCCCTGTTCGTTCCTGGCCAGACCATGCGCAGCCATCGAAGACAGGGTAACTCACCTGTCTGTCAAGTTTCTGCTGCCGTAAGCTGCTGCTTTCATCGTCCAAAGCACTAGAAATGAAAGGGAAAAAAAATTAGGATGATCATAGACTCAGAATGCAGGTGTAGAACCTCAAATCTAATGACCAACAAGGTGTAATTGGTGGAATTCCCCAATGGGGTCTCTTAGGCGGGGGTGGGTTTCATGCCACGCTCTGCTACTCTATGACTCAATTAACATGAAGGGCGAGGAATTGTTGTAACAGAGACAATGTAACATTTAACTTTTATACATTATAGATTTTCAACCTATTATAGGTGGCACTGCCGTAGAAGAAGTCCATAAAGTCTCCATTCATGATCCAATTTACCAGAGTCAAGAACCACAAGTCACTAGGACGGAAAAGTTTGGTTAAATACCCCCGGCCATACTTTTTTGTTCCACTGGAGGAACCTCAATACCCCCCCAAAGAGAATATCAAAGGCTTTAAAACTGTTGCCCTACTGGAGGCTCCACATTGCCATGAAGACGATGACCGGCTGGTCGGAGAGAACTCGGACCCCTGCCTTCCTCTCCCATGTGGAGATGACCTGTCTATGCTCCTTCTATGTCCAGAAGGTCCGCAAGTGATCCTTTCTTACCAGTCCTTGCCCAGCCCCCCCCCCCACCGTCCCGGATACATCTCCAACACACACCTCGGGGCATTATTATCACTAAAGCGATAAAAACATTTTGTCGTCCATCCCCCGGGTGAGTAGGGTCTGGATTTCAGAAGAAGTCCTATAATCTCCGTTCTTCGTTCAGATAATTGATACATGGCGGCTTTTCAGTGCCATCCGTCCCCCACCTCCTTCCGCCGAGTCCTCCTGTTATTAAATCTGTTTGCAGTTAAATTGTGCATTAGCGGGACTCCACTCCGTGTGGAAACAGTAAATCAGCGCCCTGTGAAACGCGGGATATCTGGGAAGCGACGCGGAGATAAAACAGAAATTGGAACGGCTCGCTGCCTGCAATAAAAGATAAAACACGCGGTTTGGGAAGCCCTGTTTACTGCATCTGCCCTGGAGCTCCGTGGGGTTCAACGTCTCGCCCCATCCTCGGCAGCGTTTTTGTAACAGTAACGATCGCTCCTATTGTTTTCCGCATACACTGTGGTACCCAAAGGGTTAAAACAATGAAACATGCAGAAAATGAACTATTTCTCCCAGTCCTGCCTGCACCGAATATTAACCCCCCCCCCCCCCGCCGAACCCTAAACTGTAGATAAATACACACTTATTGCAGAACATAGAACAAAGATTCTGCCCGGAGCCTGGAAGACGTGACACAGAAGCCATGAGTCTGGATTCTTATCGAATGAATACATTGTAGCGAAGAACAGACGGAGGGGCACAGAAGCCGGGCGCGCGCCTATTGGTCGTTCATACAAAAAACATGTGAAAAAGAAAAATTATATAAAAAAAAAAAAAGGAAGAATGTTCATTTTATTGTCTGGGGCATCCCCTGCCACAAACTCTCGACTCGACAGAATATAGAATATTAACCAAAAGCCTAAAATAAATAAAATGACAAAAAGCAGTTTATTGGTTGCACAATGCACCTTAAACTCCGAATTAGATTGTAAGCTCACAGGAGCGAGGTCCCCTCTCTCTCTCCCTCTCTCTCCTTCTGTGCCAGTATGCCTTATGTGTGTTCATGTTCAGTCCGGTGCTCGTTGGAACCAGAAGTACTCAGAGACTCGGTAGCCCTGGACGTGGCCCCGGGTTTTAGTTGCATTTTATTTGGCCGACACTCTAAGCCCCCTTGACCGAGGCTGCGGAGAATCTCCTGCCAGGACTTTCATAAACCCATAAGAAACTAAGATGAAACCGAGGAACTCTAATATCTGGAACCCTGATATCGTGTAAGATGCTATTTAACAGTTAAACGAAATGTGACGGCGAAAGTCATCCGATTCAATTTACAAAATGGGTTTGTGTGCAGCCAGTTGTCCATTTGGCACGTTTACAATCAAATGATTTAGGACCGCAGCTGCGCATGTGAAAGAAGCCAAAACGAATGAGCATTTTCCCTGCAAAATTCGACTGACGCCCGGAGCAGATCCTGGTAACCAGACCCCGACAACGGCGCAAGATCCACACAGCGAGGGGCAACTCTATAACCCCCAGCGCTGTATACAGTAATATAACCCCCCAGCGCTGTATACAGTACTATAACCCCAGCGCTGTATACAGTAATATAACCCCCAGCACTGTATACAGTAATATAACCCCCAGCGCTGTATACAGTACTATAACCCCAGCGCTGTATACAGTAATATAACCCCCAGCGCTGTATACAGTAATATAACCCCCCAGCGCTGTATACAGTACTATAACCCCAGCGCTGTATACAGTAATATAACCCCCCAGCACTGTATACAGTACTATAACCCCAGCGCTGTATACAGTAATATAACCCCCAGCACTGTATACAGTAATATAACCCCCAGCGCTGTATACAGTAATATAACCCCCCAGCGCTGTATACAGTAATATAACCCCCAGCGCTGTATACAGTAATATAACCCCCAGCGCTGTATACAGTAATATAACCCCAGCGCTGTATACAGTAATATAACCCCCCAGCACTGTATACAGTAATATAACCCCCAGCGCTGTATACAGTAATAAAAACCCCCAGCGCTGTATACAGTAATAAAACCCCCCAGCGCTGTATACAGTAATATAACCCCCCCAGCACTGTATACAGTAATATAACCCCCAGCACTGTATACAGTAATATAACCCCCCAGCGCTGTATACAGTAATATAACCCCCAGCGCTGTATACAGTAATATAACCCCCAGCGCTGTATACAGTAATATAACCCCAGCGCTGTATACAGTAATATAACCCCCCCAGCACTGTATACAGTAATATAACCCCCAGCGCTGTATACAGTAATAAAAACCCCCAGCGCTGTATACAGTAATAACCCCCGGCGCTGTATACAGTAATATAACCCCCCAGCGCTGTATACAGTAATATAACCCCCCCAGCACTGTATACAGTAATATAACCCCCAGCACTGTATACAGTAATATAACCCCCCAGCGCTGTATACAGTAATATAACCCCCAGCGCTGTATACAGTAATATAACCCCCAGCGCTGTATACAGTAATAACCCCCCAGCGCTGTATACAGTAATATAACCCCCAGCGCTGTATACAGTAATATAACCCCCAGTGCTGTATACAGTAATATAACCCCCAGCCCTGTATACAGTAATATAACCCCCAGCACTGTATACATTAATAACCCCTCAGCGCTGTATACAGTAATATAACCCCCAGCGCTGTATACAGTAATATAACCCCCAGCACTGTATACAGTAATATAACCCCCCAGCGCTGTATACAGTAATATAACCCCCAGCGCTGTATACAGCAATAACCCCCCAGCACTGTATACAGTAATATAACCCCCCAGCGCTGTATACAGTAATATAACCCCCCAGCGCTGTATACAGTAATATAACCCCCCAGCACTGTATACAGTAATATAACCCCCCAGCGCTCTATACAGTAATATAACCCCCCAGCGCTGTATACAGTAATATAACCCCCAGCACTGTATACAGTAATAACCCCCCAGCGCTGTATACAGTAATAACCCCCCAGCGCTGTATACAGTAATAACCCCCCAGCGCTGTATACAGTAATATAACCCCCAGCGCTGTATACAGTAATATAACCCCCAGCGCTGTATACAGTAATATAACCCCCAGCACTGTATACAGTAATAACCCCCCAGCGCTGTATACAGTAATAACCCCCCAGCGCTGTATACAGTAATAACCCCCCAGCGCTGTATACAGTAATATAACCCCCAGCGCTGTATACAGTAATGTTGGTCGGTGACTTTATCTCATTTTGCTCTTTATCTGCAGACCTGGAGCCGCCGTTGCTGTCAGTCATGTGATATTTTGGGTGACTTTCCCGGCTCAAACACCACACTGAGCTGATGCTTTATGGCGATGCTAATGAAGTTCGTTCCTCCATAGGCTTTCATCAGTCAGAGTGTCCGATCGGGTGATTAAGACCAAGCTATTCTATTGTTCCCCACAGGCAGTATGATAAGGAGTCGGGGGGTTTAGTAGATCGGGGATCAGATAACAGAGCGAGAATCATACAGATGGCTGATATGGATTTTTAATCTGATACCAGTAAGAAAAACAAATGGCGGGAGCTGACATTTAAGGAGCCATTGGTAAATTCAGTTGTTATTTCAATGGCCACAAAACCACTGAATGTCTTCTTCACGATAGCATCTATCACCCAAAACAGAACCCACAGAAACACCGCAGAAGGTAGGTGACGTTTAGCTGCCAACCACCCAAAGTCCTAGTTGGATGAATTTGTTCTGAACGTGAATGGAAGCCACCTTCCCAGCCCACACCGGCCTCTCCGACCCCAACTTCTGCGTGTCACCGGTCCGTAATCCCACCGCCAAGACACAAGGTCTCTGTTTGCCTTCATGACACCAAAGCTGACCCTGACGAGTTTATAAAATATACAGGAAAAGAAAGACATTTCCCCCCAAAATGAAAAGATTCCGTGAATGGACCTTTTTCATTTGGATTTGGAAGACGTTGTCCTCATTCATTCGCTCCCCACATCCTATCCGGGGGAAGTTCTGACTGCACAAAGCGTGTTTGCATGATGTAACGGGGCTTATTACCCCACTGCCAACGTGTCAGACAATCCCGGCGATTGGCCTCGTCAAATACCCGCAGCCATCTCGTCTCGGACACCTGTCTCTGTATAGAAGCCGATCCAGGAGGCTCATGAAAGAGAGATTCATTCCCGGCTATTGGAGATGAAAAGCTATTTATTTTTCCAAAAAAAAAAATAAAACATTTCCTGCCCAACTGAAAAAACATTTCCTCTCAGTTTTGTTGGCTGTGAATGAAAAAGAAATGGAAAAAAAAACACTTAAAAAAAAAAAAAAATTAACACTTGAGAGCAGAATAATAAAAAAAAGCAAATTCTTGGAATTTATTTACATAGAAAGTGGTTTTATTGTTCAAAATCTCGGACTTGAGTCTCGATATCTGCTCCAAATTAGACATAAAATCGTCTGAAATAACTAAAAATACCAAAACTGTATCTTTTTAATTTTTTAGCTAATATTGGAGACATTTTAACTTAAATAAACACATTCCATTTCTTACACTGAATAAATAAAGTTGGCCAAGTCAAAACAAAATATAAATTTCAAGAAAAAATGTTTTGGAGATTAAGAAAAATTATAATTATTTGATAAATTAAATTTTTTTTATTGTGTAATTTTTTTTTGTAATTAAAATAAATTAATTCAGTAGTTCTGACATGTTTCATTTTTTTTGTAAAACTTTTTTTTTAGTATTTCTTTTAAGAAAAATAAAACTTTTGGGAAGTAAATAATAGATAATGTTATCTTGCCACCTGCTGGGGTTAGGTTATCAGACAAAAAATATATAATGATTACCATTTGATGTCGACAAAAAAATGTTCTCTGTGTCCAGACTGAAGGCAGACAAGAAGAAGCCTTGTAATTAACCTCAGCCTGTCCATGTACGACCGTGCTCCCCGAAATATAACAGGTTTATTTTGTCCCTTAGAGCTTTCACGTGGTGAGTACGGGGCAATTAATGGGTCTGACCTGTGACAATGGCACAAAAATGCCCAAAACTGCCACATTTGCCTAGTTTGTAACATTTAATCGTCTCGGATCAGAGGTCCCGTCCAGGACATTACACGATCTCCTCCGATGAAAGCTTTGTATTAGGACCTGGGTTTTGGTCGCCTGCGACCCGTGCTGACCTTAGCCTTGGGTTTAGAACCTTCACATTCCTTCACCTGGTCTGATTTAAGACAAAACTGTTACAATGTATCATCAGAAGATCCCAAACCTGGTTAACGTTCCTGCATGAGATGAAGACCCCCCGTTTTACGTCTGAGTTATGATTCAACAAAGGACTTCGAAGGGTCTACAAAATAGATTTATTAAAAAAAAAACATTCTTGGCTTTCCCTTCAGATTCGGAAATCTCCCTATAGAGTTCCCTAAATCGGTCACTTGGTTGCAGTAACTAGAAATGCAGACGCGTTCATAGATGCTCTGACTAATATAAAATAATATTAAAAATATAAGACAAAAAAAATTGTTTTAAAAAATCATTGAAATATAGATATTTCTTTAAAAAAATCTGAAATTATTTTTAGAAAATGTGTGCGAACTAGAAAAATGTAAAAAAGTATAGAAAACCAATATACCCCAAAAAGTATATATAAAACAATAAAAAGTATTTATACAGACAATACTTCCCCTTTATAAATAAAAAAAATACATTTATTATCTGGCGTTTTGATGTAGGAACGCCAGGTAATAATTGTATTTTTTTTATTTACAAACGGAATACATTGAAGTAACAGATGCGTGTCTGGCGGGGATCCACCTCGGCTCAGGGTTAGTGCTTCATATTGGATCGGAGTCTTCATACCATGTAATTTTCCCTTTTTCGGCGATTTTTCTTGGGAAATCTATTATTTTAGTTCTATTTGTCCTGAATAACAGAAAACTTTAACAGCCTCTCGCAGGGAAGAAAAATAACGTATTCCTACGCAACCAGCAGTAAACACCTGTTTACCTTTATTAATGCAATTAAGGGAATGACAATAATTTTCTCAATGGAAAAGGTTTTATTAGTTTTTACCAATTCCCTGTAATTTATGAAACGATCAGACGGTAAATGATATCATATCTTTTATACGTGGCCCAAATTAAATCACGGTATTTTACAGCAAAAAATAATCCTTTTCTCGATCGGGTTTCATTATACGATATATTGGACAATTTTGGACATATTAGTAACAGAAGATTGTTATTTAAGAAAAGTGTACATTTTTAGATTATATTTTATATACAACATGTGTATTATATTACAGCCATTGAGCGCTATATATTCCTTCCAAGATTCCAACTCAGGACTGATAGGCTGCTGTTAGGTCACCAGTGTTCAAGCAGGGATTTTTCCTACATCTTAGAAATTTGAAATTAGTAGATACAATGATAAGAAAAAAGCGAAAGATTCGTTGGTGACAACCCATGACCCTACTATTCCTAGAAACGTTCTTTCTTTTCCATGAACCTGAAGATCTGACCACTTCGCCTCCTGGAGGTCCTTAGAAGCTGGCCAAGTTCCTGAAGAACCATGTTTGCTTCTAAGACTCCGTTGACCTCAGGTGACCCCCCCACTATAATCCTGGAGTTCCTGGGTGGCTTCAACCATTATCTGCCCTTATCGAGACCCTCATATCGCCACCAAGTTCCATGTGACTCCTCCAGGACCTCACTTCATATGAATATCCGAATCGTGTTCCCCGTTCCGACCCCAGAAATGTGTAATTTCACCCCGGCACCTCGAAGACCATTTTATTCACTCCAAGGTACAAACCCTGGAATGAAAACCCTTAAAATAAGGAAAGAATCTTGGTAATTGCCGGCTACGCGGGAATCTTACTGATCCGCCACGTAATAAACCCTCAGCAGGACAGAGCTGGCAGCCGGGGCTCTGAGCTATGAATAACAGGACTTAAAATTACAAAAAAAGCACATAAAATAATAAAATAATTCGTTTTAAAGCATCTTGGAATGGTCAATTCCTCGATATAATAATAGGGGGGGTGGGGGGGATTTTTTAATTTTTTTAAATATTTTTTTCTATAGACTAACAATTGGTGGTTGTTATTTTGGGAAACAAAAACTTCAAATGAGACAAATGTAACATGTAGTTATACGCAGTGGGGATCTGCAAAGCATCATGGGAGTGTTCAGATGCTTTCTATTGTACGGCACAGAATAAAAAAAAAAACTTTTGAGCCCACGCGATAATGTTATGTAATAACTGCACGTAATACCTGTAACAAAACGTATCAGATGTAACAGGGAGGAACACGGCTGAAATTCCCTTTATTGGAGAGATTTCCAGGAAAAAAAAAATGTTTACAAATACAGGGAGATTTGGATTTAGGTAACTTTGGCCCAAGAAAAAGTTTTTAGGGGTCAGGACATTTGGAAATTATTAAGTTTTGTTATTTTCACAGAAACAGGTCAGCAGAAAATGCAAGCAAAAATTAAATAGACCCCCCCACCTACACCGTTCAACGAGCCGGTACTGGAGCCAACCGGGGGTAAATATATATTATATATATCAGCCGAACGCCAGCTAGGGGGCGGCAAAGGGGCAAATGCATAGGGCATTTACAAGGGGGAATACCACAAAAAGGACCACGTGGTTTTTATAGGCATTAAAGTGGCTGAGTGTCCCTTTAAATCATTTATATGTTTTTATTTTAGCCAAATGTACGCTCACCGGCCCTAATAATGTAACTTTACTCAACAAATGATATGAGCCGCTCGCCCCTCCGTCTCTGACGGGGTTAAGTTTCAGGATCAGAGAATGAGAAATTTGACGCAAGAGAGGTGACAACCGGCCTCCTTGGTAACATATAGCAACCGGCAGCCAATGGCAGGAGCTGCAGCAGCAGCCTTGCTGCCATGGCAATCGGAGGAGGATGCGGAGAGCCGGCAGGCGGTGCATGCATTGCGTCTGCTGCCGGATAAAGGCACAAGGCCCCCCTGTGTCACGTGGCTCAGAGCTTTCTAAAAGACACACAGTTAGCTCTGGCCCCCAGCTGGACAGCTGTAATTTTTATCATTATTTATTGGTTTATATAGCGCTAACATACTCCACAGCGCTGTACAATGGGTAGCACTGTAGAAGGCATAAGCCGGCATGGCCAAAGCTCATTGCCTCATGCCTTTTAACACTCTGGGTGACTATTCCATGCATAGACAACTGCTACTGCAAAGTAACTCACGCTTATGTCACCTTATCATCTTGTTTTGGGGAAAGGCCACTTGGCTTAGCCTGAGGAATGTGCAAAACCAGCCCTCAGGGGCCAAGAACCTAATGCTTCTCTATGCAGAAGCATTCAGAGCCATGCCAGAGCTGAGAGGGTTGTAGGTAAGTGGAACAGCCTCCCAGCAGAAGTCGTAGAGGTTAACACAGTGAGGGAATTTAAACATACATGCAATAGACATGCGGTCCGAATGGGGCCGATCTGCCGGCAGATTCGACGTTTCTATTAATGCCACTAAACAGATAAATAATAAATAAATAAAACAAGGCTTTTGCTCCTGACTGTTCCGGTAACACAGGCTTCTTTTCAGTCTCACCCATACCTTTCAACAGCACTGATAAAGTTACATATAAATGTAAAGTGTATTAAACATACTGTTTGCCACTAAAGTTGAAACGTTAAGACGTTCCCCGCAGGCCGCCCGGAGCATGCGTCGGACTACAGCTAAAGAATGAGGAATGCATTCCTTCCCCTCGGAAATGATTCAGTCGTTTGGGAAAATAGTTCTTATGACGTGACATAAACATAGAGATATGTGAGGGATATCGATGGTCACATGGAGGAGAAAGACCCTGTCCGAGTACATTCACTATTACAAGATGAGAAAGACAAATTATAATAATAATAATAACAATAATAAAATACACAAAGTAACAATATTGCCATATATAGATGATACAATGTTGCTATATTATACACGATACATTGTTACAATGTTATAATACATATATATATATGATATGACATTGCAATAGTATAATATGTAAAAGATACAATGTTACAATATATAATACAATGTTGTGATGTTATACTATCTCTCTATGAGATAAGATAAAATGAAGCAATATTAAAATATATATAAATATAAGATACATTGTTACAATGTAATAAGATATTGATTTTGCAATATTATAGTATCTCTCTATATATAATACAATGCTGTGATGTTATAATATCTCCATGTTGCAATATTATATATATATATAATATACATTGTTACAATGTTATAATATATACATATATGGTACAATGTTGCAATATTATAATATCTGTATATAAGATATGATGTTACAATGTAATAATATATATGATATGTTGTTTGAATATTATAATATCTCTATGTATATAATACAATGTTGTAATGTTATAATATCTCCATATATGATAAGATTCAATGTTGGAATATTATAATATTTCTATGTATGAAAAGATACAATGTTGAGATATTATAGTTCTATATAATATACATTGTTACAATGTTATAATATATATGATGCGATGTTGCAATATTATAAGATCTCTATATATGATAAGATAGGATGTTGCAATGTAATAATATATACATATATGATACAATGTTGTGATGTTAAAATATCTCTATATATGATAAGATACAATGTTGCAATGTTATAACATTTACATATATGATACAATGTTGCATCAAGAGAGATACAGAGGGTTGTGGCTTTTAACAGAAGTCGTCGTAGTTCAAGGGCGTAGGTGTTAATCATACATTAAAACATCTTTAAAATGCGCGAACGAGAACATGACTCTGTATAACACACCTCGGTTATTGAGTGCATTCTTAATGAAGCTCTGCGCATAATATCTCAACACCTCCGAGGGTGAAGAGGAAGATAAAGGGGATCAGAGCTTAATGAAAAGATCTAAAAGAAAGATTGGCGCTCTGGGTACGTATCTTACACGCCTCCCTCTGAATAACAATTACCCCAAAACCGCTGCGCCCTTACAGACATCAAAGGCATCGGTGCGCACCACTCAGCAAGTCAGCCCCCAACTATTTATTGCTTTACTTTTATAACAAATGTTCTTAGGAAAGATAAAAAAATAGGATAATTGTAATTAAAAAATGGTCTCTGACCTATGGATAGATGGACAAAAGGGAATTTGGTGCTAAAAGTGGTTTTATCACCATAGCAACAAGAGGATGGTCCAATTAGCTGCATTCCATTGGTTAGAAGGTCGCTGTTCAAACTTTACAAAGTTAGCACTATAAATGCTCTTTATATATAAAACTCCCATCGTTTTGGTCATAAGATGAGCGTTGTTTTTCTTCTCCTACTTGTGGCTCGCTATAAATGATCATTTTTGGTTTTGTGGATCATGACAGGTCATTTAATATAAGCCATAAAAATGCTGCATATCAAATCAGCCGGTTCTTCCAAAAAAAAAGCCAGCACTTCATGGCGCGATTAGGAAATAAGAGATGAGCTGGGCTGTGATCAGATAAAACCCATTCACAGGTTTTACACAACGCTTTCATTTCTCTGCCAAACGCATGGAATATATTTATAGCACTAACAACACACGCAGCCCAGGTGACGTAACAAGACACATTTTACACGATACATACAACAAATACGAGTTTTCTGCCAGCATATATCCAATTGATCAGGGGGGTGCAGAGTTTTGGGGTGAAAACTGTCACTTTGAGCAACGAAGACCATCAATCTCTTGTGCAATTTTTATTTTAAGTAATATTCTGCTTTTAAAAGAATCAGATTTATATTTTTTAGCTCTGACATCCACCAAAGGCATTGCCTGGGTCATTTGTGCAAATCATGATTCATTTCCCATGATCCCTTAAGGCAGACTGTGTCGGAATCCCATTAGTCAGCTCGAGCAGGAAGTTGGAAGCCGCTTCCTGTTCTCTCCCCGCGTTGTTTTAGAGGACGGCGCATGAGCCTCTAGCGCTAGAGATTGTTTCCAGCCACGCAGGTCCCCCCCCGTAACGATATTATCACAAAAATCTTAGGGTCAATATAATGGGGGCACCAAGATGGCGGCTCCGAAATACAACACAATAGGGAACGATGGAAGAGGCCATTTTACGAATACTTGTAAATATGTATAACCTGTAATGCAATCTTTAAATCCCCAAAAGGGCCGATGCCAACAGTTTCAAAGCCTTGGCTACTTGATGAATAGAATTGTTACCCATTAGGTCGACTTCCAGACCTTACAATACATGAAGCGAGTCAGCAGGGTACAAATCTTATGTGGGCTGAACCATTCGGGCCGCATTAACGGAATTCAGCAAATCAACCCTTCAAACCGCGAAATCCCTTTCCTCGGAGCTGAATCCCCAACGACGTCGGCAACTTCTCACCAAGGTCTGCAGGACCCTGCGCCGTAACGTTAAAAAGCCCCAAATCACCCACTACCCTCATATAAAATTTCTCAATAAATTACAGATAATATGGGACCCCCCCTAATCTTTACTCACAGAGACTACGACTTCACCAGGTCCGGCTACCAGGCAGAGAGTCCGACTAACGGTATTTATAATGAGCATAAAGAATCCTGGAACCTTCTCCAAAATCAACACAGAAGAAAGAAAAAGAGCTGAGCCCTTAAACCCAATGGTCCCAAAATACAGAATATTTAAAAAAAAAACACATTTCACATCTTATTAGTGCCTAGCTTGGAAGGAAGGGGAACGGACCCCCGGTAAAATGGCATTGGCACATGGGTGATGGAAACTATATGAATATAGCATGAAAGCTGCTATTAATGGGTTAACATTTCTTATTTATTATATATATGTATATATATATATATATGTGTGTGTGTGTATGTACATATAAATACACACAAACAACTTTCATTAATGCTATATATAATGTTATTGTAACAGCGCTACAGAATCTGTTGGCGCTATATAAATGTAACGCATGCATATAGCTACTTTTTAGCATGAATGACAACTTGTTTGGACAGAAGCTTTTATTTTTGCCTTTTTCGGCCCTTGATGGATTAAACGTCACTGATTTTGCAAGAATTTGAATGAAAGTTTAGATCTGACCTGTGATCCAGACCAAAAATTTAAAAACGCTTTTCTGACATGTTTCTTTTTTTCATGTTTTGTCAAATACAGTTTCCCTTCATACCTTTTCCTTAATATAAAGAAAATGTCATAATTAATAAAAAAAAATGCTATTGAGCCAAATTCTACAATTTATCACCCAAAGATGTTTGAATCCACTACATTATGATAATTAATATCAAATCTAGATTTTCTTTTTAAACAAATGTTTTTGTCTAAAAAATATATGATTTAGGGTCTTAAGAGGTTACAATGAATATAAATGCCCAGGTATAGGATTCTTTTCACTGAGAAAAGATTGCCTTGGAAACCCCTTTAGGTTGCTCATGAGTATGAGACCCTCAAATAATATTTTAAGGGTTAAGAGAAAACATTAAAATGAGTGAAAACGTATTGAAACTTTAAACCCTCGATTAAAATCCCCACTCTGCTCAACAAAAATATAATAAATAAATAAAATTAAATAAATAAATAAATAAAAATGCATTATGATAAATAAAATCAATGTCGGTAATTCTTTTAACCATTTGTATGTTTGCCTAAAATGTATCTCTGCGAAATTTCAACAAAACCACATGATGGGGGGGACAGTGAAAGGGTTCACTACATGCAAGGGTAAGAAGGACACAGTTACCCCCAAACAGACATTTTAACCTTTCTTCTGCCAGCATACAGTGAATGAGCTGTAAGTTTTTGTGGCTATTTGTTTCTGGTAGCTTTAGGGGTTAACAGAGAAGCATGAATGGAAAGTGAGTGGTAACACTGATACATTCTGTAATGCACATTGTTACATTGTTACCTGGATGAATGAGCAGTATAGATACCTGTATGGGATCCAATCAGACTGGTATTTTGAAGTCATGGCTCACATTGGCTAGTGGTTGGTCTCCAGTATGAAGGGACATCTGCCTCCTGCTCATCAGCAGCATCCTCTGGGCACGGGGGCACCTCAGCTCCACCAGCAAATTTAGGGGGTGCAGATGGGCCAGGGCAGGAGAAGGGTGGCTACCCCAGCAGGGCTTTCATCTTCTAATTACCCCAGTGCAGTGCTGTTATTTGGAGATATCCTCATAGAGGGGGGGAGCAGGAGCTAATGCATGTTTCAATATACCATGCAAGGGCTTCTTCTACTGGCAGACAGACCCCCTTCATGGAGCAGACCAGCTTGTTGCACCATGGTGCTGAATCCACCCCAGATGCACCCAAAGGGACCCCCCTCTCAGCAGGCACAGTCCAAGCAGGGGTGCTGCAGCTGGAGGTGGCAGAGCTGGTGATTATCTAATAACCAGTTGTACTCCAGTCCTTCCCAGCAGCTTCTCTGCCCCAACCTCCAGATCCACATCAGCAGCAGACACATCCCCTGGTGATGTCATCTGCCATTCAGAGGGGCTGCCTGCAAAACCTGAGCTGGGAAAACACAAAGGATCCTTCTCTCTGATCAGCTGGCAGCATGAGCTTCTACTGGGGCAAAGGATTCTGCCTCAATAATACAGGGAACCTAATGATGTTATCCTCTGTAGGCTCCAATACAAACAGCATTCATCTGCTCCAAGGGCTGCTCTTGCTTTGTTCTTTATAGAATTTCTCACCCCCCCCAACCATTAAAAAAAAAAATGTTTCAGCAGAATAACTTGAGAAATAAGCAGAGAAAGACCATTTTCTACAAATATCTTCCACAGCTTTGTCCCAACATCATGTTAAAGTAACTATGTAGCCATGTCAGGATAACATAAACATACTTGCACTAAAAGAAGAATAAAGATTATTTTGTAGGAATGTAGGGCTCATTGTCCCAGGGTATTGCTGCTTGAACACAGGTGAGCCAGTCAATGGAATATATATTTGGGCTTCTACCCTGCGCTCCAGTATGAATAATCATACGAACTAACTTGTTATCAGCCTTAAAGGACAGGGATCACCTACCAATAGTCCGTCAGACTGATCTTATAACAGAATAAATAATCACCCGGCACACAGAGAGAAAGAAATTCATATTTATCAACATCTCCGGCTTAAACCGTCCTTCTCCTCTCCATTTTCTTAATAAAAATGTTGATGAAATACGGATGTTGCCATGGATACCCATAGCTAAGATCTTCTAGATTAAACAGCAGTGAATGGGTTTATGACCTCTGCTGGCTGCACAGGAAGGGTTAATTTGTTGAGTGATAAAGAGATCTTTTGAAATTAAAATCCAAGTGTCTTGCGCTGTTATTTGCATCTAAGGGGGATAATAATATTATTTATGATAAAAAATATTTTTATATATTTTATATAAATATTTTATATTTCATATAAATATTTTTATATTTTAGTTAAATATTTGTATAATATTTTTATACTTAGAATAAGAGCATCTTGTCTTTTGTTTCGGATAAATCTCTCCTTTTTCTTCGCGACTAACGTTTTTTAAATGTTTGTAACCTGTTTTATAATTGATGCAGGACTTTATAATGAAGGACTTTTAGAATTCTGATGCCGTTATAATAATGGGTTCTGTTTGTGAAAAGGTATTTATTTTCGGTTGATGACGCAACTATGGTAAGGCGTCTGTTTATTGGGAGCAGCGGCTGAGCTCAAAGGGTTAAGGACAGAAAGCTAATATTTTGACGGTTTGCCATAAAGCTCCTGTTTTTGAAAGGTCACATTGTCCAACCTCGTGGATATCCTCCGAGAAGCTAAAAAGCCAATATCTTCTCTGTTCCCTACAGAATTCTGATTTGCCCCTCTCTGCCATTCTCAGAGCCCTGAGAAACCGGGGGCATCAGGGTAACTATGTAGCCAAAAGGCCTGTTTGGTCTAAATGTAGCTTTTTTGCTAATTTTTGGAGTTGAGCGCTAGCCGTGAATCCCCCATTACTACAGCCTGTCTCATGTGTTCACTTAACTGAGAAACATAGTAACCCTGACTCTGCCGGCAGATCGGCCCCATCCGGCCCCCATCTAGTCGCCCGTTTCTCCGGCTGTAAAGACTCAAACCTTAATCAGTCGTTGGCCTCGTCTTATATTCAGGAGCCGTATGTCTATCCCATGCATGTTTAAAACGTAGGGGTCTTAGCTGCCCAACTGCCTGAGGGTCTCAGCACATATTCATGCTACCCCAACCCAAGGACTAAATAATCCCCCAGACCTGTTATACTCCAGAGGTCACCAGCGTGCTGAGAGCGATGCTATCTCTGTTAACACGATATTATTTTTTAGACCTGTGCAGGTTCTGGGATTTTCGAGCGTAATTTCCCATTTTTTTTAACACCAGGGCCGTTCTCGGGCAGCCGCTTCGAGCCTAGAGCTCTACCCCCTCCTCGCTCTCATTAGAGAGAACAGTCTCAGACACCTCCAGAAAAAAAAGGACAATCAAACTGTATTATCCTATTCAATTTGAATGTCTAATCTTGGGCTTCTGTACTTCAACGCGGACAACCGACGCGTCTCGTCACCGACTCCTCGACCATCGAGAGCTCCTTTACATGATTAAAGCCCGTAAAGGTGAAAATGTAACAACAGGACACGCAATTGCATCACCACCGCAATCAGACGGGGAGAAAATTACCTTTTTACCATCAGGAGCATTGTATTTTTGTCGATTTTTGCTAAAAGCTTAAAACTTTTTTATCCTCTAAAAGTGAGCAATTATTACCCTGTGCTGGGTCTCATTAACTTATTCACTGGTGCATTAAAATACTCAATAAAACTGCAACTTTTATTTTATTTATGAGATATAAATCAGTTTTAGGAGCTGTCGGGAACATAAAAGGGACAGCATCTCTAAAGAGGATCTTGTACCCAAATTTTACATCCTGGTGGCCATATGTGGTACTGCAAGTAAAAAAAATATTTCCTGCCCACATTTTAATTTAAAGTGTGGTTTTAGTTTTCTGTGATTTCTGCACATTTGCAATTTATTTTATTTTATTAAATATTTGTTTCTGTAAGTCCAAATTGTCCTGTTTACCCATTGTACAGCACCATGGAATATGACAGCGATACATAAAATAATAATGATATATTTAAAATGGGCAACATTAACTAACTAGGGATAATTAGTTACATTATAACTCAGGATCGAAAGGTTCAAAGAGTAAAAATTGCTCCTGATTAGTAGACGTTCCAAGATTTGGCAAGATTTATCATAAGAAATTAAAGGATCATTTAAAATAAATAAATAAATACATTTTTAGATATTTGGCAGCATTTCGAAAATAAAATGAGACATTTTTATTTTATGAGGGGCTTTCAAAATAAAACAAATGAATTATTCCAGAAATAATGTATGTTGTAATGAAATAATGCTTTTTGGTTTTTTTCAGATTAGAAAATGCGTGGAATGTTGGTATTTTCTGGGAAATTGTTACAGTAACAGACGCAGGGACCCCGGCTGGGATGATTGCCCATCATTTACCTGGAGCTGCAATTTTGCCTTTGACCTGACATATATCAGACCGAGACCCCCCCAAGAGAAGATTATGGAGAATTATTCTTAACTGTGGTTAACCTGGACCCCTGGATCCATCGCCCCTCCCCCCCCCCCCGAGGCTCCAGTGACAAATAATACAGCTTTTATATACTGCAGCCATAATTAATCATTTTTATTTTCAAAAAGGCGCAAATGTGGGATTTCTTTTTTCACGGTGGTTTATTACATGACCCCCCCCAATGTTTTTTTTAAAAGGCGGTCATCATGTATTTTTTTTAAAGGCTTTGATTAAAATATATTTCTCTCATTTATTAATTATTATATGAAAAAATTAATATATATTTCTCAAATTTTATATGAAAATGATGGCAATATACATTTTTATTTATTTATTTTTGCTACTCATAACATTACTATGAACATGTGATTTACACAGCATTTTATTTTGTTTTTGTCTTGCTTTCCTGAACTTCATTATTGTGTAACGATGTATCCTATTTGTATCCTCTTATAAGGAAACAACATAAAAAAGAAAGATTTCCAAAAAAGCTTTCCTCCAGAGATATGCTTGACATTAATCATGAAAAATGCCTGTTTGTTGTTGATTTTTTCATGCTAAAAACATTAAAATAGAGATAAAATGTTTTTTTTGGTTTTTTTTTAAAACAAAATAGCCCATGTAGCATCTTAGTGGACAAATTAAAAGACAAAATAATGAAATCATGCAACAGCTTAATAAAGGGAGCATTGAGCTCTTGATACGTTATTCGACCGGTACACATGTAATGATAGAGAGTGGTAGATAAATGGAGCAGCCTCCCGGCAGAAGTGGTAGAGGGTAATACAGTGAGGGTATTAAACATGCATGGGATAGACATACGGCTCCTGAATCTAAGACGAGACCAACGACTGATTAAGGTTTGAGTCTTTACAGCAGGAGAAACGGGCGACTAGACGGGGGCCGAATGGGGCCGATCTGCCGGCTGTAGCTGTCTATGAGTCTAGAGGCGCCTCGTTGATGCTTTTTTAATAACCTGTTGAGTTTCTGTTCTCTTGGTCTCTATTATGAGAGATAATTGACAGCTGGAGAGAAATACGAGGCCAGTGATATAAATTCCCAGGACCGGGGCTGACGTCAGACATTGCGTGAAATGTCTGTAAATGGGAGTCCGGAGGGTCGGAGCGACGGACGTGAATTATATTTACAAAAGGTATTTTTATTCACAGCACAGCGCCGAGTATGCCCAAAGAGCTGCGCATTGCCTATAAATGAACAAGTAATGGATACGTTTATCATCATCATTTATTCTGTCCTGCGATAAATGTTCCTGCTGGTCCCAGAATGCCACCTATAGGTGCAAACGCTGTCTTTAAACAGGCGCAGGACTGGGGTATTAGTTTAACCAGCAAGGAAACCCTTACTTACTCTAATGAACATCTGCCATGTAAGATCCATGCGCAACCAACAGCTTCTGGGTCGGTCTCATGGAGCTGATACCCCAGAGTTGGGTATCTCCCTATGAAAGTTGGATAAAAGGATAGCTCCAAAAGGTTACATTTTTAAATAGGTAAAAAAAATCAAAATGGATCAAAATACAGAATTATTTTTGATGCTTGATGGCTAATAGTTCAATATAATTGTATTTAGTTGCAGCTGCTGCACTGGCCACAAGGGGTCCCTGATGAGCCCATGGGCCAGGGGCATAAAGTCATAGCGCCCTGTGATTAAGACAACCCTACCCTTAACACACCTTGGCGTCATTTAACCCTCTACCCTTTTAACCCCCCCCCTATTAATATCATACGTTTAGAATAATGGGGGTATTAATGGGTAGAAATAATAATGAGAAGCTGATGAAAGCAAAGCCCTGCCGCGCGGAGATAACTTTCAAATAAACCCCCCCCCCAAAAAAAAAAGCAATAGATGACTATTTGGGAACGATAAGCGGGAACTGAAACAATTAGCGTAATAAATATTCATTTTCATTACAGGTCCGTCTGCTCCCACCGCGCTGGGCTGCGGAAGTAAAACGCGCGCCGTCTGACCATTTATCCTCCAGATGATATTTCCTTTTCTCAGCCAGCGTCCGTTTATATAAAAAAACACGCCATCCATCCGCCAAACGTATTCTCATTCAGATGAGACAATTACGCCTCCCGGATGTTCCTTAATGAGGCTGAAATGAAACCATTTCCACCAAGGACACAAAGATCTCCAAGGTGAAGAAGAGAAGGACCACCCGTCTACCTGAGCGGATGGCTCTTGGGGGCCGTGTCCCATCCCCCATGCCTTTGTCAGCTCACTCATCCTAATGGAGAGATCAGGTCGCTAAAAACTGAGGTGGTCTAATGGGAAGGAGTAGGAGATCTTCGTCACAGGAGCTCCTGGGAGTAGGAGATCTTTGGCTTCATCACCATAGATCTATCCAACATCTAAATTGCATGACATCATAGCAATGATTTATTTGGTCATGATAAGGTCTGGATTTTCTGTATGGCAGATATGTGGCATGGATTTGTCCCTAGAAGACCCCTGACCAGGATAGGTCTTTATGCCATTGCTGATTAAAGGGACCATCCAGAAGAAACGGGAGGCATCAGGTTCGGTAAAGCTTGAAATTAACCCACTAGGTGGAGGGGCCCTTCTGTTTTTGGGTTTTTGCTCGACTGATTTGTGATTCCTGATGGGTTAATGCCCCGCGATGGCCAAATCACCCACCCTTTGGAGGATATTTAATGCCCCTCCAACCTTTAGATCAGGGGTTCTCAAACTGCGGCCCTCCAGCTGCTGCAGGACTACATCTCCCATACTCCTCAGCCAGCCCCTTAGCTGAAGGAGCATTATGGGAGATGTAGTCCTGCAGCAGCTGGAGGGCCGCAGTTTGAGAACCCCTGCTTTAGATCAACAGTAAGAGAGGGGGCAGGAAAGGAGAGGCAGTTACACCCCCGGCGATCCCCTATATCTCAGATATTACCTATAGGGGATAACGATGAGGATACCACTTCCAAATTTTGGAACTCCCCGAAAAAATTGCGAGATTACTGTTTAGCCGCGATTACGGGAGGAATTAGCTAAAAAGAGATTAACATGGAAATAAAATTCAATTACCGCGCGAGACGGAGTCCTTTATTAGACAATAATGTTTGCATCTCATAAATAAAATGATGTAGGAGGAGGGTAGAAGTTCACGCTGAATTTTACAAGTCATAAACTCACAGCTGTTACTTTTTTCCCCCCGTTTATAAGTTATCCAGCGAATCGGGCGAATCGTACCCATTCAGCATGAGGCAGGAATTTTTTTTGTCTTTTTTGGCATGTTTTTTGGCTTTTACAATACTCCCTGTAAGCGACTAAACCCCTCTAATAACCCCCTAAAATAAAATCTCCCCCTCCTTGGCCACTACGGCAAATGTCTGCTTTCTGGGGGCAAATTTTCTTTACAGGGCAGATAATATTCTAAGAAATACATTTGCTGGCTCAATAATCGCTAAATCTAATTTATAATCCGGAATTTAGTCTTTTTTTTTTTTTTATATAACAAAACAGGAAATTTTATTTTGATGCAATCTCCGATGAAAAATTCCCCAGCCTTCGTCTCATTGGCCCTTTCGTTTCTGGATTCAGGGAGCATTGGCGTGAAATGTATTCTAATTTTTTAAAAAAGGAACAATTCTTAAAACCAGATGTAAAACATTACGGCTAGGTTTCCATTTGGGGTTTTTTCTTGATGAAAAACGCCAGGAAAAACGCCAAGAAAACTCCCACTGCATTCTGCTGCGTTTTCTGGAGTTTTTTCTGGAGTTTTAGCCTTTCTGTGGAAATTGCTTTTTTTGACCTTAGGCAGTTTTTCCAGCCTTTACACGTTGGGATTTCCCCCCAGCTAAAAGGGATTCGGATAAATGGCGAGTATCTGCCCCCTCCTGATGTCATTTCCTTGGTAGAGTTCTACGCCCCGGCGGACCCTTCTGTCTCTTTTCTGTGGTTTGTAAGGCCTGCTTTATTCCGAATGTCTGCTCCTCGAGGAAGATTGGCCCCAAATGATGGCGCAAATTGTTTGCTGTTGCTTTTGGCAGGCAGGATCCCGTTGGTTTGTTTGTATTGGATGTTTGTTCCAAATGGTGTAAAATTCAATATGAACTTTGTTTTGTGTGAAACTGTTTGTTTCCCGCCTATTTCTCGTAGGACACACAGATACCGGGTCCATCCTCTGCATTGTAACTGTGGAAAAAAACGGCGTTTTTTCTCTCCCATAGACTTCTATTGGAGAAAAACGCCAAGATTTCCTTGCAAAAAACGCCAGAGTGTGAACATGCTGCGATTCTGAAAAACTGCCACAGAGCCCAAAAAAGCAGAAAAACGCCAAAGAGGACTGAAAAAACGCCGAGCAGAAAAATGCCAAGTGGATCTGGCATTCTGCGATTTCCTATTGAAGAACAGCTAACATCTGGCCGCAGCGTTTTTTCACAAAAAAAAACGCCGTGTGGCTGAACTGGCGTTTTTATGGGCGTTTTTAGCAAAAAAAAACCCAAGTGGAAACCTAGCCTTATGGAAATAGCAAAATTACCCCAAAAGCAAATATTAGATCCTTTCTAAAAATGAATTTCAATAACAGATATTTGGAAGCCGCGCGGAGCTCCATGAGTTCTCTAAATTAAATTGAATTAATGGAATATATAAAATATATATATATTATTTTAAGCTTATAGACTCTATATATTAAAATTTTGCATTTGAATTTTGCCTAAATTTGTTAATTCATACAGATCTACGAAAATGAGGAGGGACCTCAACAAAACCAACGAAAACGAACGAGAAACCTCTAAATATTATTTAAAATTTAAATTCGTTTATTTGTTTGTCAGTTTTGGCTGAGTTCCCCCTCCCTCTCCCTCCCAGACTTTTTCTCTGGGAACTCTGCCAGCAGTTAATAAGCCTCTGTTACATTTTATTGGAGTCATCAAGTTGTAATGGACTCTTGGATAAGTTCCCAGAAGATGTGGCTGAGATTCTAAGGAGTTAAACGAATGCCAGCAAAGGTAAGTCAGAGAGCGAAAGAGACTTAATATCAGAAAAAAAAACTACCAACGAATTTCATGGGAACCGGAAGGGCTGGAAATGATATTTTTTTAGCAAAAACAGATGAGAAACTTTGTTTAATTTGTTTATTTGTCTAATAGAGAGAGAGAGAGAGAGAGAGAGACAGAGAATCTTCTAGCAGATAAGAGTTGTCGTTCCCATCTTATCTTCCCATATTCCTGGCTGGTTTAAGAACATAAACCTAATTTAGGCCTGGACCTTGTCTTATACTCAGCTCAGCCTTATACTTAGACAGGCTTATATTCTGTCACTAGAATAATCTCTACCTCTTCTGCCGGAAGGCCCTTCCATGCGTCCACTGTTAAATTGTTCATTATTCATAGTACAATAATGATCCAGATCTAAAATAAATCCCCGGTGATGCAATTATAGATCCTACAATTCAGTCATTTTTTTATAATGTTTCTTTAAATTCCTTAAGCGCTGATAACAACATAATCTGCAGTAAAACGTTAATGACAGGATATAGGAAATATTTTTCCTTTTTTCTCGGCTCCCACACTCCTCATATAGTGGAACCCAAATGGTGAATGATTTGCAGGATAAAAGACTGAGTTGAAAAGTTACAACAAGAGACCGGAATCTAACACTAGAGTCAGAGACTGAGATGGAATGGAAGGAAGTTTTACTTTACTGAGAGGGTGGCGGATAAGTGGAACAGCCTCCCAGTTGAAGAGGTAGAGGTCAATGCAGACTAGATGGGCCAAATGGGTCTGATTTGCCAGCAAATTCTAGATTTCTGTGTTTCTATAATAAAATTCACAGCTTTGTATCCGGACTCGTACTTTACAAAGGGACTGTCTTTCCTGAATATGTAATTAACGTGACAGCATTCACCGGCATATAAAAGAGGAGAAATAGGCGTATTTGTCACCTGCGACTCAAGATCCCGAGCTCCGAGCGCACGCTGATTTAATCTGAGCTGAAACGGCTCGGTTTTTAATTGTTTGCTAATAGCTTGTCGATTATTCTGAACACGAAAGAAATTAGATTTGCGTCTCGTGAACCGCCCGGCAGCCACCGTTACAAAAATAAATCTGACATTTTCAACCAAAATGGGCATCCTAAAAAAACGCTCTCCTTATCAACGGATTAATAAGAGGGGGGGGGGGGTCAAACGCGTTGGGTACAGATGGCGAGAGACGTACTCTCCCCCTGATCTCTAGGTAGGGCCTTTTTTTCGCTATCGATTATCGGTTTTATTGCCCAAATCCATTTGGAATAATTGGCTTAATTACTCTCATTATATTACTGATATTTGGCTCACGGAAAACCTTTGTTACTTTGACGACTGCTAGATAATTACATTTAATTGCCTTTCTGATGAGTAATTTATGGCCGATATCAGACCGTCTGCCCACCGCGAGGAGCACGGCGCAATCAATATCCCGTAAAGCAGACCTGCGCCTAATGCTACATTTTATGGTTCTGTGAACTTAATAAACCCATTCACAGCTTATAATAAAGACAATATATCTATTACATCACGGTTTGTATGTATTCAATGGGCGGAGCCATCTATTCCTCTCCATTAGGTTATCTCTTCTTTGCTAAGTTGCTGATTGTTTCTGATTGGTTGGACTTTATAGGGGGTGGGGGAGGAGAGAACAGGAAAAGGATCAGTTGATGCTAATATTGCCACATTGCAACAAGTTACTTTTAACCCAAATGCATTGAAAACCCCCACTTTGTGGATAGTTTTAATAAATTAATTTCGTTAATGATGATAATTAATGATAAATAATGGCCAGACCAGGATGTATATAAATAAAGGAGCAGCCTTTTTACATTAACCTTCCCTCTCCTCATATCAGCCCAATAACCTAATGATTTCCCTCAATTTCCTCGCTTGAAAAGATTCTTATTTTTTGATTAAAAAAAAAACAGTTTGCTGTTTTGGAGTTGTTATTTTTTTTTTCTGGTTAAATACAGGTTTTTGTTTGTTTTGATCATAAAAAAAGGTTTTTAATGTAGGGTAAAGTTTCCCTTTATACATGAACACGCGTGTACACGATGCAACAGATCCCAGTTCATAGGGAAGTTGGTGCCCACGCATGGAGGGCTGCAGTTATCGGTAGGTTGGCGGAGGATTGTCTGGTGGCCGCTCTCATAACGCCATTGAGCAGACATGTTCCCGTTTTCCGTGTTAATATGTAACTAGGCGACAATCACATTGTGGATAATCATCCAGCGCGTTTTGTTGAGATTGGATCCGCGATAAGGTTTATGAGAGTGAGCTCAGATTCTGGCAGAGACATCTCACGGCTTATTACCTTCACGAGATGTCATCTTGACGGAGATAAAGCCCTAGAATTCTCAGAAATGTATTCATCGGATACATTATGCGAGAAATGCGATGTTGTGAAATAGGAGATCTTTCGAAAACCTTCACCGAGTGAACGTGTTCCAAACCAAACTGGAGAACCGTGGAATATATATAGACATAAAGCGACATCGTAGGTTAGAGGGTCAGGAATCCTAGAATCTAATGAAACCTTCCCAGAATTATGAGCTGTTATTACCAGGAAAACTGGGTCATTTTAGGTGAAAGAGGGTGTGCTCCGGCCAGCCACGTGGTTACAGGCATTGCTTCTTCAAGGAGACAAAGTGGAGCTTAAGGATGAAGCAGGGGCTCAAAAAGAAGCCCCTCATGGGGCATTTATCTGTATAGAGTCACTGGTTTTGCTGAGTTCCTCCTGGATTCAGCCTTTTTGGGGTATGTTACAGTAACAAATTGGCTAATTTTAACATTCTATTATATAATACTATACATATTCATACCTGAGAACTCTCAGGGTTTTTGCCCTAATCTCAGGGTTTCGGGGTGATGAGGCGGATTCTCAGGGTCTGGATCTGACTCCTTCTGCCCCTTTGTGATCATATATAAAACTTCCAGTTGGTGTTTTTGCTCCCATTATATTATGGTTGATATCGCTGCTTGAATGCAGGTGACTCAATTAAGTGTATCTTGAAATCATGACAAGTCAAGGTTTCCATGACGACCGGTAGTAAAGCCATGTGAGCAACACGTTTGGCCAGTAACTAAGGGGAATCTCCCCAATGGGCTATTAAGGGGTTAAGATTTCAGGGGCAGCTTAGAACGTTCCCAGGGATGTATATCTCCTGCTGTCCTCTATACGCAATGCACACGTTCTATACTCTATTTTAGCTGCAGTTGCTATACTGCCTGAGAGCCACTAGGTGGTGCTGCATCTCCGTTTTATAACGTCGGCTGCTGAACGTTTCCATGGAAACTGGCGGCCATGTTTACCCTCCTATCCTTGCCCCACAGGCCTCTAGGTGATGCATAACCATTCTTCTACTGTTCTGGTTACATAAACCCAAGAAATACAACAAACTTAATATATTCATAAACACGGCTAACAATCATAAAATAATTCTAATTTCAAAATATCTGCATTCCTTGGGAAAAAGGGATACTCTTCAGATGGTATTTAATCCACTTAATTAATAATACTTTTTAATTCTATGCAAACGCGCCGCATTAACGATGCTACATTAAGACACAATGGCTTCTCTCTGCAAGAGGGTTTTATGATTAAAACTTAGCCTCATGTTAGAGGAGACATTTAAGAAAATATGGTATAGATTTAGAGATTTCCCCCAAATGGCTTTATAATAAGGAGCTTATCTAAAAACGGCTACTTGCATTACGTACTGATAGGCGATCGCTACCCAGCGACGAGGAAAATACAACTGAACAAATGTTTATTACTCAATATAATAGCTTAATGTGCGAGATAAAAGCTCTTTTAAACAAAAAAAAAAACATTTAAACACCCATTTAATGTTCCTTGACAGAAAACAGACAGCAGTGAAACTGGAGGAGTTAGAAGAAGCATTTCACTGGTTGCTATGGCAACAGCATCACAGTCATCACATTCCACTGGTTTCTATGGCAACAGCATCACATTCATCACATTCCACTGGTTGCTATGCCAACAGCATCACATTCATCACATTCCACTGGAAGTGCATCACCGAGGACATGGGATGCACCCAATAAAATGAGCTGCCATACCATCTCTGACTAAGCTGACCAAGTCAGGACTCAATTTGCATACCATTTGCATATCATTTTACAAAACCAAACCAAGAAAAAGATTTTGACTATTTGCTAAAAAGGTTCTTACAAAAAGTTTTTTTTTTTTGAAGGGCTTCGTTGGTTTAAAACATTTTTTTAGAAGAACCCAAGCAACATTGGGCGAGTCAAATATAATTAAAAAAACGGCAGGGGTCACATGACCGCAATCCTTAAATTTAGCCATACGGGGAAAAAGTCTGAAAAGTTAATGTTAAAATATAAAATTTTCTATATCACCAGCATAAGCATTTAGTACATACGGCGCATGGTTCGACGGAGAAGGTATTTTAAAAAATTTAAATTTAGAAATGTTATTTCAGAACAGCCCCGTAGGGAAAGAATTGGACGAAGGGGCCCCATGAATGAAGTGCCGGAAGAGGTACCCCGTTGAAAGCCTAGTGTTAAGGGTTAAGGCATGACTAGGCAACATTTTAGCACCTAAGGTGTTAAGCCTTTGAGGCACGTGCAAGACCAGAAGGGAGGGGGTAATTGCCCTCCCTGAGGGGATATATAAAGGGGGGGGTTTATGCTATAGGGTCAGCATTTTAAAAAATATTTTCCCGCCCATCCCTCCCCTAATTTCGGCGTTTGCCGGGCGCTCAGGTTTTTACGCTGGTACGGTGCAGGAGTTAACCCTCTAGGTGCGGTTACTTGTGGTGCACAGAGGTGTAAGTGCAGGACACTCCGGGGGCAGGCGCCCCTGTGAATCGTAGGGTCATGTGACTGCCGCGCTGGGGGACACCGGCAGTTCCAGCAGGGATACAGGTGGACACGCCCATACCAGCAGGGATACAGGTGGACACGCCCATACCAGCAGGTGACTTCATGGTTATGATTGGTTATCATTGTTGTTGTGATTTTGACGGTGAAATGTTTATATACTGGGCCAAAATATGTTTGGCTAATAAACGGTTATAAAGTTATCAATGATGTAAACATTTAATAAAGGTTGAGTGCCGCGGTGCCGTGTTATATGCGGGCCGCACCGCGGACAAATAAAATCCATAGTTGACAATGAATAAAGTTTTTGAAATAAAGAATTGTCTCTTGTTTTATTTAGAAGGGGGGGGGCGAAACTGGACGCTACTTCATTCATGAGATTTTCTTGTTTTTGTAACAAAAATCAATGGTGGTTTAAAGCAGAAGCTGCATGCATTGTAATAAAACTCTAAAAATCCAAGCCGTTTTTGGGACAAAATCTCCCACTTTCCGAGACATAAATCTTTTAACTTTTCCACTTTACCCCCCCAAAAAAATAATTTAAATTCATAAAATTGGATTTACCCGTATTTTTTGCTTTTTCTCCGGAAACTTTCCCTCATCCTGGACAGAGTCATCTTTTCTGCAACAGGTTCAGCAAAATCGGTGAACCTTCGGACCGGCAAAGTTTACTTTTCTGTCATGAAAACTAACAAAAATCCATGACCGTTACCCGCCGGAATACCTGGGGTGCCAAAGGTCCCAGATAAAGATATTTTACTCTTAGGTTCAATAAAATGATTGTTTTTAACACAAATTTTCATAAATTATAGGGAATTTGGAGACTTTTTAAATTAGATTCTCTGATATCATCATGGGGGGGTAAAAATTATGTTTAGAAATATAAAAACACATGTTGCATTTTTATTAATTTTATTTTATTTTTAATATTAAAATGTATAATATCTGTTGCAAATCAAATTTTTTATCATCAACAATTATTTCAAATGCAGGAAGCAGCAGCTTAGTCCAGTATTGTGGGTTTTTTTGTTTTTTTTATCAGTACAATTTTGAGAAATTACCATAAAATACTAAATTAAAACAACAGTTCAGTTGACGTTTTGGCAGAAATATTACAGGCTTTGCTGAATTTAGGTATTACAATGCGCCCAATTTCGCCTTTATGATTAATGTTATTAAACGACGTTTAAAATCAATTTTACCCTCTGATTTTTAAGAAAAAAACGGAAAAAAATGAATCATAAATTCAAATTTCTTGAATGAGTCTCATCACGTTGTAAATAATTAAAATATTAATATTCACATTTCCTGTGACCTGTTTTTCTAGTAATTTGTAGAAATTTACAAAGTATCCGCGAGGTTACAAAAGTACCCCGCCGCCTCCGATAAACCATACATTTTTGTAGAGTTACCAACATTTCAAAATTTACATTTGTTTTGATTGTCGGAAATAATCCCTGTTTTGCGTCGTTTTGGATCTGTACCCAGACGGAGCTCCATATATTTTCAATATTTTTTTTTTTGCAAAGTAGAGAGAATTAGTTTTTTTTTTAATTTGCTCTTATAAGAAAAATACCCAATTAATTAAAAGCCCATTCTCCTAAAAATCGGCCTCCCTTTTACGATGGTCCATGGAGAATAAAATGGGCGGCCCGTCCGGTGCCCTCACGGTGTGCGTTTAATGGCCGTTTTGCCGCAGATAGTTGCCTTTCAAGGACAGTTTTGCATGAAAATCATATTGATGGAGCACAGAAAGGATCCAGATATGAGAAAATGTTTCTGCATGTTCTCCCCTTCCAAACAGAATGCATAAAAAGTATCAAGGTGTATGAGAGAAGACTTGATGAAATGCTTCATTGCATTTGTATTCTGCGCCTGCACCATATTTAGGTAAAAATGTTCGGTTTATTGAAATCCAGTTTATATTTGCGGGTCGCTTTATTAGAGCCCTAGACTATTGCATCAGACATGAAGTCCCCTTTTCTCTGCTAACCTTTTGGTGACATTTCATGCCTTCCCTTTAACACGCAGGCCGCATGAGAGTAGGAGAACGCCTGAAATATGGCAATCTTTAATTCTGCCTTGTTTCCGTAGCAACAGAATGTACCGTAGGATGAAAAAAGCCATAAAACGAAGGGGGGGCATTACTTTTAGATCTGGGAATATAAAAGAAACTATTGGAATATTCCTGAAAAACACAGATAAACGGAACACGCCTGCCTGCAGCGCATGGTCTTTGGGAGCAGCCGGCAAGCAAAGGGTTAACGCAAGACAGTACATGCACGATGCATTCTCCTTGCGGGAAACTCAATTTTAAATGAAATTTGAAAATTAAAAAAATTATTGCAATTTGTTTGTTTTTATTTTAAGGAGAAAGCAAAAATGTAAAGTAGAATATTGGAATAAAATCTCAAGGACTGGTTTGTTGCCATTTGGAGGGTCCGGCGGATACTTTTACGCTGTGATGCTGGGGTGATCGGCGATACTTTTATAGAATCTTTAAGAATCATCCTGAACCGGACGTCGTTTCTTTTTAGAAAAAATATGAATTTGAATATATTATATAACCCAATTCCGAGCTTCGGCAATCAATGCCCTGGCACCTTGCCAACAAATGAAGTGCATTAACTACGCTTTATAATTAAAGAAATAACGTGTTGGAGAGAGAGAGAGAGGCATTAAGTTTACACAGGAGTCCGAACGCAATGCGGAGGGAAATCCATGCTGGGATCTGAGCGCCTGCTTATACTACTCCGGCAGCAGAAGAAAGCAGCGCCTCCGCCATATGTCCCAGAGGCTCAAGCGGCCAAATAAGGATGTGATTGTTTTAGGGGTGTGGTTAGAGGTGTGAGGGTGGAGCCTTGCTGGAAAATTTGATGTGCCTTTGTGCCCCGACTGTGTAACGGAGTGGGACATTTAATTGTCGCTGTTTCTATACACATTATCGGGGCTTTTAGGGCTGTAGAACCCTGCGATCCCCTCATACCCAGCAAACATTCTCACCTCCTAGAAAAGAGGGGCATCAGTGGAGGAGAGAGGGGCATCAGGGGAGGAGAGAGGGGCGTTTAGGGCTGTAGGACCCTGTGATACCCTCACACCCAGCAAATATCCTGAGCGCCTATAAAGGGGGAGGACAGGGGGCATCTGGGGAGGGAAGAGAAGCACAGTGGCTTGGTAGAGGGACTGGGTAAACTAAACAGAGACTCTTGGGCAGTATGGTGAAAGTCTCATAGTCTTCCACTTGTCAGAATAAATGACATCTTTTCCCAGCAGTCGTTTCTCTGATTCGTCTTCTATTTACTCTTCACACAAATTACCTTCCTCTAAAACGCCTTCAAGCTCACAGACCAGAGAAGGGCATTGTGGGTAATTCCCCTGCGCAATACAGTGTAATTAACTATTTAATGACACTTGGGTCCGTAGATCTGCAGAAACAACTAGAATTTTACTAATAAGGCACCTTTTGTCAAAAAATAACCCACCCGCTATCTGAAATGTGACATCATATCTTCCAAGTACCCCTGTTTATTCTGTCCAGTCCCTCTTCTAGCTACTAATCCCGCTGACCTTTTTTCCTCCCCTGATCTTCCTCTGGCTGCATTGTTACAAAAGTAACAAAAAAAAATAGGCTGAAGCGACCGTATTTCCTGGAGGTCGGAGGAACGCAGGACACATCTGCATAACATTTCATTCCCCGATTGGTTATATTTCCCAAATTGGCATAAATTAGAGTAATTATTCCGTGGCGATAGAATCTCGTGTTCACAATCATTCCTTTGATCTTCTCTGCGCCGCCCCCCCCCCCCCGACCGTTTGCTCGGATAATGTTCTGCTGTTCAAACAAAGTAACAATAACAGCGGAATTATCATTTCCCAATATTAGCATTTAGAAAAACCCCGCAGGAATCCGCCGTCCAATCATCTCCGCTGGATTCAATGGGAAAAAGTAGCTTAATGTATTTTTAAAAATATATATAGTTATTATTATTATTTATTATTATTATGATTGTTAATATTATTTATTATTATTATGATTGTTATTATTATTTATTATTATTTATTATTATTATGATTGTTATTATTATTTATTATTATTATTTATTATTATGATTGTTAATATTATTTATTATTATTATGATTGTTATTATTATTTATTATTATTATTATTATTATGATTGTTATTATTATTTATTATTATTATTATTTATTATTATTATGATTGTTATTATTTATTATTATTGTTATCGTTATTATTATTATCTTTTATTTATATAAAGCCAACAATCTACGCAGTGCTTAATACAATACATAAATTCAAGGGGTCTGACAAGACGAGAATTGACAGACTTAGACAAACCGATACATTCGGTGTAGAGCCCGGCTCGCAAGCTATATTAACCCTTTAATGCCCCATCATGCAGATTCTATGTAACGATTCCCCAAATTGATATCGGTTTCTCCTGGACACCTCGACTTGTCATTATTTAAAGAGACACTTAATTGAGTCACCTGCATTCAAGCAGGGATATCGACCATAACATACTGGGAGCAAAAGCACCAACTGGAAGTCTTATATATGATCACAGCGGGGGGGGGGGTAGGACGGAGTCATCTTCAGGCTGTGTGACCCTAAGAATATGCCCCTTCATCCTGAGATTGGGGCAAAACCCCTGAGAGTTCCCAGGTATGGTTATCTCTCCCTGTCTGTTAAGTTGTTGATTGTTACTGATTGGTTCAGGCAGCCTCTGGGGGGGGGACTGCAGGACAGAAAATTGATCAGATAATGCTGGCTCTGCCACAGACTGCCACCAATCTAACTAAGTATCTCAAAAACAATTAGAACTGGCAAAAAAACACAATGAGTTTTGGTAAGCGCCGTGAAGGAGACGGGGTCCCTTTAAATAAGCGTTTAGGTGACTGACGCCTCTCCGACGCTTGTCTGGCCCTATAACTAACTCTGGGACGGCTACTGAAATAGTCTTTAAATCTCCATAAGAAATTGTCATAATTCATTTTCAGAATAAACTCGTGACACACGGCAGCTACCGTAACCAGAACGCTCCTTTTACTTCCGATTTATGGATTCCCTTTCCAGTTTTCTGTGATTTCAGCCAATAATTCGAGCGTCAGAGGACGTCAAATCTATGAGAATTTATCAGATTAATAAGAAAAATAAGTTCTGCTGCAGCCGACGCGTTTCAGGTTGGGGGCGATGATTAACTCTACGGCGCGGCGATGACATCACGCGGAAAACATGGATTCAGCTGTCAGAACAAATTACAGGCTCAAGGTAAGCAGGGCGCTGACGGGACGGATCGCGCACTCACCGGGGTCACATTATGGGCAATACGTCTTAAAGGGCCAGGACAACCTCATACTATTTATATATATATATATATATATATATATATATATATATATAGCCTCAGGGTAAGGCTGAAACATATTAGCCCTGCGGGGGTTATATAAGCATCTTCTCCGTCCCCTCCCCCACCCTTATAAAGCCTGCCTGAACCAATCGGCAGCTTAACAGGGAGAGCAGTCACTTAATGGGGAGGAATAATCACACAGATCCTGAGGAAGTTAAGATGACTGCCCCCATGGGATACACATAACAGAGGCTTCTGATACAAAGATTCCATGCACAACCTTCTGTAGCTAAAGCAGCTCTTAGATGGCATATTTAGGGGGGGGGGGCTGAAGGTCAAAGGTCAAAGCTATAAAAAAAAAGGTTTCCCAAAAAATAGTTAAAAAAACAATAAAAAAATTGCTATATTCGGATTTTTTCCCAATAAATTTATAATTAATGTAAGAATGGTTTCCGAGCGCCTACAGAATAAATGAATATAATAAAAAGTAGACTCTTCGCGTTCATCTTTGTGGGGGGGGAGGGGAATCTTCGTATTCCACGAATATTTGCCCCGTTCCTGTGTTCGGTTCGGACGAATATTCGTGTACATTTTCGTGTTCGTTTTTTGCTGTTTTTTTTTGCAGGAGGGGTTAATACGGGGTTAACGCGGTACGCACTACGCAGCAGCTTTGGCACCAGGGTTTTAAAGGTCCGTACGACCAACTCTATCGGTCGCCGGCAGGGGCCTCCTATGCCATCAACCGATGAAGGGTAGATGCTCTCCATTGGTTGATGTCAGACAAGCCCCCTGCCGGCGACCAATAGAGTCGCTCGTACGGACTTTTAAAATCCTGGCGCCGAAACTAGGCCTGGGGAGACCTCTCCCCGCTCCAGGAGTTAAAGGTCCGTAGAGTTTTAGCGGAAGTTATTGCCGGGTTATGTCTGCAGAGATGAGGATGAAGGTAGAAGAGAGAAGATGAAGAAGATGATGCAGAAGTGGTCGGCGGAGAAGGCAGCGAAATATTTAGTTTGAGAGAGCGTGAACAAGAATGAGAGTGAGTGAGAGAGTGAGAGTGAATGTGGGCATCAGACGACTAATTTCATTCCCAAATTAAAAATGCCCCCTCCCCAATTATATAACCATTTACAGAGATTACCCAGAACCTCCAGGGGCATTATGAGCTCTGCATTCTTTTTAAATTAACGTTTTGCTTTTATTCCCAAACCTTGTCTGAAAATATAAAAGAAAAAACTGCCAGCCCAGTTAGTTTGTAAACTGTATATCATAAACAAATTATTATAATAAAAAAACTATTTTTAAACTACTGCATATTGTGACGGAATTCCTTAACAAAAATGATAAAAGTAATAAATGATAAAAAAAATAATACTATGTGCTGGCAATTTTCTTCTTTCAAAAATAAAAAAATGTAAACTTAAAAACGCATGAGTATAATTCCATCTTAAATTTATATTTCTATGAAATAGAGCTACCTGGTCAGTGCTGGATCCGGGACGGTCGCGAATATCCCGATGCTGCAGATAATAATGATACAGAATCAGATCAGAATGATACATACGCATCTTACGTTAATTTAAAGGACTTTAAATGTCACAACAAACAAGTAATTTAAAGTAATTTTTGTGTATATATATGTTTATTTATATATATATATATATATATATATATATATATATATATAATATATATATATATTATATAAATTATATATATATATATATAGAAATTATATATATATATATATATATATAAATTATATATATATATATATATATATAAATTATATATATAATGTTTTGGCCCTCTGCTTTCAAAAAATAATACTGAAATTTCGTCATAAACCTAATAATTTTTTAACATTTTAGTTTAAAGTGGGGGGGTGGAATTGTGATAACAAATTAGTATGCCTGTGAGGGACAAATTTATTTTGCTTTTCATGCTCTGCGTAGATTTAAATGTTAACTGATAAATAACACATTTTCTGGGGGGGTTTTGTGGACATCTACCAAAAATACACAAAAAAAATATACATTTGCACTAAAACTTTTAATAGCTATGCCTCATTTTACGTTGTTTTCAGTTTTTTGGTGAAATACTTTGTATAAATGTGTTTAAATTCATAAAAGTTATGTTTTTTTTAATCTTTCCAGTTAATTCCTCTCCTGCTTTTCCTGCTATAAAGCGATATTTGATTTGATTTGTTTTTTTATTATTATTTATTGATTGGTTTGTATAGCGCTATCATATTCCGCAGCGCTGTATAATTTCTAAAACAATGTGGCTGATGATCTCCGTGTTTTGTAAACATTAAAGCGATAAATAAATAAATAAATAAAAGAAAACACGATTGTTCATTTGGGGTTGAAAAGCACATTGCGGGTGTTTAATACAGAGATATTTAGTGCCTATACAGAGAATACAGAGAAATGTGTCTTTTTTACCCTTTGGATAATCGTCGTTCATGGATTTTACAGGCAGGAATCTTTATTGGGTTTCTCCCCTGGGACGGCGGAAGACAAATCCTTAGCAACTCAAGACAGGCAGTAAGGTTTCTAGGAGATGTGCGAAGCGGGGGGGGGGGGGGGGGGGGGGGGGCTTGGAATTGTTCCTTTAAATCCAAGCTTAGTGTTTAAAAGTGTCCCTTAAAGGGTTAATGTCACGTAATACAGTCTGCCGGCAGATCGGCCCCCCGCCGGCCCATCTAGTCTATGGTCTCCTCTTAGATTCAGGAGCCGTATGTCTATCCCATGCATGTTTAATCCCCTCACTGTATTACCCTCTACTACTTCTGCTGGGAAGCTGTTCCACTTATCTACCACCCTCTCAGTAAAGCAGACCATAAAACAACTCACAGCCAGTCCCACAACTCACAGCCAGTCACACAACTCCCAGTACTCACAGGCAGTCACACAACTCACAGCCAGTCACACAACTCCCAGTACTCACAGGCAGTCACACAACTCACAGCCAGTCACACAACTCACAGCCAGTTACACAACTGACTATCATTTTCCATTCTCTGGACTTCGTTATCTCTTCTCGCTGTCACCTCCTGCCCTTCACTGTAAGGAAAAGATTTTGGGCAACTTTTCCTGTTCAAACACCACACTAAAGTGATGCTTTATGGCAATGCTAATGAAGTCCGTTCCATAGACATTCATTAGTCAGAGAGTCCGGCTGAGTGATTAAGACCGAGCCATTCTTTTGTTTCCCAAGAGAGTATGATAAAGAGTCGGGGTGTTTAGTAGATCGGGGATCAGATAACAGAGCGAGAATCATACAAATGGCTGATATGCAGCTGCCTGAAAATATTATATTATGGGGCAAAAACTACAACTGGGGTAAAATAAATATATATAATATACGACCCACTTATTTTCATTCTAAAGACAGTCGCTGTCCGGACTTTGTGGTCGATGCCCCAGAACCGGCCCTTTTATTAAGCATCTGGATTGATTGCCCTGCGTTTCCTCTGATGGTTACAATGTATTCAGTGTCCAAAGACTGTTACAGATTTACGGCTCCTGCAGAACGTGTTACACGCGTTACGCGCTCCGTGTGACGGTGACGCCGGCGTGTCTATCGTCCCCCTAATCCGTCCGGGTAATAAGTACGAGGCGCTCTTCCGGGAATGAATCCGTCTCTTGTCACTCATTCACTGGCTGTTACCCGGTGCCGCTAACAACACTTCATTCCGTGCCACTAATAATACTTCATTCCGCGCCGCTAATAATACTTCATTCCGCGCCGCTAATAATACTTCATTCCGCGCGGCCAATAATACTTCATTCCGCGCGGCCAATAATACTTCATTCCGCGCGGCCAATCATTTACAAATCTCTTGTGAAAAATGTATCCGATGATGTGTGAGCCGTTCGAGATCACACACACGTTTTGCTAATCCCGCTAGGATATCATACGTGACTTCTGTTTAATTTATTCATACGGGGTCGATTTGCATGGCATGCGCCGGCAGTTAAATGCCAGCAGCTGTTCTATGATGTCATCAGCGCTTGCTGGAGGGTTAATAGACCGATGGGGATGGGGCTCGCCGCTGTCACGGTGCATTCATTAGGGAGCATGGCTTCTGTATGTGTGCGGGGCGATCGTGCATGTGCGTCGTGCGGCGTCGCATGTTCTTTCAGACCGAGAGCTCAGAGCTCGCTCGCAGCATACAAAATAAACGCAATAAGCAGCAATCTCGCCGTTAACCCGTTCCTTACCGGTTTCAAAGTCCTACAGAAACTACAATGGAAAACGCTGCTTTATCTAAAACACCACGAAAAAATGCCGGGATTCCCAGACGCGGTCAGCGACCGAAATCCACCTGCTGAGGACTACAATTCCCAGCAGGTTCAGCCAGCGCTGACCAGTTTGGGCTGCCAGAAATGCACAGATGCTGGATTTCTGCAAACTACAATCCCCATTAACGCTCCGACGGTCTATAGTCTTGGGCCGCCAGACAATTATTGGGCTGCTAAGGACTACGACTCCTGGTAACACATCCCTGCATGATGAGAGTTGTAGTAAGGAGCTCTTGAACGGTTTAAAGCTGCCATTTCCCCAGATTTTAGTAAATAAAAAAAAATTCCCCATTTTGTTTGGTTAGAAATGGTTTTGCGAGCATTAGCGTCCAAATTTATAAAAGCAAAGCGGACGTTCGCCGAGCGCCAGGTGAGCGGCGGCAGAAATATCCGCCGTAAAAGTTCAAGCACCCAGCGCTGTAGCGTCTGGGCCCGTCCCCAATAGCATATTCCTCAATTTTATTTTTCAATTATTCATATATTTTTTTTTTTTAAATCATGAATAATTCATCCGCTGCCTCCATAGATCCCGCGGTTCTGGGAGAGTCAGCGTTATTACGGTATTATAAACGGCATTTTTCTCCTTAAAATTATCATACCAAGACATAAAATCAGACTTAAAAATGCCTTTTTCTTCTTCATCAATAATATTATTCGTTGCATGCATCGCATTCGCCAACTGGGTTCCCTTTAGCATGGTATTGAATTAACCCCTTCTGTCCCACGTCAGCGAGAACAAATCCAGCCATTCCAGCATGGCGGGGGTTAAACAGATGCCCGCGATACATTGAGGACCGTACCTGTCATAGCTCCATCTGCTGTAAGCCATGGTCCTGTTGCTACTAACCCCTTCCATTCCTGGTCAGGTTTTGGGGCCCCCCGGGTTCCTCCTCTTTTTTTTTGTAATTCAGATGCCGGGGCCCGGTTGAAGATGCCGGCGGAGCTGCCGGGCCGGTAGGCAGTGGCTATAGGATCGGTACCTCCGGACCTGTAAGTGTTATCAGGAGGCAATGCACAAGAGCTGAATTAGTTGGGACTCACAGCCTAAGGAATGTACCATTCTTTGTGTGCGGGGGGGGGGGGTTACCAGGCTGCCTTTTTTTTTTGCTATAATATCCTCTGTTTAGTGAATCTCCTGCAAAGACTGGGAAGAGGATAAAAGCCTGACTGCGCCCGGGTCAGGGACGGACGCACCGAACGCCGGCCCCCGTCTGGGATTATTATTATTTTCTGATGATGGATACATTGTATCCGCTACCTGCTGGCACACAGCTGATTGTGCGAGATACAGGACTGTATCCACAGAGACCGCTCATCCTTCCCTCATCCTTTCCCTCAATGAGTGAGCCTCGGGGGTCTCTTTAAACCGGCTCCCATCTGAGATGCCATTATTATTATTATTATTATTATTATTATTATTATATTTTATTATTTATTTATTATTTTTATTTCTATAGCACCAACAATTCCTGCAGCTTCTTACAGTCCCTACATTTAAAGGGTCTGACAGAAGTAGAACCGACAGATTAAGGCGAACCGACACATTAGATAGAGGGTCCGGCTCGCTTATAATCTAAACCCTTTGTGTGCAAATCTCCATATTTTCACCATTCATGGTGTTATCAGTGCTGAGCACACTGACACAGGCAGGGGAGAGCAGGAAAGGGGGCGGGGGGCAATTGCCCACTTTCGGGGCTACTACAGGATTTTCAGTGGCATTTAAAGGAGCAACGCAGAAACTCCGCTGGGTGTAGCCTATGGCACAGGGCAAGAGTGAGGTGAGCCGGTACCCTGGGGTATGTAGATGTGTGCATATAATGATATGGGGGGGTGATACAATAATAATAATAATAATAAAACACTCTTACTGAGTAATGTATACAGAAAAATACTTTACAGGGAAAAAAGCTTTTTTTTACCAGACTGCACAAATATATATATAATATCCCAATACATGTATTCTATGTGTACCCGCTGTACAGCGCTGTGGAATCTGACGGCGCTATATAAAACAAAACAAACAAATAATAAACATGATAATGATCACAGTAATAAGAAGAAGAATACATGCAGACCATTTCTGTGTTCTTCATATGAATGTAAAGTTTTTGAAAGGTTTCCATACTCGGATGCGGATAATGTGATCCAGTAACACAGTTTGTGCGCTCAGGTTGTTGTGTTATCGCACTGTAGGTTCACATTGAGAAAGGGGCTTTTACACCCCGAATTTCACTTGCATTTACTGCTAAACCCCGTGGTTTTCGCTTTGCCGGCGTTTACTTGCCTTATCTCACCGCATCATAATCATAACCCGGGAACTCTCAAGGTTTGATGCCGAGTCTCAGGGTTTTTGCCCCAATCTCAGGGTGGAGGGGCAGATTCTCGGGGTCACGCAGTCTGACTCCTTCCTATTCTCCCCCTGCTGTGATCATATATAAGACTCCCAGTTGGTGCTTTGGCTCCCAGTATGTTATGGTTGATATTCCTGCTTGAATGCAGGTGACTTGATTAAATGTATCTTTCAATAATGACAAAGTCAATGTTTCCATGAAGACCGGTTATAAGACCCTTTGGGTAACACGCTTGGCGAATCACCATGTAGAATCTTCACGGATAGCCATTAAAGGGTTAATATTTCTCCGGGTCGGCTCTTTTGGACAGTTCTCGGGTACGATCATACTATAGCCCATAAGGAAGCTGCATTAGAGCGCGCCGGATAACCTTTACGTGGGCTGAATAGTCATATCGTTTCCATAACAGTGACCTTATTCCCTCCTGGCTGCGAGCGCCGGTCTGCGCGACACGGAACGTTCCGTGATACATATTAACGGCTTTGCAGGGACCGGCCGGTGCGTTAGCCGAGGCTATAGACAGAGCCTTAAGGCTGTAACCCTCCCGATACCCTACCCCAGCTCCATCCGGCAGGGTCACACCGCGTCCTCTGCTCAGCAAATACCCCTGGTGGGTCCAAGCACGTGCCGCCATATTCATAAACTGCCTCAAGTGCCCTCCTAGTCTGCCCCAGATGCATTAATAACATTTGCTACAACGTGGCTCGCCATTGGGGAACATGGCGGGGTGGCGGTGGGTAACTGGGAAAGGGGTCCATAGGAGAGACCCCCGAGTATTGTCTGAATTGTTACTCCCTTAATGTCAATGAAACCAGAGATTTGCATCCGATTCATATATTTTTGGGTTACATTTGATGTTTTTACGTCTCGTTGACGCCGTCTGATATTTTTCCCGTAATTCTGAGATGTAGAAATTTCACATTCTTCAACCCGGATCCCAAGGAGGGGGTCTAAAGAAAATCCCCGATCCTCATCATATTACAATAAAATATTCTAACGTTCCGAGCTCTAGAACCGAGAACGGTTTCATGTCGGTAGAGAATCGGAGGACGGAAATGATTTTCACACTTTTTGGGTTCTCACCAATTCTCTTTTTTACCGATTTAACTCCAGAAATGTTGAAATATTGTTTCTAGGGATATATCCGTCTAGTGGTAAATATTTTGGGAAACCCCTTTTGTGGCTAAATGTGGAATTTTATGTGAAATTGGTCCCTTCCTACCCCGTCATATTATTACGACCTCACAACTTGGATATAAAAAAAAAAACATGAATTAAAAGAAGGGGAAAATATAAAATTTAACCGGAACTCAATGAAATCAGAAGTATGGGGGTCTCCTTCTGCTTCCTCATGGTTACCGCGCGTGATAACTCGGATACGACATTGGGGCTGCGTAACGAGGCAGACAAGTCCCTCAGCAGCGGGTCAGATGTCTGCCTTTTTTTGGCTTTTGGTGGTCAAGGAGGACAATCAGTGTAAGAATGGTCTGTTCTCATGGCAACTGATGGACGATGAGCATCACTCAGAGCTCCGGGGGACCTGCATCCAGCCTCCTCCCTCTAATTCAACGAGGACAAGACTTCTTACCATCAAGGAGCGTCACGGACAAAGCGACGGCTACGTAGACACATGATGTTAGCACCGGATCATAAAATCAGGGAAATCAGGGAAATCAGGGAAATCAGTAAAATTAGCGAAATCAGGGAAATCAGTAAATTCAGTGAAATCCTTGACTAAGATACTGCTTGTTTCTTAATTTTTGGGTAAACGCACTGGGAGATAAAAAGAGATTTTGGTGTAAAGTTTGAAACAAAGGAACCAATGGAATCGTCCCATCTACTGTTGGTTGCTATGGTGATAAGACTACTTTTTAAAGTGACTTTTTATACCACAGCCCCCATCCCCCATGGTGTACTTTGTGGATCAAAGAACCAATTTTGGGGTAAAGTTCTACATCTGGAGTAGTCACCATGGCAGCCAATGGAACGTTCCTTCCGTTTGTTGTTGATTTAGAACGTTGCTCGAGAATCGTTCTTTATAAATATCGTCGCCCTGCTGACTCCCATCCCCCAGCGCTGTGTGCGGACGCCATTATCTAGAGCTGTTTGGTTTCAACATCCCTTGAAATTAAAATCATCAGCGGACCTCCGAGGACGTTTCCTACACCGGGGTCTCGCAGTCAGTTTTTATATTCTTTCTAAAACATTTTTTTGTTTTTTTTTCTAGAAAATCTAGAACCTGTGGCACCGCGAGCCGCTAACGTGAAGGACGTTGCGTGTTTTCTTTGCCGGAGCGGCAGGAGCCATCGGGGAATCCCACGCGCTCGCCGTGAGCCCAGGAGTCCCCAACCAAGCCAATTATGAAGTTGATTACATAAATAGAACGAAACTAAACTGGATTTATTCGCTCCTGATTATGCCTCTAATTAGGTAACGACTCTCAAACTACGGGCGGTAGAGGCACGAAAGCAAGGTGACATTTTTAGCGTGAAACATATTAAAAGCGTTGTTTCTCTCGGCGCTCCCTGCTTATCGCATGACACCGTTAACTCAAACTATTACATCATCGGGTGCTTAAAGCAAATGGGAACCTGGAGCTTGGTTCCGATGGGGCTCTTAGGTGTTGGGGAGCTGATGCCCCATATCATATGGTTTGGTTTTTTGCGGAGGGTCTTCAACTCTTGTTTACAAGCCAGGTCTGGCGGGCGACAAGATTTTCCCAGAGACCCGGGACGTCTCGGGGTTAACGAGTAACGAAGGCCCACGGAAGAACCTCGCGTAGAAAAGAAAAGGCCGCGTTTCCATGTTCCTTCTCGCCTTGAGTGATGTTTAGATCCCGCGGCCCTTTGTGATGTGAAGACGAGGAGGATCCTTCAGGAAGCATCCCGAGAATCACGATGGGGGGGGGGGGCAGAAGTAGTCATAAAACTTGGGTGTTTTCCGTAACGCCGATATTTTACCTTCACACCCGCCTGGCGTCTCTCATCATCTGTCCCATGACTGTCGTGGATTGAATAATCCTGAGCTGGGCACCAAGAGGACAAGATAGAGTCTAACAACCTCCAGGGGCCCAAGGTCTACTTGGACGTTTAGTAGGCTTGAGCCACAAGGAGAGTGAAGCCTGATAGATAGGTGACCGCCCAGGACCCCCAAATGGCCTTCACTGGCCTCTAAATCCATAACCCTTTGCATCCGTATTGGAAAGGCGTCATTACAGTTCAGGAATCATCTCCGAGCCTCTCGGGCTGTTCTTTTATTGTCTATATATATATATATATTTATTGCTGAATGTAAAGCTGCCTCGACGAGCCACCAGCTTTTCTGTTTACTGTGATTTCAGAATAAACAACAAACGCGTTTACAGTAAATTGGGCCCTACGGGGCAGGGATTTCTCTTGGGGTCGATGAGCTAAAAACATTCTGCGTATTTTTAAAGGCAACTCAGAATCTCAATAAATTCCCAATAAATACACGGCTCTTCTTCACCTCTAAAATGAATTTTAAAAAGTCAGTCATCCCACCATTAGTCCTACAAAAAAAGAGTTTTTAGGTATTAAGGCTTGGCTTTTCCCAATATCTACTTTATTCTGGGAGGAAGACTCGAGGGTCGTAACGTTGTACGTCCTTGTGGTGGAATAAAGGTCACAACAAATCAGGTATCAGAACACCCAACTGCCTATTATGCACGCATCGTTTATGGGTTTTTTTTCAAGGCAAATTAGTGTTTTTTGAGGTTTATAACCCACATTAAATTAATACCAGTTTCCAGGCATTTATGTGTAAAATACAAAATCGGTCAGAACGATAAATATTTTAAAGAATGTCACCAAAAACTGTATGTAGCAAAACATTTAATCGTCTGACAACAGAACGTTTTTATATTACACTAAAACGACAAACGACGGAATAACAGGATTCACGTTTTTTTTCTCTTCCATTTCAGCCAAATTCAGACCAACGCATTTCACCCTCCAGGACATCGTCCCAATATCAGCCCCCGTTACAGTCACCGGGGCTCAATAACCGGCGAGTGTTTATCTGATTGCGAGCTTCCCGGGTCAGTTTTATGATGAAATCATTCATTTTATTACAGAATTACTCTCCGTTACATGAAGCCGTTTGAAGGCTGGTAACAAAAAAAGAAAATGTAGCAAAGTCAGGAATATTTCTTAAAACGCGTCTGCCGGCCTCTCAAAAAAAAAAAAAAGCCAAGAGCGTTAACAACAAACCAGAGACTTGATTAGAATTAGTTTTCATTTATCTTCCAATTTACAAGCCTCAAACCGGGCAAACGTACGGCCCCCAGGAGGGTGGCATTTTGCTGGCTGAGCGTTGTGAGAGTCAGTGAACTGCTACAGGTCGGCTGCCGGTTATAGACCAAAAAAAATAAAAATGAAAAATACTAAACATTTTTGTCAAACAAACGTAGACGGACTCCCAGAGATGGCGGCAGGCACCTTGATATCGTCACATTTTATTTGGCTTTGAGTACCGAATACAGACGGCCGGTTTGGCTACAGAGAGGGGCAGTGGGTGATATGATTAACCGTGTGAGTGCCAGCGGGGCAATGAATACACCGATGTGATATCTGAAGCCGTATCCTATCCTGTATGTCTCCGCACGCTCCTGGTTATGAGATGTCTCCTGGCGGCAGCTTTAAAACGCATGCGCGGTCACGGTGCTCGGATACGTATGGCTCACATAAAGCAGGGAGAACAGCGCTGCCTGTGGATTTTGGGCAGAACTTCACGTCCGGTTGTACGGCCGCGAACCGTTTCAGCTCCTCGGCGTGTTATGTCAACGGAGGCGCGAGCTAAAATAACCAGAATCTGGCAAATAAACAGTTAAAAATGAACAAACTTTAGGCCTACAGAGTGACATCACCACAGCTGCGTATTGGGCTTATTTATTGCATTTTGAGGTTCTTTCGGTTTATCGGTAAGACGGCTATGGTTGGCTTCAAGGGATTAAGAGTTCAGACTGATAGAATGCCGGTCATCGTGATAAATAATAAAAATGATCTGCTGTTCATTTTTTAAATGACAAAAACCCCCCATTATTTCTATCCTCTGAGCGAAATAAAAAAGTGGAGGCCCTCGGGGAGCCGCTAAAGTTCTCTGAACCCTCTTGGAGGATCATTAATGTTTTCACGCCGACTGCTACACGACCCTCCGAGACGTCCCGACGGGCGGCCGGCAGAACATTTTCCCAATTTTCATTTTGGCCGTTTAACTTTCATAAAACCTGGAATATCAGGAAATGTGCAACTTCCTACGAGGGGGCCACGCGCTTAAATACTTCATATTAAATACTTACATTTTATGGAAAATCTAAAGCAAGCAGCCTCTTTTCCACACTTTAGTAAATTAATATCTGCCAGCAGTTGTAATACCTAGTATTTAGTTGAAATACCCAGAATTTCCCTGATATATTCCCAAAAAGTTCGCAGAAGGTCAAAGAAACGTGGCATCTGTAGTTAAATTCCAAATAAGAAGAGAACGCGGCAACGAACGTCTGAATCCCGGAGAGTTCTACGACTGTCTAAACTATTAATTTAATTTAATAAAAATTTAATAAAAAATGCAATTCTTAAAAAAAAAAAAAAAGATTTGATTTAATTTATGGGAATCGCCAATGGATACATTTATGTGGGTGAGAAATATATATATGATAAAGGGAGAGACAGAGGCTAAAATTAATAAAAAAGAATCTTGTGGATTATTATTGGCACTAATGGTGTTAGAATTAGGATTGTTCTATGAATAAACCGGTCTGTGGATCCTGCGGCAGGCAGGGCTTTGGCAGATGAGGTGTTAAAAAAAGATGACCCTATATATTAATTTGGGGCAGGGGAGGCGTTTTAGGGTACGAGGCGATGCTTCGTTAGGGAGACCTAACGGAAAAGGTGAACCAATATAACGAACGGCCAACCACTCAGGAGAGGCACGTGGGGGGAGCAGGTGTGTTCGGTGCGGGGGGGGGGGGGGCTGCTCCCCAGGGCCCGGATATTTGGTAAGGCAGCATTGTTGATGAATAAGGTTACATATCACTCGGCCTTGATTTAGCCCGGGTCCTGTATAAATTCCCCCCGGGGAGGGCACTTGGCCGAGAGTCTTGCATCCACCGGTAGGGTGGGTTTCTGCTACTTTATTGTTGAGATGTCGGAGCTCCGAGGCGTTTTAAGGCCATCCTGGTGACTCGTATGGAGAACACAACACGAACGTCCAGACGGGATGCGCAGTATATCGGGGAGGAGGACGCAGACGCCGCGTCTCAGAATACCACGCAATGACACCCTTTCTTGTCCTTTTCTTTCCGCGTTGGCTCCGGGGAAGGGGGGCATTCCTGTTCCTGAAATTTCCTGAAAAAACACAAAATTTCTTTAACAAATTCGGCGGCGGTTATCGCTGGTTTAGGGGCAGCGCCGAGTGCGGTTTATATTACGATGCTGATGATTTAACGTTAAGCGCAGTCGAAAAAGTACAAAAAAAATGCGTGCATCGAGCTGCGGTTATTTTGTCGTTATTTTGCGGTTATTTGTCGTCGTTATTTTGGCTCGGGCTCCGTCGTACGTTTATTACAAAACAAAAAAAAGTCGGTTTTAATTAATTCCGTATTAAATATTTACGGTGAGAAATATACGTTAATCAGAAACAGTGCACAGGAATTATAGCGCCCCCTAGTGCCGGCAGCGCCCACCTTACGACTCGGACGAGTTCGTGGAAAGCTTGGTCCACGTTCATCCGGATTTTGGCCGAAGCTTCCATGTACGGGACTTTAAGCTGCCGCGCCAGCTGATGCCCCTCCTCCTGCGTTACCTGTAAAGGCGGAGATTCATTACAAAACAATTTAAAAATGTCATTTAGGATGAATCGTCCCCAAAATTGAGCTCCGGGCTGCTATTTTGAGCCTTTTTGGCACGAGTTACCTGTCTCTGGTGTTCTAAATCCGCTTTGTTACCGACTAAAATCATAGGGAAATCATCTCGGTCTTTTACGCGAAGGATCTGTCTTTGGAATTTATAAATTTCTTCGAAGCTGAAAAAAAGTGAAGATAAAAAAAATCACATTTAGGATAAAACGCAGTTCATTCCGGACCTTCTCAATAACATACAGAAAAAGGCACTTTAAACCCAAACCGTTCTTTACGCCCAATTCCCACACACGGATTATTCTATACCTTCCTCTGTCGGTGACGGAAAACACAAGTAAAAATCCTTCGCCGGTCCGCATGTACTGCTCGCGCATGGCTCCGAACTCCTCCTGCCCGGCCGTGTCCAGAACTGAAAACAGACCACAAAGGCTTTCATTAAAATAGGATTTCACCGGGCTAAGAAAGGCCGTTTAAATCTAAAACACACGCACATACTAACACACATACACACACTAACACGCACACTATCTCCCTCCTCTCTCACGCCACTAACCCTAGGCTCACTCCTGACAATGGAACATCATACTCTGACACACACACTCATGCTAACACTATACACACACACAAACACCATATGCTGACACACATACTCACACTAACACACACTTCACACACTAACACCATGCGCCAACACATACACTCTCTTACAATAACACAAATTCATGCTAACACCATACACACACACACACTGACACAATACGCACAAACACATGCTCCAACACCAGACTTCTACATACACACACCCTCTCCCATTACGAGTGCTCCTGACACAGCTCTCCCTCTCCATGCAGAGTCTTCACATGAGCTCGCACTCTCCAATGCAATCGGCCCCATTGCTCTCCACACTCTCCACGAGAGCTCCTGCGCTGTTGCCCCGTTATGTGACCCCGCTGGGTGCTTCGGTTACTGGACGCCTTCTTGTTCTGTTTTAGGGTTGTCTGTCTATTAGATACTCACTATCCAGGCGAGCGGCGCGGTCATCGATGACACATTGCTTGGTGTAAGAATCTTCAATAGTTGGATCGTAATCTGTGACAAAATACGACTGCAGAAACAGTAAAGAGAAAAACGTATCAAAGACAAAAGTCTACACGGAGCGCAACCAGTTACTGTTACCAAAACAAACAATGAAAAGGTGTAAATGAAGTGTTTTATTTCAGGAGAGACCACTTCTGCTGGGAGGCTGTTCCATACATCCACTGTCTGGTATAAAGGAGGGATGTCTTAAAATGATTCCTGGGAGAACAAAACCCCAAACCAACTATTCAATCAGAGGAACAGCGTGAATCGCGGCACTGATGGGCACTCAAGGCGTCGATCAGTTGTAATGAACAGATTTGGCCACAAGATGTCGCAATACCGTCCCGAAATCATAATCCTTATTCAGGCAGAGATGGTCGAGGATCGAACGCTCCTCCTGGAAAGAATTACCCGGCAAAGACCACCACCAGGTCCTCCCCCTCCTAGGTCATTGGACTTCACTCCCCCCATAAAAACACTTTGGCCCCAAAACCGGAAGGTGGGCTGTAACCCGTTCCAAACGCCCAATAATGTACATAGTAAGAGAAAGGACCGTCCCACGTCAACCACTGGAATAGGCTGGAGACACGGTACATACAGCACCACGGAATATGATAGCGCTATATAAAATAATGACAGCAAAGAAATCACAAAAGTGGATTAAAAGCCATTAAAAATATTGTTTTTACCGCACTTTTGTCATTTCTTTACATTTATATCATTTGCGATAAAACAAAGTCAAGCGATTAAAGGATACGTTGTTTCTATTTAAGTTTCTTTTGTATTCTGAGGGATTGAAGGAGCGGCTCAGATAAGAACCAGTTTCCTACTTTTTTTACCCCATATCTCTGTCCGCTCGGCCCTCCGAGCCTCCGTCGGGGCCTCTACCAGGAGAATCCACTGCATCACGATATGAATGAATAAGACGGGGGAGGAATAATACTTGTGGCTCGCGCGGGGCCACCGCTCATTAGCGCGCGTCTCAGCTGCTATCATCAGACACTGGCCAAGTCTAGCGCTCCAGCTGCCACGGATTAGGACTCCATAAATCACTAAACCCGACTACTAGTTTGGACTAAGCCTCCTGAGACGCTCAGCCAACCTCCCAAACGGCTGGGAGTCCTGGGAGTCATGAATCGCATTACATAAATATTAATTATCATTACAAAAAAACCCACAAATATCAGAAGTTGGGGGGGGGCTTTCCTCCTGTTGGATTTCAGCAAACGTAAAAAAGGAAAAAAGGCTGATACAAAATTCTATTAAACCAAGAAATATTTACAAGAAAATATATATATTTATTAATTTTTATTGAAAGATTTTTTTTTTGTATCAGCCCATTAAAAATAGGGATTATGTATAGAATGTCCACATTTAGTTTAAAATAAGTATTCTTAATGAAATAAGGTTTTATTCCATGATTAAAAAAACGGGGAAAGTTAAACGTTATCGCCCATTTTTTTCCCGGTTATATTTATATCGCCCCACCTGCTGAGGAAGGAAAATAAAAATTTGAGGCCATGCGTTTCGGAATTCAGAAATAGAAGTTCCTATGTTTGGCTAAAGCGGTATTCAATTACCAAGGGCACATCGCGCAGGGGCGATTAAGGCTCCAGCGTCTAATTAAAGACCAACAATCTCAAGTTCGGGGGGATTTCGGCTTACGCAGACCCCACAAATGGCAGACATGCCGAAGAAGCAGCTGCCGGAGGAGATTCTCTTAGGAGATGCAGTATGAATATGTCCGGGGTAATAGGGGTGGGAGCTGGGACCCCCGGCAAATACTCTTTTCCACCAAAACGTTAGGATTTGCTTTTTGTAATAAAAAAATATATATATATATATATATATATATATATATATATATATATATATATATATATATACACCCCCTTGAGCAGTCTAGTCTTCTCCACGCTGGATACAAGCGAGCAGTGAAAGTGCAAACACGACCACGACGACAAATATTTTTTGTGGTTTAGTGATTAGCCTCACGTTTAAAAAACTAAACCCAGAAAATTCTAAATTCATTCAAAAAAAATGCTAAATACTCAGAGTCTTGCTAATAAAACGACCTGGGGGGGGGTTCCGTCGAGGTGATTTCCCTTCGTGATTTCTGGGCGGCGCGTTCTGTTTTTATCCTCGTTTACATACTAGAAACTTCTATCGCGTGCGGGAGTCATCCTCACCGGCAAGACAAACGACAGAAACTCACAGAAACCGGGAAACGGTTCACAAAATCAGGTGTCCGGAGCCCGTAATCTACGAGACAATAACCTTGAGTTTAAGGGGCTCATTCATTCCGCAGAGTCTGGACCGTGATTCTGGTCACGTCTTGGAGGACCCCCGAGGTTCTAGGTTTACTCGATTATTATTGGCTTATTTGCCCCGGGTACGGCAGGTAAAGATGTCAGAGGCGGTGGTCTGGTGTGAAGATCCCACCACACCTGCTGTTTTTTTTTTTTTAACCAGCCCTGCCTCCCTGCCCTCCACTGCTGTGACCTCCGAGCATCTTTCCCGGGATGTTCCGGGTATACCAACGCGTTCCAGACTGTCATGGTGAACTAGAACAGGAAATCCTATTTCTGCCTTCCGCGGAACCCTAAATCCTTTCCGGCACTTATTTCCATGTCCCTAATTGTACTGAGAGGATGGTAGATAAGTGGAACAGCCTCCCAGCAGAAGTGGTAGAGGGTGATACAGTGAGGGTATTAAACATGCATGGGATAGGCATACGGCTCCTGAATCTAAGACGAGACCAACGACTGATTAAGGAAAAACAGGCAGACTAGACGGAGCAACTGGAGCAGATATTTAAAAAAAAAAAATAGCTTAAAAAAAATATATATATTTTTCCTCTTAAAGTGTAATTTCTTTTTTACTTTTACATTTAATAATAACAAAGGTTACAAAGTCACTTTAACCAACATCCAAACGGAATGTTAGCGTATTCCATGATTAACCCTTCGAGATCCGACACACAGCACCACGTTCCTTTTTTCTTTAAACTGCTGCACACCCCTCTGGACCTGAGAAGGTGGTTAAGGATTTTTTGGTGTCTGGCAGGCAAACAGTTAAGAGAGCGGTGACATCATCGCTCTACTAAGTCATCGAGGCTGACGAGGCCAAAATTCCTGCCTGGCGTATTATATCACGGTCTGCAGCGGCCGGCGCGATCCCCAGCCCCGCCGGGGTGACTCAGTCCTCCGAAAACGAAAAGTACCCGTCCGTCTAACACGCTGCCAGCGCGGCATGCCACGGCGATGACATCACGAGGCTCGGATTAGCAGCTTTAGAGGGATGTGACAAGCGTATCTCTAGTGACTAACGAGGGCTCGGGGGTCCCATCCACACGGCACAAATAACAAAATGATTAAAACCAGGTTTATGGTTGAGGCGCAGCAAAGAGACGAACAAAACGCTACGGTTTTCATATCCCTCCGTCCGCCCCCCCCCGGGGGGGGGGGGATTGGGGTTAGTTTGACACAACGTAGCACTTTCAATTGCATTGTTGCACTGATGACGGCTCCACACTCGCTAACCCCGGAATATGGATAAAGTTATTAAGTTAGCAGAATTACAAAAGCAGCTAAAAAGTTTAAATCTCAATAAAAGTGTAAGACACGGCGGCGCAGAGTTATCGTGTCTGCTCGCCGGAGGTCATTTTTACTGTAATAATGTGATATTTGGGGCATTAGGTTTTCTTGATGCAGGAATTTCTGAAAGGTGAACAGAATGTTTTTTTAAACACATTGTTTGCAGGGCTCGTGGTCGCCCCCCCGTCGGCTTCCTTTCAGTAGAGGGGGTAACGGCGTTCATGTCGGCCCCAGACAGCCCCTTCCAACTGCAGAAACCACGCAATCGCCTGTCACTGCGAAACACAACGTGCCACTCGCACAGTATGTCAAACCGTGCCATGCGCATCACCTCCGCAAGTACGGGGCATGAATGACATCACACGTGCCCTGTTTCATGGGACGTGAGTGACATCACATGCCACTCCCTGATGCACTGGAAGCGAGTGACATCACACGCACCCTACTCGGCAGTTTAATTTTTTAAGTCGTTTTCTGAGCTTTTCCATCTATAAAGCATTCACACACATTAGTATGCGGGGGGGGGGCTTTAGGTGCGTTTGGCGTGATTTCAGTTGTTGTGCACTAAACACGTATGTTCCGGGGGGCCGGGCAGGAGGGAGTGTTTGTGAGAACCGGCAGGTGACGGGTTGGGCGGCTGAAAACAAACGCTCTCAGAATAACTCCTCAAACACAATTAGGCCATAAAAAAAACAAAAAAAAAACAAAAAACACAAAAACACAGAGCCACAAATACCACAATCTGACGTGCGAGAAAAAAAAGGGAGTTTCATCTTAATTAATATAATTCATTAACGGGGGAGGGTGGTGGGCTGACGAATCTGCGCCAAATGTGGTTTTTATCAACTTTATGAATGTTTTGTGGGTTTTTTATTTATTTTTTTTAAACATTTTTTTCCATTAACCCCTTCTTCCCTGCATCTAGACATTAGATTTACTGGGGAGAATTGGTTAAATTAAACAATTTAACGTCATTGCTAAAGTAAAAAAATTACTGATTCTATAGGCACGTGGAATATTTTAAAAGGTTTTCCTCCCTGAATTTAATTCTCGGCACATAAATGTCTGAAACTTTATTGATTAATGCAAATTTATTCAAGGAAAAATATTGAATAAACTTCAACGGAAAAGGTTTAGGAAAATTAAATCTGACACTTATATTTACAGAAAAAAAAGAAAAAAACTGTGATCCATTTAAGAAGCATTAAAAAGAAAAGTTGTTTGGAACTTCGGAAGGCTGGTCGATCCCAAGAGTGTCAGCTCCTGAGCCCAGCTAATGCCGACACCTTAATACATAGGATATTTAATAAGAAAAAAAAAACCAAAGGGTCCTTCTGGAAACCAACGCTAAGAACCTGCAAAATCCTAAATTGGCACGAAAAGGGGCACGGTCTCCTAACTTGTGTTGCTCGCTTGGTTTATTTATTTATTTATTTATTTTGCTTGGTTTATTTATCAACGGAAAGTGTTTGTTTTTATAAAGAGCAATAGGTTTTTTTTGTTCTGGTGGCCTCAAAACGCGCGGGGGAAATCTGGTTTTGCCCACGACAATGAATTAAGACGGTTATCAGTCAGATCCCGGACTGCCGAAATCCCCTCGCTTTTTAAATCATTTTGCAAAGTAATTTAATTACTAAACTTTTTGTAAACGAGAAAATTGAAGCAGAAACTAAAAAACCGTCAGCAGCGCTTCTTCTCTCCATCATATTTGTTGAATGCTTTGAGACAAAGTTTTGTGGACCAACATTTCTAAATACGGATGAAAAACTTCTCGTGAACTTCTATGCAGCAGAAGCGGCGGTCTCCAGATAACACGAGACCCCAAACCAGTCCCGAGGACCTCCGCCAGCAGCTGGAGCGTCACAGCAGAGCAATGCGTTCCTCTGAGATTTATATTTTACTCATAAATTAAATAAAAAGGGGGAGAGAGGATAAGAACGTCCAACGCGGACCGGCTGGAAAATATCTGGATGGAATACGGGGGAAAAACGATAAAAATGACCGTTATCTCGACGCGCGGAAGTTTCCAGCGACCTTCATGCATCATTTCCTAAAAATAGAGGTTTCTAAAGTCTGGAGGGGAGATCAGAAAGGGACTTCGTGAATACGCGTCGTTATTTACCCAGCGAGTGACGTTTAAAGTCCAAAGGCCGACGGGTTGTGTACTCAGCAACTGCGAGCAGGACGGCGAGTCCTCGGTGCGAGCGGAGAGCGCGCGCCGCGCAGGAGAGAAACAAGCGAAAGAAACTCTCGGGGACGCAGCCAACCGAAAGAGCGCGCGGCTCGCTAATATCTCTTCTACAAACTCACGGGGGGGGGGGGGGCAGAGAATAAAAAGAGATAAAACGCGTCATTAAACATGGAAACAAGTACGACATCAGCTCTATATATATCTATGGAGGGACGGACTTCATTAGCATCGCCATAAAGCACCAGCTCAGTGTGTTGATTGAGCTGGGAAACAGGGGGGGGGTTACTGTATACAGCTCCACGGGGGGGGGGGGTTACTGTATAAAGCACCATGGGGGGGGGGTTGTTAATGTATACATTAAAAAAAAAAAACTAGAAGGATTAAGGTTTCCAGGACTCTTCTTGGTGCTTCACTGACCCGGAACGTTCTGTCGCAGGGAATATTTGTGTTTCCGATTCCTTTACTATGTGCCGGATCGGCCCCGGCTAGAGCGTCAGGAGATCAGTAGGGAGATATTTCTACGGCAGAAAAGACAGTAAAAGGTTTGATTTTCTCATTTGGAGAGGGAGAGTCGAGAGTCGAGAGTCGAGAGACCGGAATACCCTACTGGGGGTTATATTTGTCTGCCAACCTTCGTGTGTTACACCCTTGCTATGTGTTTGATAATCTAATGATACATTAAAAAGGAACATGATGTATTCTACAGATATTTTACTTTACAGGGAGTGTGGTAGGTGAGTGGAGCAGACTCCCAGCAGAAGAGGGCAATACAGCGAGGGGATTTAAACACGCATGAGATAGACATACGGCTCCTGGATCTTTAGTTATTTTTTAATCTAGCAGAGAGACAAACAAAATCCACTGAATATAAAGCACCATAAAAACATTGTATCCAACTCTAAAGTTACAAAAACAAGAATAAATACGGCTGGAATATCGTCTCGGGGGGGCATCGGCGACAAACTACAAGGAATACGGTAACGCGGGCGGTTATTTACACGAAACCCCCGGTAGATACCCCGGGAAAGGTTCTGCCGTGTAGAAAGTCCACGTGTAACAGCTGAGAGCGTGACAGCTGCGTGGATGTGGAGACGCCGCCGCCGGAGAGCGATGAAGTCGTCACGCAGAATGTCAGCGAGGAGCGTACCGGGCGGCGACAGCCCCGGCCGATGGATAAATCAGCCGCAAAACGCACAAATAATACGCTTTTGTTTTCTTTTCGCGTTTTCAATGAGGTTTTTGTCTTTGTGGTTTCAGAAAATTCCAGCACCTGTTACGTGAAAACGCATCGCTTGGAATCCAGAAACGGCCGAAGCACAACTCCCAGCATCCTCAGCCAGCCTTCACAACAGGTAGATGTCTGGCTGGACAATAAATGGAGGACAATAAGCAGCATATACCGTAGCCCGGTACACAATACATTTTTAACAGACTGGGAAGAATGACCATCCTTCACCCTGCATGCTATGAAAAACCCAGACCCCGCCGGCAGATCGGCCCCATCCGGCCCCCGTCCAGTCGCCCGTTTCTCCTGCTGTAAAGACTCAAACCTTAATCAGTCATTGGTCTCGTCTTAGATTCAGGAGCCGTATGTCTATACCGCGCATGTTTAATACCCTCACTGTATTACCCTCTACCACTTCTGCTGGGAGGCTGCTCCACTTATCTACCACTCTCTCATTAAAGCAAAACGTCCTTACTTTTAATCAGGTCTCTAGTAACTTTTCTCCTTAAACCGACTTAAATGTTTCTAAAGTTTTTCTTTTTACCCCCAAAATATTATTCTGCAGTTTAGTTAAAACACGTCCACAAAATAATCAGTTTCACACTAAGCTGCTTGGCATACAAAGGGTTAAGCTTCTGCCACACGCGGCGCCCCCCCCCCCCCAACCTTCCTCTGGATAATAACTTCTAAACAAAGTAAAAAATAAGACTTTCTAGTAAAAATGAGCACTTTTATTTGGGCAGAATTACTGGAATTAAACCCACAGCTTTACACGCAGAGCCTTAAAATACCTCCCAGCATCAGCAGCTACCCAAACCACAGCGATAGCGATCAAGCCGCCGCTAGGCAGAGACGGCACCCAACAACGTAAACAGGGTGAGCGCATCCTGCGCAAACAGGAGATCAACAAGCGATATTATTATAACGACTCGCATAAACTGTGCGTATAACACAATACTTGCCACCACGCACCGGGCCGCCGCCACCACCACGCACCGGGCTGCCACCACCACGCACCGGGCCGCCACCACCACCACCACCACGCACCGGGCCGCCGCCGCCACCACGCACCGGGCTGCCGCCACGCACCGGGCCGCCGCCGCCACCACGCACCGGGCTGCCACCACCACGCACCGGGCCGCCGCCACCACCACCACCACGCACCGGGCCGCCGCCGCCACCACGCACCGGGCCGCCGCCGCCACCACGCACCGGGCCGCCGCCACCACCACGCACCGGGCCGCCGCCACCACGCACCGGGCCGCCGCCACCACACACCGGGCTGCCACCACCACGCACCAGGCCGCCACCACCACCGCCACCACGCACCGGGCCGCCACCACCACCACCACGCACCGGGCCGCCGCCACCACGCACCGGGCTGCCACCACCATGCACCAGGCCGCCACCACCACCACCACGCACCGGGCCGCCGCCACCACGCACCGGGCCGCCGCCGCCACCACGCACCGGGCCGCCGCCACCACCACGCACCGGGCCGCCGCCGCCACCACGCACCGGGCCGCCGCCACCACACACCGGGCTGCCACCACCACGCACCAGGCCGCCACCACCACCACCACCACGCACCGGGCCGCCACCACCACCACCACGCACCGGGCCGCCGCCACCACGCACCGGGCTGCCACCACCACGCACCAGGCCGCCACCACCACGCACCGGGCCGCCGCCACCACCACGCACCGGGCCGCCGCCACCACCACGCACCGGGCTGCCGCCACGCACCGGGCCGCCGCCGCCACCACGCACCGGGCTGCCACCACCACGCACCAGGCCGCCGCCGCCACCACCATGCACCGGGCCGCCGCCGCCACCACCACGCACCATCCCGGAAGCCGTTTAGAATTTCTGCGCCCGTTAGGCGTTCGTATTGTTCAGGAACGTTAGCAATGATTAACGCGGTAATTAGAACATCGCAGAACGTCTTCCATTCCGACGGAACAAAGATTTATAACGACGGCGGAAACTCGATAACCCAAATTAACCGAATATACGCCAAAAAACCCCAAAACATTATAAACCGCAAAAAAAGATACATAATATCAGGCATTCTCCACACAAAACACCAACAATTCCTTAAAACCGCAGAACTTCGTATCATTTAATACGGAATATCTACGTTACAGGAACCCACAGAAGGCATTCTAACAAAAACACTCATTTACTGCCGTGCGGGGCAATAAATCCCAGTAATGGTGTAATAACACCACATATTTCTACATACAGTGATAAATACACGCAGCGTGTATATAATACGCCCGGTCTCTGAAGGGTTAACAGAGAATGCCTATACTAACATACACGCACACTCTAACACACAAAGTCACTCCAACAACCACTCTCCCCCCTCCTCTCCCTTCCACCACTAACCCTAGGTTCACCCCTCACACTAACACCGTGAGCAGACACACCCTCACGCTAACACCACGCGCTGACACGCACACTCACACTAACAACATACAATTACATACACACCCTCACGCTAACGCCACGCGCTGACACGCACACTCACACCATACAATTACATACACACCCTCACGCTAACACCACACGCTGACACGCACACTCACACTAACACCATACAATTACATACACACCCTCACGCTAACACCACACGCTGACACGCACACTCACACTAACACCATACAATTACATACACACCCTAACGCTAACACCACACGCTGACACGCACACTCACACTAACACCATACAATTACATACACACTCTCACACTAACACCACGCGCTGACACACCCTCACGCTAACACCACGCAATTACATACACACACTAACACCACACACACTCACACTAACACCATACACTAATATACACACACACTAACTCCATGAATTTACATACACACCCATCCACTCTATTATACACGTACACATACACTTACATAAACACAATCCCCCTCCCTCACACAACTAACCCTAGGCTTACTGCCGACACACATACTCACACTAACACCATACACTGACTCACGCTACCACCGTACACTAACCAGTACACACTCTACTGCCATACACTTACATGAGCACATACACACTCACTCTAACACCATAGAGTAACACGTGCACACTACACTGCCATACAGTAATACACACGCTAACTGCATGCACTCACACTGTATGTTATGCTACTCGGATAAAACATATCAGTAAATAAATCAGATCAGTGGTTTTGATCTCATTTAAAATAAATAAACCTATCAGTGAGCATCACATGACAATTACATGTTCCCATCAAATAATATGAACACGGGAACATCCTACACGATTAAAGACATGTTTGTGGGAAGGGTCTCTGGAACGCTGCCTGCAAGGGTTAATGTAGTTACAGAAGTGTTCCGTTCCTCAGAGTAGGTGGGACGGCAGCTTTAAAGGATGGAAGGCTCCCGTCCCAAAACCGTTTAGTTCGAGTTTCCCAAAACAGACCAATCTTCCCTAAAAGCGAAATGTATGTTTTTATCGCACGTACGCCACGGCGCAGGCCGTCACCTACAGCGCCAAACACCCCCAGGACAACCCGACTCGTGTTAACCCTTTCCATACCAGAAGGGCAGGGAACGGTGTAGGGTGCCTGGACACACATTGATGTCCCTAAAAGTCACGAGGTCACTGACCCGATGCCACTCTTTCCGCAGGGAAACGCCACAAGACTCGTCATTTTACATCATTTTCTGTCGTGTCATATGAGGTCATCACTTCCTTGGCTACAACATCTTTGGGTACAGATTCCAAGTTTTTGTCACTTTTTTTTTTTACTTAAAGGGTATTTGAAACATGAAAGGTTGGGGGGGTGAATACACGGGTTTAACCCCTCGTATGCTGGAGGACATTGAATGCATTGCACAGACTCTCTGTCTCATAAAGGGTTAACACATTTACAGTCCCCTGAAGGAGTCGGGGCAGAAAGCCAGACTAAGGGTCCAAGACACAGCCCGGTGCCCTGCGCTGCCCCCCAGGTACCCCCAACCATTCATCAATATCACTGACAGGGCGCTGATCACAGTAACTGCCCCTCAGAGGTGCTTTAAAACCAACACCTCACTAACCAGCACTCCAGCAAACACAGGGTACCCCAATACTCACAGGAGCCCTTCACAAGGGGGGCAGGGGTATTAATCATCTGGTGACCTTCACAGATGGAGCCCCCTGACACCCCGGAGGAGCCCCCATTATGAGTATTACCCCTATAAGCACTCACTTGCTCCCGAGCACCACGATTTGGGTATGGATTTATCGCCTGGCATTGCCCCCTAGACCCCCTATAAGTCTGGCTTTCCCTCCAAGTACCCCGTCTAAGCCTGGTATTGCCCCAGTACCGCTATATTTCCCCGACACTGTCCCTCAGCACTTCTATTTACCTGGCATTGCCCCCCAGTAGCCCTTATAACCCCCGCATTGCCCCAGTACCCCCTGCACTGCCCCCGGTGCCCACCTGGATGAACTGGATGGTGAGAGCCGACTTGCCGACCCCTCCGCCCCCGACCACAACCAGCCGATGCTTCTCCTGCACCGAGCCGTCCCTCCAGCCGGCCATGGTGGGGCCCCTGCTCCACGCTCCTGGGGGCCCCTGTTTACTGCCAATGTTCTCTGTCCGGGCTCCTGGGGGCCTCTGTTCCGTATGACGGGCTCCTGGGGGTCCCTGGCCTCTGCCCCCGGCTCCTGGGGGTCCCTTTCCCTTGCCCCTGGTTCCTTGGGGCCCCTGCTCGGTATCTCGGCTCTCAGACAGCCACCTCCTGCCTGCCTACAAATGGCCGAGTGCGGGGAGACGGCGGCAGCTCCGTATGCTAATGAGTGGGGCGGGGCCGGTTGGGAGATGCTAATGTTCTGAGGGCGTTCATGAGGGAGGGGAGGGGTCAGACACAGCGTTACTGCCTGGCAATGAAAGGGTGCAGGCATATGCCTTTATTTATAATAATAATAATAACAACAATAATAATAAATAATAATAATAATAATAAAAATAATAAATAGTATTAATAATAACAATAATGATAAATAATAACACACCGTTTATAATAATAATAATAATAATAATAATAATAATAGCACCGTTTATAATAATAATAATAATAATAATAATAGCACCGTTTATAATAATAATAATAATAATAATAATAGCACCGTTTATAAAGAGTCCTCCTGCAGTAACCCCGCCTGTGCCGAGTTTCAGAGACACTATTTATATATTTATATAAAGTCAATTTTATACCAAAAAGTAATTATAACTTTATTCGGCACTTTGCTCCTCTCTCTCTTCTCTCTTTTTCTTTTCTCTCATCCTCTTCCATCTCTATTCTCTTTCTCTACTTTTCCCCGTTTATCTCTCTTCTTCCCTCTTTCACCTTCTCTCTACCTTTCTCTCACGCCATATCTTTTCATTTTCTTCTCTCTCTCCCGCTCTCTCTGCCCCCCCCTCTATAAATTAATTTAAATGCCAGTTGGGTGTAAATGCCCCAGCTGGGTGCTCATTCATGTGGTGTCAGAGTAATGCATCACACACTGCTACCCCAAGGGGTAAAACAATTACCCCGCACCCCCCACACACCCTACACCCCGCGCGAGGACCCGCCGGAATCAAAGCACTCTGATACGCTCTTTTGATGACATCACACGCCGCGGAGCATTGTATATGATGTAACAGGTACAGGACCGACCCCATATCTTAGATTTTTTCATGAATTCCCTGCCTCTGCCGCGAGTGGAAATTCTGAGGCCTGGAAAGATCGTTCTGCCAGCAGCCGCCATCCTTGGGAGGCGATTTCTGCCAAGACTATGAAACGGCATCGTTTATTTATAAGAAGCGGCACTATGAGTGCGATGGACATCGTTCTAAATATAATCTCTGCCTAGCGGCGGAGCAGCTGCCGAGACATGCGCTATCTGCTGGAAAATAGGAATAGAGCATGACATAATGCTTTCTACTGAGAGGGTGGTAGATCAATGGAACAGCCTCCCAGCAGAAGTGGTAGAGGGTAATACAGTGAGGGGATTAAACATGCACAGGATAGACATACGGCGCCTGAATCTAAGACGAGACCAACGACTGATTAAGCTTTGAGTCGTTACAGCAGGAGGAATGGGCCGACTAGACGGGGGCCGACGGGGGCCGATCTGCCGGCAGGTTCTGGGTTTTAATCTAAGGGCCAAACTCAGGGGCCCGGTAAGGCACCCATGCTCCCTGGTATGGTGTTAGCGTGAGAGTGTGTTTGTGTATGTATGTGTTAGTGTATTGTAGTAGAGGGAGTGTGAGTGTGAGTATATGATGCTAGCATGTTTGAGTCTTTGCTTTTAGTATGTGTGTGTGCATGTTGTTGTATGATGTTAGTGTGTGTAAGTGTATGTTGCTGTAGTGAGTGCATGTGAGTGTATCGCAGTAGAGTGTGCATGTGTTAGTGTATAGTGCGTGGTTTTAGCATGTATGCATGGTACTGTATAGTGTAGAGTGAGTGTGCGTGGATGTATGGTGTAGAGTGAGTGTGTGTGAATGTATGATGTGTATGCTTTTAGCATGTGTGTGTGCATGTTATTGCATGATGTTAGATTGCGTTAGTGTATGGTGTTGGAGTGGCAGGCGTGAGTGCTGTGTGGTGAGGGTGAGTATGCGTGTGTGATGGAGTTTGAGTGTGTGTTAGTACATGACGTTTGAATCTTAACCTCTGATAAACCTTCCAGCTTCTCAGTCCCGGAATCCTCACGCGATGCTGTGTGATAACGATTAACCATTCGGGTCCCGCGATATATTTATGATCCAGCGTGATATATATTTTATCGCACACCCCCCCGCCCCGCCCCGTTCTACCCGCGCAGCGTTCACTTCCGGGGGGGAGAATCCTGGGAAACATCGACGACCAAACGCCCTGGAAACGTTTGTGTCTGTTCAGGGGGTTTTTGACACTTTGTACCCAGATGTAGATAACGCGCTTCTGATACGGATGCAGGAACGGCCCCTGCTTGAGTGCCGCTGTTCTAATGTTCACACCTGTGTTAAAGCAGGTATAGTTTTGCGGTGTTTAGGGCTTGTGTTTCTCTCCGCTGCAGAATAAGACGTTTTATTAAATTAACCCCTTAATGACAAAGCCTGTACATGTACGGGCTCAAAATGCATTGTTTTCAATGGGTTTTGGGACCGCCCATTTTCCTTAAGGGGTTAATAAAATAGAAATGAAATGCCACCCTCACCCAGTGACCTCTCCCCGTCAGTAACCACTTAGCAATGAGAAAGAATCTTTCCCAGAAAGCCGAGCATCCGATTCACTAACATCCACGGGGGAGCTGGCACCGTGAACTCTCCTGACCCCCTTCACCTGCCCCGGGGGTCCCTGGGGGGGCAGACAGGAGATCAATTCAATTAAAAGACTGTGACCACAGTGTATCCCCCCCAGATCTTTAATAACCCTTTCAGCGCCAGGAGAGTGCGTTTTAATACTACTAGAGGATTCAATGGAATAGGTAGGTGTGTTACGTTACTGAGATGGTGGTTGATAAGTGGAACAGGCTCCCAGCAGAAGTGGTAGAGGCTAATCCAGTGAGGGAATGTAAACATGCATGGCACTTGGCATCAGCAGAGGGTTACCGTAGATGCCGGACGGGGGAATTAGATGGTTGCCTTTATATTTCGGAGGGCTCGGAGAGAACGGGGCAGCCGGGGGGCCAGTAGAAAGTAATTTTCGTGGCCCCCATCCCACCCTGCCTGCCCCTGTGCGGGGTTATTCCCGGTCCCCGTTCTTTGGGCATCTTATTTCTTCTCCCCGCATCCTCGTGGCTCTTCCTTCTAGTCTGGGGCCGGTAATCTGACATAACGGCCGCCGACCGAATCCTCTCATTACTTCTAATTCAATCGCTCCGCTTCCCACAGAATCCTAACGAGGCTTCGTTCCCAGACAGGGGGCTCAACCTGAGAATGATCCAATCCACTCCGAGGAGGGGGGGCGCAAGTGGAAGGGGGGGCTGCTGGGTTCAGCCATTAGTGACCCCCGCACTCTAACGAGGGGCTTCTGCATCTCTCCTTCCCTGCCGACCCCCCCGTCCACCGCGCCCTGGAAGAATATTATTAAACTACCTGCCACGCGGACAAACAAGGGCTCGTCTATTAGAGTGTAAGCTCCCAGGACCAGGGCCCTCCTCCAGTCCCAGTGTGTCTTAACTCGTTAATCTTTTTGGTCAATCTTATATGTTGCCAGTTTAAATAATTATTATTGTTGCCCGATGGTAACCCGCGCTGGAATCCGCTGGAGTTACAAAAATAAATCAGATACAAACATTCGGGAGCCGTATGCCTATCCCGCGCATGCTTGAATTCCCTCACTGTATTAGCCTCTACCACTTCTGCCGAGAGGTGGTTCCACTTATCCACCACCCTCTCTATATTCCGGAGCCGCATGCCGCGCATGTTTGAATTCCCTGCTTTGATCTGATTTGGAAATTATTTAACACCGAATGTGCTGTGACGGCCGGTAAATATCACTTGAACATGTTGAGAGGTTCATGTTACATATGGATTTTTGGGGTTTGGGCCGCGGTGACTCATTCTTCGCTCACGCCGAGTGACAGCATTCATCTGCAGAAGACTGCGTTCCACGAGTCACCTTTCAACTCGGCCAGCGAAGAGAATGGATCCGGAGAATGATTCAGAGCCGCATCTGTGCCGCAGATGGTCGCAGGAGAGCTCGTAGGATCCGTGCGACTGCTCTGCGTCCATTTAAAGGGACGGAACCCGGGATGCCTCGGGGCGTCAGACTCAGAACGTCTCAGATATAAAGTAAAGCGTCCTGGGACACCCCCCCCCCCGCGTGATGTCGAGATTAATTCAAAAGTATTCGCTTTGTAACATTTTAACCCAAAAACATGAAATGGCCGAGACTGTCGCGATGTGATGTTGCTGATCAGTGAGTTCTGCACACAGGGGGTGACGTTGGTGGTGCCTCGGTGCGGAATTTCTTTGGCACCTCCTGTAACGAAGACACGTGTACATTCTAGCACCGCATTCTAACGCACACGCTCATGCTAACACCATACCCTAGCATCGGCAAACTGGCACAGTATGCTGACACCAAATACATACGCACACTCATGCCAACACCATACATAGGCATAGACTCACACTCACATGCTGACACACACGCTAACACTATAAATGAAGACACAAACTTTAACACCATACAGTAACACGTACACTCACACACTAATGCCATACACTAACACACACTCAATCACCATACAGTAACACGTACACTCACACACTAATACCATACATTAACGCATGCACACTCTTATGCCATACACTAACACACGCACTCAATCACCATACAGTAACACACACTCACCATACACCATACACCATACACTTACACATACATACACACTCACTCATTCTAACATATGTGTTACCCAACCCCGCTTCAGTTACCTTGGAGGAACCCTCTTTGGCTCAACCCTGCCTGCAAACGACCAAAAAAATGTATTTCTGAATTGTGTAAATAAAATAATAATTATTTATTGTTTTATATAGCGCCATCATATTCTGTAGCGCTGTACAATACGTTATTCTTCTGGTAAAAGCATCACTCAATTAAAACGATGGCTGCTGTGTCCCTTTAAAGGCAAAGCCTACCGGGGATGAGATTAATGTATAAAAAAATAGTTATATTTGCCCAGAAAATATTTTTTTGAAAAAAAATAAATTCATTGGATGCTGATCTTTATTCCCAAATTACCATTGGCTGAAAAATGCAGCAGATCACCAAACAAAAATAGCGCTTATATAAAATATTCCATTAAAATTGAATGTAATTTTAATTTTGTAACCTTACGTTTTGGGTCTTTTTATGTTATTTTATGTTATTTAATTGATAACATAAAATAAAGTGTTTTGGAGGCTGGAAAAAGTAATGTTTATAATTTTGTCATCATGGCTTTTGACATTTTTAGCAGAATCTTCAGATTCTGTTTCCACGGGAACACTCGTTTTACGTCTTTTCCCTGCGTCAAACTTTATATCGGAACGGCTGAGGTTTCACACCAAAACACATTCAAATGTCAGACTTTTCTCAAAAAAATATATTTAATATTGCCTCTTTTAACCTCTTAATTGGCATCGCGACTCAAATGTCCGCTCTCCCTCCCTGCTTCCTTTTATACCAGAATAAGGTCCCCGGTCGGCCGCCAGCAAGCCGTCGAGCAGCCGGGGAACAAGGATGGGCACCTTCATGGTGGATGTGGGGTGTCATGGCGGTTGTAGGTTTAGTCCTCTTGTCCGTACGGGATTTGGAAGGTGGAACGCTCTAGTTTTCAATGCATTTACCGTCTTTCTGGATGGGGAAAGTCTGTGGCCTCCACTACCCAAGCCCAGGCCGCTAGTGATGGACGCGGATCTAGTAGGATCTCCTAGGCTTTCGAAGACAAAAAAAAAAATGGAAGCCCTCTTCTCCTTAAAACCTTTACAAATAGAAAAACCAGCATTCTGTAAGTCTCCAGAGCAACGTGAAGGGTTAAATGGCTCAAAATTTGACTTTTTTAATGCATAGAAAGCCCATTCAGATATCTTCTGATCCGCATAATCACAGAGACAAAAAGAAGACCGAGGAGCTCACGCTTTGTTTCTTCGGAATGAGACAACAGCGTCCAGATGTAGCAAACCGTCCCTAAAAATCTACTTAAAATATCGGTCGTCATGCCAACTAAATAATGAAACTAGATAATTTCCGCACTTCTTTCTTTTCCTACTCTGAGGACCTCTCCATGTCTGTCTATAAACATCGATCACAACCACGTTCTACCTTAACGCAATGGATTGACCTGAATCCCAGAAGGGTTCCTCGCTCCGTCCTTTGACACCCAAAGCGTTAAAGCGATGCATTAGTTAAGAGATTGCGCATGTTTAAGTATTCCTTATACTCGTTGCATGGAGTGGGGCTGATTCTCGATGAGCTCATGGATCGTGGGTCTTTGGGATTTTGCTCCTACCTTTGGGACATTACATTATAACCCTCGATGCGTGAATTTTTAACGGGGTGGGGGACATAAGTGGACTATTTCCTTGGTAACAATGTCAGATTTTTTTTGTTCCTGCCGTGATCTGCAGCCCGTCGCACGTTGTTGGGTGAGGGCCTAATAAAACAATGATGTCATAGAATCCAGCCGACGGTGGTCTCTGGCAGATTGAATGTTGCACAAAGCATGTGGCCTCCAGCTGGGCTGCCCTGCCCTGTATCTCCGAGCTCTTTATAACCCCGAGGACCCACGCGGGGCAAAGGAGAGTCCCAAATCGGGGCAATCCGGTTAAATTACCTGTTTTGATTATAAGGAATTAAATTAATAGAAAACATGGAAAGTAAATGAATGAATTAAATTCATAGAAAACATGGAAAGTAAATGAATGAATTAAATTCATAGAAAATATGGAAAGTAAATGAATGAATTAAATTAATAGAAAACATGGAAAGTGAATTAATGAATTTATTAGAAAATATGGAAATTAAATTAACTTAATCTTTAAATTAATAGACAATATGGAAAGTAATATGGAAAATACAGGAAAGTAAAGACATTTTTTAGATTTTTTTTTTTTTTTAAGGAAAAAGGGGTAATATTTTTTAGAAAATATTTTAGAAAATACAGAAGTTTCTTTGCCCTACGAGTCAATAAAAAACAGCGTCTTTCCCAGACTAACGTAGTCCCTTAGAGGAGCGCCCTCTAAATTTCCTGGGCGATTCTTAATAAAAATACTAAATCTGATTTAATTGAATAGCGTTTTAAAAAAACGCATAAAGCATAATTATTAAATTATTATTAGTCTTGCTAAATCTGTTGTGTTAGCGAGAACTTAAGGTTCGATATGTAACATTCAGAGTAATAATATACATTTTATATAAATATGTACCCGTCCCGGGCGTGAAGTGGCGTCTGGTCATCCGGATCTATAAACCCGTCTGTTTCTGTATTTTTTTATAGTTATTTATTAGAAGGGGATATATTTGCATATTTTTGTACATTTTTTAAATATTGCATTTCGGTGATTTGAGGATCTTCCTCCGATGATTTACAGACAGAACCGACTCGGTTTCTGTGCAGAATGATTTGGTTTTGAGAAAACCTCTGGAAAACAGATCCTCCGATCCCCCGAGATTTACAGTCGTTTTTATGAGTCATTCCTTCGCGGTTCCTGGAAATTCAAGAAAAGAAAAAAAACCTCATTCCCGGCTTCCGAGGGGAAAACCAAACGATGGAGGTGAATTCAATCAGGAGGAAATCCAGAACGTTTGGACAGCTGGTGATCCCGGGAATTAAGGTGGATCTGTGATTACATAATAATGGAGTGAGAACAGGTGTGGATCCGGTGAGCGATCCAGGTTATGGAATGAGGGTAGATTCACTCAGGGATCCAGATCATAGAATATATTCTGTAAATGGATCCAGATCATAGGGATTATCCAGAACGTGAAATAAATGCTAGCTCAGTGGATCCAGATCATACAATGTTTGTGTGTTCCGTGATTTGGGTCATAGAACAGGTGTAGATTCACATAGGGACCATGAAGATAATGGAATATATGTCAGCTTAGTGGATCTAGAACATACAGCGTGTGTGATCCGTGATTTGGGTCATAGAACAGGTGTGGATTTCGTAAGTGATCCGGTTTATGAAAAGGGGATCCAGATCCTAGAATATATCCGCACTCTGTAAATGGATCCAGATCATAGAACAGGTGTAGATTCACTCCGGTATGTTCCGGATAGCTGTGTGGTTCCAGATCACAGCTTAGTTCGTGTTCACTGATTGCGGTCGTAGAACAGTCTTCATTTACTCTAATAAGTCATCGCGGTGCAACGTTTGAAAAATGGTCATTATCGCCATAGCAACTGCTTTTCGATTGGTTGCTAGGCCGATAAAACTTTGCACCAGAATCTCTTTTCATCCACAACCCCCACGTTCCTTCGGGTAGAATCTTGCCAGTCCTCGTGGCGTCTTTCATGTCGCCCGGCTTGGGAGTTCGTTGATCTCTTCTTTGTGGATTCCTGTATTTTTTTTTTTAAGTAACCTTTCTTTTTCTTTAAAGTTCACGTCCAACATAGAACCGCGTTGGGGGTTCAAAGGGTTCCGTGGAGCTTTCTAGGGAACTTCAAAAGAACGAAAAGGGTATTACTAGAACTAAAGGGGACATCAAAGCCCCACGCTGGCCCATCGTGTGTCGTGAGGCTTACTTATTGTGCGTGCGCTGCTTCTACAGAAGGAAAGCTTGGAGACGGCCCCCGTATAGACATTCTCGCTAATTAATAAGGCCGTTTCCGTGAATCGGATCTGTTTACATCTCTGCGCAAAGGGCGGAGGTCACAAACGCCCACAGTTCGGTAATCAGATGTTGTAGAAAAGGTCGTCGCCGATATTCCCAGTATATATAAAATAATTACCGTAAACATTTCTGTTTTGAAAGAGAACGCAACGGAGTAACGTGATGTCACTAATAAAGAAGATTCTATTTCTTATCTGAACATTAAACGTTTTACTTGTGACTGTAGGTTACCATTCGGTATCTTGGTGGATTAGAGATAACCTGGAATGTGAGGGGACAGACTCTGCTCTGGCGTTTTCTGGTTCCCTCTGATCCCTTCTTCATCCATGTTGGGAAAAATCTTTCCAGTTAGGGGCTTAACTGAAACAGACAGGTCCTGGGCAGGATTTACTCAAATGAGGCTTTAATCGCATAAACAGTACAATTCTCCCCGTTCATAATTAGTATGAGAGTCGGACCACCCATCAAAACCTTAAGAAACTTGGCAAATACCCCTTATTGCCCCATTTACTTACAGTCCGTTTCCCATTCATTAATAGAGAAAGTTAACGTTTGTTTTAATCCCATTGGATTATTTCAGGTTTAGTGAAGAAACGTCTATTTTTGTCGTAAATGATTTTTATGAGAAAAGCCAGTAGTTACACGTTTCTGATATCTGATCGATGTATTGATTGGTTCTCAAATTCAGGGAAGGAGAAGTCGTCTCGCAGGAGGAACTGACCTTCGGAACTGAATTTCTGGAAAAAGTCTCTTTGGCTATTAAAATAACTGTAAAAATTTTCAGTAGGTTTCCTCCGTCCTTCTTCCTCCAACAAGTTTTGGTTTTGTGGAGCTTGCGATTAAATTTCCACCCCCCCCCCCAAACTCAAATCCCAAATGATCAAACACATTAGATGCTTAATGACCATTACATCACGCACATTATTCTCCAGAAACAATCAATTAACGGCGTGAGCTCCCATTAGCTCCGGTAATTAATCATCGGCGATGGGCGACAGGAATATCGGGGGGATTCATACGGGTTTCGCATCCATTCCAATTTATAGATAGGCCCTCCGTGGCCCCCCTTTGGTAAAGATGGTGGAGCTTATATCGTATCCTAAAAACAGGGGAGGACTAAATAAAGTCAGGGCTAAAAAAAAAAAAGCCTGGATTAAATGAAGCCGGGATTAAATAAAGTCAAGCTTCTCCCTTTTTTCACAGATTTTTTTTTTTTTTTTTTTTTTTTGAGATTTTGTTACATTGTATCGGCCGCATTCTGGTTGTTGTGTTAATTCCATCTGCCCTGCCTCCTTCGCCTTCGGCTGGGTCACATGGTGCGTTAACTGGCATCGGATTGGCCAGAGGCCATTTCTTACTACAAAGCAATTCACGCCAGTTCTCAAAATACATAAAGATATGTATTGTTTAGAAGGGACATATTCCTGCTATACAGATTATAGGATGTGGTACCCATAGAGCCGGTACGGAGAGAGCATTATTCCTCCCCAGTCAAATCCATCTACTTTAAATCCATTTGTCGTTTTGTATGAATTAATTATTTGAAGCCCAACGGTCTGCCTGCATCCGGTGAGTGAGTCGGGGTAAATTAATCTGGACGGGGAGACCTTTCTCCCTTTGTGTCGTGGTTAAAAATAAAAAAAAGGTCTCTGTCTCCAGACGACGAAATTAAATCAGAGGAGACGCGGGACGTGATGTTCCTTGACCGCACTTTGAGGGCCATTTCAGTAAATGAGGGTTAACCCTTTACGGCAGTGAGGGAGGGCCTGGCGTGGTAATAGTTGGCGACGGACGCCGTACTTTGGGAGTTAGTCCTGAATTATATTTTGTGTCCTAAACGCGTTGAGTTGCCAGGGAAACAATTCGATTGTTAGATTCTCGTTGACTTTGTGGGTTGGTTTTCCTGGCTGTCGTGTCTAATAACTATTTCCGATTCAAACCAGATGCCCAAACCACACGACGTTATCATTAAGAGGCAATAACCGTGAGTCTAATCACTATTATGTTCCAGGAGGCGGCCATTTTGCTCAGACAGGAAACTGGACACTCGCCATTTTGTATTCTTCGTCTGTAAATGTATTTGCGGACATTAATACCCAACGGAAGATGTGGCAAAAGCGGCGCCAGACACATCTTTAATGGTCTCTCCCATGGTCATGGAAGAGGGGCAAGAGACACTCTGTACTGTCTATGCCCCTTGGCTTGATTAGGGCTAATATTTTGCCCCATCTCTGGAGAAGTGTCCGTGGACGTCTATGCCAATGGGTACTATCGGTATACTGGAAGAGCGTGATGTCATGGGCTATAGGTGGAAAGTTACGCAACATTATAGCCCCGCCAACTGTCCAACAGAGGAGGATGTTGGCAGCTATGGTGTAGACCTGAGAAAAAAAGTGTAAATCAGGCGTCCAGATTCTGAAATTCATATTTTTTCCCTCGCTGTCTCTGGTGAGACCCAAACTAAACGCCAATTAACACCAAAGAGAGGCCATTTTAATTTTGAGATATAAGCCCAAGAACCCTCAAACTGAATGACGTTAACACAGTAAGAATTATCTAAGGATCTATGGTTTTGTGATCTATTTTTTTTAAACTTTTTTGTTCTCTTGCAGGATTTAAGATGTTTCCACCCAAGTTCTTTGTAGATGAAGCAGGACTCGCCCTCGCGATCAGATGGAAGCAATTTATGACGTTACCCAGCTGCGTGTGGCCCTGATCACTCGAAACGCAGCTCACTCATTACGAGAGTTCGTGGGTCGCCCCGGCGATGTTTTTTTTTCTTGAAAATCGAAAATCCGTGTCCCAGGTTCTAATAAAATGCAGGAACCCAACCGCTTCTTACTACGGTTCTTATGGAGCCGTCTGTGGTTGGCAGAGACTTCTAGGAGTTGGAGTGACGGCTGCATTTGATCGGCTTGCAGTTACTCCGATGAACGGATGGACAGACGCGATTCCAGACCACCATCGATTTGTTTGGTAGGAGGGGAGACTCGGTAGGGAGCCGCCATGATTCTGTGGCTGATGTATGAAGCCACCACCATTTACCACCAACCGCTGCCCGAGGACGTGACGGACGGATACGTAATTTGCCAAGAATTGTAAACATTTTAAGGCGTGACAATACAATTTCATAACCTTCTAAATAAAAGGAAAGTAAAGTGTTAAAACGCGACAGATGCTTCCCGACCTGCAACCGGGGCGTCGAACCTGAGCTGCAATGACTGCACTCCGGGACAGACGGGGTTAATGATCGATATCCAGCAGAAGTATAAACATTATCAGGCCGGAAATAATCAAAAGGACTGTTTTTATTGTCAAATGTCACAATGGATAAGAGAACATACATGAAATTCTTTACTGTATGTCAGACGGGCTCAGAATTTGTTAAGAGACAGGATTAAGAAACAAAGCAAAAAACAAAACAAAAAACACATATGTATAAAGCTTGTGTCGTTACTGAACTATGATGTCATCTGGACTCGGTATAAATTATTTGCTCCCATACATTCTGCTTGAAATGTTAAGAGCTACTAAGCACACAGAGCGGGGAGGAAAGACGACGTGCGGAAACAGACGTTATATGCTGGATTTCTTCTGGGACAGGTTGATTTTATCCCCGAGACTCAGAGCCATTCCCTAAAAAACAATAAAAAAAGAATCGTAAAATAAATAAAATAACGAGGGAAAAGACGGATGGGAATCGAACGGAGTCTTCATGACGATGCCCGGGGGACGCTGCACATGCGCAGAACATTTTCGGGAAAGGTCCGCTATATGACGAAGAAGCTTGGAACGGCGTCTTTAGAAAAAAAAAATAAACCCACGCATTTTACGCAAAATGCCTTTTTTATGGCATAAACTGCTCATTAATGTGGTTTTTACAGGAAGGCGGCAGGGGGTTAATAACGACTGACCGAAGAAGTGGGGGGAATGAGAGAAAAAGGAGAAAAAAATAAGCAACTTCCCTGATATAAATATATTTGTTTTAAAAAACCCAAACACCAGGGGAGGGGGAATGAATCTTAATGTAACATGGAGAATAATAATAATAATAATAATAATAATAAAATACTATGAAGAAACGAAAGCTGTATGTGGGGTTTCATTGGCCGCGGCTACCTGACTCTTGGCTCTGATCCGTATGTGTCCGGTGACCGGGGCATCAGGCCCGAGGTGAATTGGCTTTTCGATGCTGACGTTGGCGAGGGCGTCCTCTCCGAATATGGAACGGGCGTAGAGGTTGGCGGCCATGAAGCCGCAGTAACCGGACAAGGCCTGTGGGGGGAGCAACAGAGAACGTGAGACTCTCCAAGAGAGGGAAAAACCCCCCGACAGATAAGACACTCGCGTTCCCGGTCAGAAAGCGGAGCCCACCTTCTCGGGAGTGAGGCATTTCATGTTCGTCGACTTCAGAATGTGCTGCAGGTATTCGTTCAGGTCGATGATATTCGTGTTAACCGTCACCTGCGAGAAACGCCAAGGGAGGAGAGTAAACAACCGACCGAGTAAAAAATGAAGTATTTTAGAATAAAATGAAAAACGTGATGGGAGTGATAAAGGGCCTCTGTGCGCCTAGGAAGAGATTCTATTAAAAATCAGCCATTTACAGCTACAATAGTCATTTACGACATTAACCCCGCCTGTGCTGGATTTCTGATCCATTTCATGTTGTTTTAATCGAGAGAATCAGCTTTTCTTTCAAAAGTGTCCCCAAACTGTGATGTAAATCGAAGTCATTGTTTCTTAAAGACATAAAAGCACAGCATGTCTCCTGCATTAATATGATCTTAAAACCGCAATAAAGCAGCAGGACTCCTGTAATAAACGCTGATGCGGAGATTCGGCTGCAGAAAGTCCCGAGTCGCACCTTATTCTCCCACTCGAACTCTGCCCACATCTGTCGGAACTCGGTGTCGGTGCAGGACGCCGGCTGGATGTAATCCATGATGTCGATGTGGATATCGCTGAGAACAACGCAGTTTCTGTCGCTTGCTGCTCCGGACACGTCGTAAACTGCAAAGAGAACGCGGCTGTTACATCGCTTAAAAAAGAGATATCGTCCCAAAATAGTTTTAGATCAGATCAGTAAAGATTAGTTTTTAACCTAAAAAAAAAGACCTTGGTTTCCACTGGAAAATCATACACATGGAGCGTCACCACGTACGGAAAGCCCCAATGTCCCCTCTAATGGGGGCACCCGGCGCAGACACAGCCCCGAAATCTCATTTCACAAAAAAACCCACAATAAGCAGTTTGTATCTTCTGCGCACAACTGAAACCCCTGGTATTTAACTTTCCTGTAACACAGAGAACTTACCGATATTCCCAAAAATAATTCCGTTCTCCGTAGAAGCCACTTTGACGTTGGCTTTAATGTTGGCGAAGTCGTGTGGAGCGAGCGTCAGGGGAGACGGTTTCTCCACCAGCTTCAAATCACCTGCAGGGAACACGAGAGGAGAGAGAGGTCACGGCACAAGCCCCGCTAAACATTCCCCGCTCCGCCATAACAGGTAACGAAACCTACACTTATTACACAAATATAACCGCCTACCGCCACCTGGTGGCAGCTCACTGCAAACACAACCAAAAGAGGGGAGAACTTCCTCGATGTAAAGATTTAAACCTTAATCAGTCGTTGGTCTCGTCTTAGATTCAGGAGCCGTATGTCTATCCCATGCATGTTTAATACCCTCACTGTATTACCCTCTACCACTTCTGCTGGGAGGCTGCTCCACTTATCTGCCACTCTCAGTAAAGTAAGGATCTGAAATGGATCGCTCAGCATGGAAGGTGTCTGAAATTTAAGTCACGGTTGGGCAGCTTCTACAAACGCCGTTACAGTCTCTGAGAATTTAACAAGCGAACGGGAACTCGGCTGGACAGACGCGGCGCTCGCAGGTATCTCGGAGATCCGCGGCGAGGACTTTGCGCCGGGCATCAGACGGTTTAACGAGTCGCCCTCGCGGTCGAGCTCTTACCCAGCGTGGCCAGCTCCAGGGTACAGTTCTGCAGAGTGTCGCTGGTCTGATTGACAACTAAAACATCCAAAACAATGTCGTACTGATTGACGTGGACGTATGCCTCGGCGTAGACGGGGTCCGAGAAACCGGTGAGCTGTGTGACCTACCGGAGAATGAAAAGTTAAACCGGATCCACGGACACGACCGCCATTTTAACCAATAAAAAAAAAATTACATAAAAAAAGCTCCTACTTTGTTGAGTTTGGAAGCCAGCGGGTCGGCCGCCTCCTTCCTCTGGGTTGTCCCCATGGCTGCTAGGAGGCTCAGCTGAAATTGGTCCTCTTTGGACGCCATCTCGCTCTTGGCAGTCAGCTGCATGAAGGATATGGGGTCATCGGCCTGGACCGTCACGTTTCGCTTCTCGGACTCTTTCTGATGGGGGGGACACAATGAACGGTTACGTGAAGCAAATCCATCGGAAGAAACGCGTTAATTGGTGCAAAAACATATTAAACACCGATATTAATAACGCACTGACACCGATAATAAGCGACGTTCAGATTCGAAAGGAGCGTTTAGGGGACCTTATGGTCAACCGACCGGAATTGGCAATTATCCTTAACACGCGTAGACAGAGCGATAAGACAGAGGAGGGTAATTCAGACGCCCGCTTCTCACCTTCTGAGAAAGCTTCTCCTCCTCGAGTTTGGCGGACAGCATGTGCGAGAGAGACTGACGGCACTCCTTGTTGAAGATCTCGTTCATGAGAGGAGAACATTCGGACAAGACCTTGAGACAAAGCGAGATCCTGTCTACGTCGTCGTCCGTGATGGGCTTCTTGGGAAGGGACGACTTTCCCAGGTGAAGAATGCTGGCCATGAGCAACATGGCTTCTGCCACAAAAGACTGCAGGGCGATAGGAGACATAGGGCATGAACATATAAACACACACGCAATGTTACATATATGTACACACGCATACCTGCTATACCAGAACTTTCCGTTAAGCCCTGTATCTCCTGGTGGATGCGCTAGCCATACAGCAATAACCGCGCATGCACACAGAAGCAGGCAGCTAGAATCCTGCCCCTTCTCAAGGCTTTTCCCCCCTGCTGAGGATTAAACCCAAAAGCGCTGAGCTAAGCAATAAACCGGGTATATGCCGGGATACATCATCTCAGCGGGGGATAGTAAATGAATTGCAGGGCGCGCGCTATTAAATGGCATTAAACGCACGGACAGTCTCTGCGAATCGAGCTTAACTCACGTTTTGCCGCTTTTTCTCCTGGACTAAAGCTACGTAGCGCAGAGCGATCTTAGTCAGCGTGGTGGCGAGAGAAGCGGCAACAAAGAAGTCCCCGTCGAGCAAGAAACCTCGTAGAGGAGGCCTGTAAGGAAAAGAAACATTTTTTTTTTGAAAAGGGCAAAAAAACCTGGGTTGTGGAGGAGAAAGATGAGAAGAAACCATAACGGCGCACCTGTCCTCCTCTTTCTTGGCCGGCCGCGAGCTGCTGAGGGCGCTCTGCGTGGCGTAGGTGCCCATTTCTGTCACTAGCTTCTGAGCCGGGCCGACGGTTACTTCATCTTCAGGCTTCATTTCTCCAGATTCCTTCTTAAGTTCATTATCAACGATCGGGACCTGAAGAGAAAGAGCAAAAAGACAATGGAGTAAAAAAAAATAAAAAAAAATACAGACGCAAGAGGAGAAAGAGAATTACATTCACTGGGTAAAAAAGAAACCTTAGCGATGACCTGATATCAGAGCAGCCTGAAACAAATTCCCATGGTATTGCCCCAAAAACATACAGCGAGCTACGGATCCCGTAAATAGGTACGTCTCGGTAACGCGCTGTGTATTTCTGGCACTGGAAGGGTTAATGCTCTGTTGGTACTTGAGCGTCACTCACCTCTCCGAGAGACCGGCGCACTTCAGTCATCACGCTCTGAATGTCGTCTTTGGTGCTGCAGTATTCTCCCAAAATCCAGAGAGCCCCTCGATAAATCCTGAGATCAGAAGGGAAATTATTAAAAGCGTCTTATTTTCCTGCCGTCGGTAACGAGGGTCTTCAGATGCCATGCGTTGTTTATTTCTTGTTTTATTTTGCTAAATACTTTGTTAACATTTGCTTCTTTATATACCAAATAACTGCACTACTCTTCAAAAGTTTGGGGTCACTAAGAAACTTCCTTGTTTTTGAAAGAACGGATAAATTTGTCCATTAAAATAACAAAATGGATCGGAAATTCAGCGCAGACGGGGTTAATGTTGTAAATGACTATTGTAGCTGGGAATGGCTGATTTTTAATGGAATCTCTTCATAGGCGTACAGAGGCCCTTTATCACTCCCATCACTCCTGTGTTCCAATGGCCCTTTATCACTCCCATCACTCCTGGGTTCCATTGGCCCTTTATCACTCCTGAGTTCCAATGGCCCTTTATCACTCCCATCACACCTGTGCTCCAATGGCCCTTTATCACTCCCATCACACCTGTGCTCCAATGGCCCTTTATCACTCCCATCACTCCTGTGTTCCAATGGCCCTTTATCACTCCCATCACTCCTGTGTTCCAATGGCCCTTTATCACTCCCATCACTCCTGTGTCCCAATGACCCTTTATCACTCCCATCACTCCTGTGTCCCAGCGGCCCTTTATCACTCCCATCACTCCTATGTCCCAGCGGCCCTTTATCACTCCCATCACTCCTGTGTTCCAATGGCCCTTTATCACTCCCATCACTCCTGGGTTCCAATGGCACGTTGTGTTCGCTGATCCAAGTTTAAAAGGCTAATTGATTGTCAGAAACCCCTTTTGTAATTATGTTACTGCTAGAAATGCCCTTTTTTTCCAAGACGACAGCTAAGAGACCCCAAACTTTTGAATGGTAGTTTATATAAAAACCACCGAAACAGTCTGACAATGTTACACACAGACCGTTTCTAAACTAAACGTTAACCATACTTGACAGATTTGATGGCATGGAAAACTTCCAGCGTCTTCTCCACGATGAGAGGGCGGAGGTTGTCGAACCGTTGAACCGCTTCGCGCACGAACTCCAACACGTCCGCGGCTGCCGCCTCATTGCTGTCGCTAAGGAACTCCATCAGCTAGAAAACAAGGAACATCGTAAACCTTTTTACCAGCGTGGAATAAAAACTTACAACGTACTGAAAACCTGTTTTTTGTAACAAAATATTTCTAGTAGCAAAATGAAGCCTGGATGTTTAAAACAACGTGGATGGAAGGTTTTAGGCGCTCCCCTTTCTAGCCGACACAGCTCTGCCCCAAAGCCTCGACACAAATATTGTCGCCCCACAACCAGTAACTGAATTTACAACAGCCGTGGGCAACATGAGAGTCTTACATGTCATCCTTATGCATGGGTTGTATGTGATATGCGCCACTCACCACCGGAATGACGTTTGCTGCCATGTCTGGGAAGCGGACGCTGCAGGAGTGTAGGGTGCGCACCAGGAGCTGGCGGTATTTATCGGTGTCTTCATGTTCGGAGACGTTGTTGGTTTTGATGACTTCTTTCTTCAGCACTATGACCAGCTGGAGGAGGGAAGACATGGTTACTACAGTCGGAGACACGTGCCGCATGCACCATCACACCTGTGAACAAGCATCGAAAGCTTTACCTCCTCCACGTTCCTGGAAGAAACCAGGTCCAGAGCCAGCTGCAGGGTCTTCTTGCGCACCTCCAGATCAGGGGTGCTCAGCACTCTTAGGATGTCCATCACCAGATCCTGTGGGTTCAAGGAACACAAAGAAGAGCAAAATGTTGTGCGGTACTTAAATCCATTACTCTTTGGGTTAAAAGACTGCAACACGAATCATCAAACATTTAAATGAAATGTTAATTTTGGTAACATTGACACGCATTTGTTTTTAAAGTTAAAAATCAAGAAAGGGGATAAAGGAAAAACAATCTTTTTTAGCACATCATTTATAACAGCCTTTAGCATATTATATCTGATACAACATAAACAGAACTAATGGTGTGGCATAGCTGGCAAGTGTTCACAAGTATCATACAATTAAAGCAACAACCTATATATCACAGACTAGCGGCATATCTAGAACTCCGGACCCTGCACCCGAGCCAGACACAGAGTCCACACTAGTACACTGTCGACACGCGTGATCTGCTGACCTGTAACACGCGTTCGTGAGAAGGGTGGTCCTTCAATTCGATCAGACGATCCAGCACGATGAGCTTGACGTTGTTGTCACTTTCCTTGATGATCAGGTCGATGTAACACTGAGCGGCTGCCTAAAGGACGGAAGAGAGACGAGGTTTGCCGGCTGTGATAACCCCAAAGCTCAGCAAGCGAGCCAGAAAGCGACTGCGCTTAACGGCAGGGCTAACGGGGGGGGCGAAAGAAATATAACTGGCACGCCATTGTGGGTACACGGTATATCAGCAGATTGTAAAACGGGGACCCCAGGGCGGAGAGGCAACGCATTTAAGGTCATGTTATACCGTTTAGTCATGTGGCATTTTCGTGACCTGATACACAATGTCTACTTCCCATTGTACAGTGCTATGGAATTTGATGGCGCTATATAAAACAATAAATGATAATACTGCGACTGCACAGAAGTCCCAGTTTACCTTGATGGCGGTGGGCGCACTGGACAACGTGACGAGGGTCCCCGCTGCTTCGTATTTCACGGCCGGGCTGGATGACTGGAGCAGGTTGAAGATGCATCTGATAAAGCGAGCTCTCTCGGACGGGTTGGCGTGGCAGACCTACGGCGACGTAAGCGGCTTATTACACAAAGCTTTCGTATAAAGCACGTTCAGGCTCATTCCGCTGGGTTTTCATACAAACCTTATAGATCAGCTCAACGATAACCAGCTGGAGGATGTCTCCGAACGTCTGCACTTGGTCTATGCAGGTACTTAAGTAATCAAGAGCGCGGTCCTGCGGGAGACAAAGGGTTAAACAAGAGTTCTATGTAAGCCATTAGGGTGTTAATGGCCTCGTACACAAAACCTTAAGACACCAGGACTCTGGAAGGTGGAGAGAACTGGCCATGCACTTCTTTACAGGGCAACTATTGCATTCTGCCCCAGTCTGCCAGTTTTTACTAACGCAGCAGAAGCAGACCGCAGTCTGCACCCGACGTACGTAGGATTTGCACCGTAGCCAAAGTCTTTACCTGGTCAGCATGGATAAGCATCATGAAAGCATTTCTCTTGCAGCTTGCGTCTTTCTCGTTCACAAGAAAATCATGGATGAGTTCAGGGGCGTCGGGAATGAGGTGTTCAAAATTCCTACAAATTAGTAAATATTGTTAAAATAAACAAAAAAAAAAAGAAAATGACACAATGCAAAACTAATTCCCTGAACAATCTAATAAAGGGAAATGTATCATTACAGCCGCGCCATATAATGACGGGAAATCCAGAATCACAGGCAAGAGTAATCCATTAACGGTTTGGAAACCAGAAAATTCAGGTTAAATCAAATAAATGTAAAGCTTTGGGGGGGCCGTGCGTTAAAAACAAAAACAAAACTACATCAGAGTAATATTTGCAGCGGATGTAGAGAGGCTGAAGGGGCTGTTTTTTTATTCGTAAATTTTATAAAGGAGCGGAATATTTCACCCACAAAATGACCAACAAAAGTTTGGGGTCACTGAGCTCTTTCCATGGGAAACGAGGAAATTTCTGGCTGTAACATAATTACAAATGGGTTTTCTTAAACTTGGATCAGCAAACACAACGGGCAATTGGAACACAGGAGTGATGGGAGTGATAAAGGGCCCTTGGAACACAGGGGTGATGGAAGTGATAAAGGGCCATTGGAACCCAGGAGTGATGGGAGTGATAAAGGGCCATTGGAACCCAGGAGTGATGGGAGTGATAAAGGGCCATTGGAGCACAGGAGTGATAAAGGGCCATTGGAGCACAGGAGTGATGGGAGTGATAAAGGGCCACTGGAACCCAGGAGTGATGGGAGTGATAAAGGGCCATTGGAGCACAGGAGTGATAAAGGGCCATTGGAGCACAGGAGTGATGGGAGTGATAAAGGGCCATTGGAGCACAGGAGTGATGGGAGTGACAAAGGGCCTCTTTACGCCTATGAAGAGATTCCATTAAAAATCAGCCATTTCCAGCTACAATAGTTATTTACAGCATTAACCCCGTCTGCACTGGATTTCTGATCCATTTCATGTTATTTTAATGGGCAGAATTTCCCTTTTGTTTAAAGACTAGGAGAATTCTACAGGACATACAGAGACATAACTAGATGGACAGTAATGTCCCATACAGGACCAGACGTAGGTCGGCCTCGCACGCCTCACCTGTAAATGGTGTAGATGGCGAGCACCGCGTTCCTGCGTACGTAGCTGTGTCGGTGCTCCAAGCATGCGCGGATCGCCGGCATCAAAGGCTCCAGCAGCTCCGCCTCCTTCAGTTTGCACAAAAAACGCAGCGTGGAGCCGCGGATGAATTCGTTGGGATGTTGGAGATCCTGAAAAAAACAACAATTGGGTTATAATTGCGATGGGGTTTGTCGAATCCCATTAAGGAAAACCCAAAATGTCACAAACCGTCTTTTAACAAATGCAAATCCTTCCCGGTTTATTAAACTTCTACTTAAAAACATAATCTAAACAGCAATATAAATATTATTTGGCTTTCAATAAAGTTATTTAAACATAATAGGCGGTTAGCAGCAAGACCGCGATCACCAACCACTCTGCCCGTCTCCACCGACGTACCTTCCTATAGGCGTCACAGACGAGGATCATCTCCTGTAACAGTTTGCCGTCTGGAGTCGTTTTGGGGACGATCTCCCAGAAGACCAGGAGCAGCTTCTTTATCGTGTGATCCTGCAGCGGCAGCACAAACCGAATGATGGTCATGAGAAGGCCAGGGAGCTTCTCTCCGTTCAGGATCATGATGATGACTTTCTTCAGAGCCTCCGTCTTGGACTTGACGTCACCCTTTTCTAAGACGGTAAAAAGATACGTTGTCAAGAAAAGCCACTGACACGTTAAAATCAGCCCTTTATCACTCCCATCACTCCTGTGTTCCAATGGCCCTTTATCACTCCCATCACTCCTGTGTTCCAATGGCCCTTTATCACTCCCATCACTCCTGTGTTCCAATGGCCCTTTATCACTCCCATCACTCCTGTGTTCCAATGGCCCTTTATCACTCCCATCACTCCTGTGTTCCAATGGCCCTTTATCACTCCCATCACTCCTGTGTTCCAATGGCCCTTTATCACTCCCATCACTCCTGTGTTCCAATGGCACATTGGGTTTGCTGATCCAAGTTTAAGTTTAAAAAGACTAATTGATGGTTAGCCAGAAACGACCTTGTTTTCCATGAAAACACCTGAGTACCCCCAAACCTTTGAATCGCAGCGTGTATGCCAAATAGTTTGGAATATATCTATTATATACATCTGCTATTTTCTTCTTCTGTCCTGAACTCTCCTCCTTATTAATCTGCCAGAATATATCGGTGAAAAAAAGTTATTTTTCAAAGAAAACCCTCCATTACTTCAGATATTTTATGCCTTAAAAAAATAAAAAATTATAATTCCAGTGAAAAAGCTTGAAAAGTGGCCTTCACAACCAGTGGAATGATTTTACTGTTCCATTAGTTGCTATGGTGATATGACAAATTTGGAAACATCACACCGGAATACGTTTTTATAAATAAGCTCGTCTATAAAGGACAGTGCAATAAAAAATGGCACACCGGCTCGCAGGAAAGCCACCGCACAGTGCAGCCGTCATTAAAGTATTAGAAAACAATATTAATACTGCCTCTATGTTCATTTATTCCTCCCCAGCAATGTAGAAGGAGCTCTGCAGATGTTCAGCTCTTGACTGTCTTAAACCACAGAACTTAACTAGACGGGGAATGATATAAGGCGCTACCCACCTAGATCCGTCTTCAGCGAGACCTCCGACTGAGGCTCCGAGTCCATCGGCACATTGATCAGCGTGTAGCACACGTTCTCTGCAGCGGTCATGATTCCTGCTGGTTAACGGCTCCAGATACAGCACCGGTCAATGCGTTCACGTCGAAAAAAGTGGCAGCCCCTATAGAATAGCAACAGACATCTTGAGAAAGCGTGATTTTTACTTTTACGCAAATAAAGACGAAAGAAATTCATGGGGGGAAAAGAACCCCCTCAATGCCCTGCAGAACATTCCTCCCTATCACTAACACGGGATCCTGCGCCCTTCTGCGGGCCGAGGCGAGAAACATGGGGGGGGGGGGGGGGGCAAATGTAAAATATAATGCTTCTGGTGCAAAGTTATTTATGTGATTTTATCGCCTGGGCAACCAATGGAATGCTGCCGCTGCTGACTGGACCAGTCTATTGGTTGCTATGGCAATAAGACCACTTTTTAAAAGTATGCATCAGGTTCCTTTTACTTATAAATATCAACCTTGTGCAATTTTGGGCACAAAACACCTTCCTTGGGGCAATTAAATGAGTTGTCACGTGAAGAAATTATGTAATTTACTCAATAAATAAAAATAGGAAATAAAAATATATATAAAGGGTTAAGCCAGTAATACGTCGCCCCCATGGCCCGAGCTCCTACATGTGTTAGGGCCCCTCTTCTAGCCCTGGCCTGACTCTTCCCTCACCCACAAAGTACCCCCTGGGCCTGCACAGCGCAATGGGCTGCCCCAGCTAGTGCCTCCGGCCTCCCCGTCCCTTCCAGGAAGGGGTAAGGCCCAGCATACAGCCTGCCTAATGCCACCGTTACTGCCATTCTGCCCCCAGCCCAGGGGCACACAGACCGTGCCCGACGGGTTACCTGCGGCTCCCGGTGCCCCGGCTCCGGAACAGGACAGTGATCGCTCACAGGATGACGTGGAACCGCTGGCAGGGTTTGAGCCACATCAAGGGTACGGAAGTCGGGTAGGATCAGACCTCCTCCTCGTAGAGAAACGCAAATCCCGGAAGCTCCCAGCTGGTGGAACGCACAGATCCGGAAGGGCTAACTGGTGGAACGCATGCCGCCGGAAGATGGCATTGCCTCTGCATTTCCCCAGCGTCGTTATTACTTATGTGTCTTTAAAATGATTCGAGCATTTATTTTATTGTCAAAGCTTCACTAACTTAAAAAATATCAATGTACCGTTTACACCTACTTACCCTGGGTACAACTCCCAGGAATCTCAGCCAGCCACTCTGACTTGTAAAGATAAAGAGCTCAGATTCAGGTCAGAACCGTCTCCGCAGTTTTTTGGCCAAATACTTTCTCTTTTTGTGGTGATGTGACATGATGACATCACATCATTCTCTATCCTTCATTACACCCACTGACCAGGGCCGCTGTGAAAGCTGCGAAGCCAACGCTCATTCTGCCACAAAACAGGCAAAAGGGGCAGATCCGGGGCAACCGTGGATGTCGCTGTGACCCAACGCAACACGAACAGTGGTCACTGAATCACCACCTCAGCCTAGCGCCCATACCTGGGGGGCTTTCTCAATGAGCTGACCCTGACATTATTAAAATATTAACTCTTTAAAAGCCCATCAAAGTAAAGACTATGTATCGACTCACCAAATGTGTTCTAATACAGGCCCTCATGGAAACCTTGACTTGGCATTAAAGAAACACTTAATGGAGCCACCTGAATTCAAGCAGGAATAAATCAACCATATCACCAACTGAGAGCAGGGAGTATAGAAAGGAGTCGGCTCCAGAACGCGTGATGCTGAGAATCTGCCTCATCGGGGATGTAAATGTTATTCTGCACCTGGTAATTCACACTTAATAAATATTAGGCTCTCAAACTTCTTAAGTGTTTAACAGCCAGAGAGGGTTCTTAACGTGTTTATTTAACATGAACAGATCCTGGCCCGGAGCACAATCCATGTGAATAATGACTGGACACGTGACAGAGAGCCCAGGCGTCACCGCGGGCACTTTGCCCTTTCGTGATAAAACCTCTAGTTCTCCTTAAACTGCTCACCTTTTGCTACATTTTTAACAAGCGACATCCTAGTCAAGGTCAAAGGACAATGCAATCAAATTTTAACAAATGGGTCTCAAAATACAATTACTGAATTGTATTGTTTCCTTTCTATCCAAGTAACGACAATAGAAGAACATACTTTGGCTACTTTCCCATCATTAAAAAAAAAAAAAAAAAAAAACTTCCTCAGCAGACACTCCCGTCCTGATGTTCTATAGAAACCCTTCAGCTTTATGCAGAGAGGTTCCCATTAACCACGACAGCCGCGAAAACCCATTATTTTTTCATAAAACCCATGTTTCGAAAGAAAATTATAACTATAAGGAATTATGTACCGATTCCAAAGTAAACGGCTTTAACACTTTGGGGGCTATAGCCTGATGGCAGTTATGCCTTTTTAAAAATAATTCTATGCAAAAGCTCTGCACAGATACCCTCAAAAATAAAGATGGGCAGTTTTGCAAGGAGCATAACGGACACGGATTCGAGGAGAAAGAGAAGGGTTTCTGCAGCTTTCTCAGCGAATTCGTCTGCCATATTCTGGTACCTTGGAGAACTTCTGCAAAAGCACGCAGAATGGGAGCAACCTCTCCCCCTCCCAAAAAGTGAGAGAAGAAGAAGCAGAACTGCAGAAAAGGAGACATCGAAAGATAGTAAATGAGAGTAAGTGACAACAAATTGGTCTCCGAATGGAAAAATAGCCATCTGAATTTCATCCGAACTGAAACAAAATTCCTCTAAAAACAAATGGACCAAAAACGAAAGGAAAAATTTGTCTGAATTGTTTTTAGTCCATTTGCACAGGTTTACTGCACAAGGTTAAGTAGAGGTTTACTGCACAAGGTTAAGTAGAATTGAAGAGCCAATATAGACAGAATCAAGAAAAAAAGTTTATTCCAGGTACCTTCACACTATGAAGGTGATAAGCATTATGCAAAATATTAGGCATTTCACAAAAATGTTTGGGTTTTTTTTGCCTGCTCGGTTACAGAATGTCGATTTAAGATCAGATTTACAAATCAAGGGACATATTTGACGTATGAGCCATTTGGTGCGGCACCGCAGGTCCAGACTAGAAATAATTCCCCTATAAAAGGAGAATGCAAATCTAATGTTCCATGGGCTCTTCTGGCTTTTCTACGGGGTCTTCTGCAACAGGGGCCGTCTGAGTAGAGAAAATACAAAACATTTTAGTGAGAGCACATCATTAATACACACTACCGTTTGGGGTCAATGAGAAAGTTCCTTGTTTTTGAAAGAAAAGCAGATTTTGTCGATTAAAATAACATGTAATGGATCAGAAATCCAGCGCAGACAGGGTTAATGTTGTAAATGACTATTGTAGCTGGAAACAGCTGATTTTAATGGAATATCTTTATTGGCATACAGAGGCCCTTTATCACTCCCATCACTCCTGTGTTCCAATGGCCCTTTATCCCTCCCATCACTCCTGTGTTCCAATGGCCCTTTATCCCTCCCATCACTCCTGTGTTCCAATGGCCCTTTATCACTCCCATCACTCCTGTGATTTCCAATGGCCCTTTATCACTCCCATCACTCCTGTGTTCCAATGGCCCTTTATCACTCCCATCAGTCCTTTATCACTCCCATCACTCCTGTGTTCCAATGGCCCTTTATCACTCCCATCACTCCTGTGTTCCAATGGCAGATTGGGTTTGCTGATCCAAGTTTAAGTTTAGAAAACAGCTAAGTGACCCCAAACTTTTGGGCGGTAGTGTACAGAGCATCGATGCAGGGTCTGTATTTTTTGATAGACTGTAGACGTTAACACGCGGCAATATTTACCTTTCTTTGTGGCCGTTCTTCCAGACCTTCTAGGAACGGAGCAACCTCGTCATCATCATAGATTGTGAATTCCAAGTCTTTCCCAACAATGCCAATAGAAACATTCTAGAGAACACAAAACAGTAGAATAATCATGAAAAAAAAAATGGATCATTTCCTCTGCGCTGCTTTATCGCTGTCTGACACTAAAATGCAAGGAAATATCCATTCTGCCCCAGCTTCCTGTGTTTGGACAAACTGGAGGCAGTTTGCCAACAACACGACTCTGCCGAGGAAAGGATCAAAATTCCTGACTTCTCTAAAAAGAAAAAAATATTGCTTTGGAGTAAAAAGTAGCGATAGCTGAATTTAATCGATAGAGAAATCACATTTCTAAACACACCTAGAACACAGAATATTAAATCTATCTCCATTTCTAGATCGCTTCCTTTTGCGTCATACAGATGCAAGACATTTTTTTTTTTAATAATCTTATCAAATATAAGGATCCCTTCCAAAAACGGAACGCAGGCGTACTTCATAGGCGAGCCGCGGGTTCCGGGTTATTTCGTAGACCCGTTATTGATCTCAGACCGAGTAATTCTAACCTTTGTGGTCAGGTCCTGTTCTGCAGGAAGGGTTTCTCTTAGAGCACGAAGTCCATGCTTAACCAGCTCATTCAAATTACCTGAACAGGAATAAATGATCCATTATTATATCATCATTACTTTTTTAGAGTGTTCTACCTTTGCGCCAAGGACTAAAAGTGGGCTTTTTTAACTTAAAAAAGCAATTGAATGTGAACACTGTGTGTAAGCTACCAAGCCATTAAAAATGGCAAGTATTTCTTATTCCAAACAGTTTTTTCTAGGGATATTTAAACATACAGGAGTTTAAAGTAATATTTTGATTCTCCTAAGTCTCTATACCAGATGGAAAGTACTTGTAGGGCAAACAAGAGGTATGTGCAGAACAATTAGCTATTATAGCACCGATACTGTAACCGTACTAAAATACACACAATAAACCAAAACTAGCCATTAATCCTCAAACGGTGTACGTGAAATTGTAAAGGGAATGTATAAAAATGATGTTAAAGTAACATTCCATGGAGAAAGGAGCGAGTAATATAAGGCCGGTACACTTACAGTCAAGAAACTCCGACATACGTCGCTCCAGGTAGGTGCGAGCCGACTGTGACCTCGCTCCGATAGACATCGCCTTGCAATCAAAATAGTTTGCCGAAGGGCACGTCTGGTAGATGTGCGGCCCCATATCCTGCAGAAATAGGAGATTTATGGAAATGCTGAATGAATCGGGCGATAAACATCCAAATTCAGCTCTCTGGGCCTATGAGACACTTACATCAAAACCTGCAATAAGGAGGCCCACGCCGTAAGGTCTCCGTCCATAACGCTGAGTTGGAATTTGGGTTTCTGGAAGGCAGCTAAGGACAACACGCAAAAAAGGGACAAGAGAGAAAACAAGACACTTCCCAGAGAAAAAATAAATAAATGCAACTTTTACTTTGTACCCGAATCACCCGAAGAGAGCAGGCGGCCATTCACAGTATAGTTACTGCAGAGCTGGGTGGTCCTCGCTGTCTTGGGACACACACATTATTCTGCGCTTATAAGTTTTTTTTTACCACCTCAAAGCTTGCAGGCCTTACAGTTCACAGGTCATAAAAGTGTTAGAGACACCTTGGACGCAACCACACGGGTGCGCTGTATGAAAAGCAATGAAAAAAGCAAGCTTCTGATGCATTTAAATGCATAATTTTAAGACAAAATACAGTTTAATCTGTAGAAGTACTCTTCTCCCTCTATAACCATCTTGAAGAAACTGGACTATAGAGGGACACCCGCAGCTCGGCCTCAGCAATAACAGATTTTTCCATTTGGGATGTGACTGAAGAATCAGACTCAAGTAAACTCCGACTTCTACATCCCATATGCGCGACAAGACATGAAACTGCTAATAAAATTGATGCTCTAAGCTCGAAAGGATACTGCTTCCAATCAACGAGACAAGCCGAGACACCGGGAGTGGACGTTCAAACACAAACCTGGAATCCAGACACTCCTGACGCATGAAGTTACTGTGAACAGAAACCCAGGACAATCAGCGGGGTACAGCGCGGTTAAAGAGATAGGAGGCTGACCTCTGAACGAAAACCAGACGTTACAAACACGGGTGACAGACACGGGTACTCACCACAGCAGGCGCGCGTCAGCCGTCAGCCCAGCGATGGAGATACCGATGTGATTATCTACATTGAGAATCTTCTTCTGATGGGCGGCCAGCTCAGACTGAGCCCTCTGTGTAAAACACACAATATTAATAACCTCATCCTAGTTCATTCATCTGCTGGTTACGTTATCTTCTGCCCTATATTTTATCCCCTTTTGAGATTTTTTTTGTACTTTGTTTTAGAAGAGTTATTTTCAGTTTGGCTACAAAATCAAACAGGCGTCACAAGCACGGAACGCAATTCGCTTACAGAAAAAAAAAAAGGGACAGAGGTAGAGCTGGGGGGGACAGGGAGATAGAGGGGAAAAATCAGGACTGTTGTGCGTAAAGCAGGATAGTTGGGAGGCATTGGGTTAGGGAACTACTTAAACAGAAAGACATTATGCGCTGAACGTATCGTAGCTCATGCGTAGAATGCAGAGGATTTTACTAACTTACTTTTAAGGCCACGAGCACAGCGTGGGTTTTTGATTTCAGCCCCACGGTGGCAGATCCCTGCTTCACAGCCTCCATGGCATATTCGATTTGATGGATACGGCCCTACAGAAGACGAGGAAAATGTAATAATAAACATATAGAAGTGATGAAGACAAACCTGGTACACGTCCCAAAATACATGAAAATACAGAATGGGAAATTATATTCAAAATATATTAACAGCGAGAAGCCCATAAAATCAGTCAGTCCTCCTGCCACCATTCTGTAGGTGACCTAAAACTAGTGAGAAAATCACTAAAATAAAGCCCGGTGACACTTTTTAAAGCCATTTGCAACATCTAAATCCCTTTCTACTAAAACTCAGCTTTTATGTTTAATCCACAAATCTTTAATAATTATGTTTAGATACAGGTATCATTTAAGTATACCCTAGCGTTCAAAATGTTGGGGTCGCTGTGCTGTTTTCATGGAAAACAAGGACATTTCTGGCTGTAACATAATTGCAAAAGGGTTTCTAACCATCAATTAGCCTTTTGAACTTAAACTTGGATCAGCGAATACAACGTGCCATTGGAGCACAGGAGTGATGGGAGTGATAAAGGGTCATTGGAACCCAGGAGTGATGGGAGTGATAAAGGGCCATTGGAACACAGGAGTGATGGGAGTGATAAAGGGCCATTGGAACACAGGAGTGATGGGAGTGATAAAGGGCCATTGGAACACAGGAGTGATGGGAGTGATAAAGGGCCATTGGAACACAGGAGTGATGGGAGTGATAAAGGGCCACTGGAACACAGGAGTGATGGAAGTGATTATGTTATTTTAAGGGACAAAGTGTCCTTTTCTTTCAAAAACAAGGACATTCCTATGTGACTCCAAACTTTCAACTGGTGGCGTATATAAGAACATACACAAGATTTGAATCTCTTTTTGCACATGCAAGAAAAACAATATGGACGGAGCATACCTGCGGGCTCCACACTGTGACGTCATTATCATACTGGTTGCGAAACTAAAGGAGCAGAATAAGAAAAACACAAGATAAATAAAATGACTTAAAAACACACTGATCAGGACAGACTCAATGCTGGAAAATTGTGTTTAATTTGCAAATAGCATTTGATTAAATCATCATCTTTAATCTTAAAGTCTTAAAGTGACAGAATCCATAGGAAAAAAAAAAGTTTTGTAAGCGAGAAAGTTATATTCTATTAGCAGCACTATGATAACATCATCCAAAAAAGCGCGTTAACGCATTATCTAGAATGTAAATTATAAGTAACCGAGGAGACGTTTGCTTTCGCTTTCTCTTTGTGACTCATCATGAAACGCACTTTCCCAACTGGGGACCGTTCTGTGGATGTGGAAATTTGCAATAATCCATTGAAATCATCATTTAGTCCAAAAAAGAAGTGCGCAGGCAGCGGTAAAACTCTTGTAGGGAGAAGCTGTCATTATCTGCTGTTCAATGAACCTGAGGCAGGTGACAATTTAATATTATGACAGTATCTATCACCCCAAGAGGTTCTGCAGCAGCCACGATCTGAGGTCTCTCTCACCAACACGTTACTGAAAGCTTAGAGTTGTCAATCATTGCTGCAAGAGGTTCTGCAGCAGCACTCTATACACTGTATTTACTAATATAACTGTCAGCAAAAATATAAAGGGCCAATTGAGCTCCCAAGACGTTCTGCAACTGCCTAAAAACCTGAGACCTTTAATATAAAGCAAAGTCAGCAAACGTCTAAAGGACCCCCCCCCAAGAGGTTCTGCAGCATCGGGGATCTAGAGATTTAGTCTAACAGGAAGTACGTGATTAATAACATTAAAGCCTCTGTTATGACAGTCCCCAAGTCCGTAGAGCCAGATGCCCCCCCATGAGCTGAGTTCCACCTTCCCCTCACCACTAGGTACCACACGGGCAGGCTTTGTCGGTAACCCTAGGCCTCGGCCTCTGCTCTTCTCAGCTGAGCCCACCCTCCGCAGGCACATCGTGTCAAATAATACAGTAATGCAGCCCGAACCATAACTGCAGGGTTAGAAGACCCCGGCCCGGAGCCCGGCCTTACCATGCTGACAGGAACCGGCACACAGGTAGCTCTGCTGAATAATGCTCACTGATCGGCGCTCCTCTAGCGATGTCTTACTGCCGGGAAGTCCTGTATTGCTGAAGGGAAACGAATCGCACGCCGAACGATCGAAAGGCTACCCCCCTTTTTTTTTTACACTAAACTTTATTGTAAACAGAAAACACAACCATTCGATAAGGAAGCAAGCTGCGCATGCTTGTAGTTTCAGGGTCTTTGAAGCTGCTTTAATGATTTGCTCCCAAGTGAAGCAATTTTCTTCTGTAGGTTCAATTTAAATATTTTAACCATTCTTAAGAACTGCGTCCTGAATTTGTGATGTATATTTTTGCGCTGTAAGGACAGAGTTGCCATAACGGGTTATTTTCTGGGTCTTGCCCAGAAATTCTATTTTTTCTGTCCCCGGCAGCTGCGGTCTAGTCAATAACAGCTCCAACATTTTGGAGAAAAATTAGATCAGCGCTACGGAATTTGATGGCGCTATATAAAACAATAAATAATAATAATCAGCCGCTATGTTGAGTCGATAGGCTTAATGATGGCCAAGAGCATTATTTGTACCTCAGAGGTCTCAGGTTGGGAAATGGGCTTCAGGGAGATGGGTAGAGGGTCTGTCGGCGAAGCCCCCAGAAGCCGGAAGGGCTTCTACACAAATACTACTTTTTTCAGGTTACAATGCGGTTATGTGTAGGTTTTGTATTACCGGTATATTCCGTTCCTTTAAAATTCCGTTAGAAATGGATGTTGTATTTTTTTGTCCATATTAGACTTGTGCATCGGGATTCGTACAAGTATGAATTTAAATGAAATTTGCCGATTTTGAGCATTTGGTCGAATGTCTGAAAATGAGGAGGGACCCCAACGGAACAAACGAAAATGAAACAAAGAGCTGAATTTGTGGTTTGAATTTCTTTGTTTTTTTCACTCTCACTCACTCTTAAGCTCTCTCACTCACGCTCTCGCACTCTCACATTCTCTCATAATGTCTCCCTACCTTCTCCACCGACCGCCTCTGTGTCTCTGACTCTTTTTCGCAGCTCTGCTTCTTCTCTTCCCTCTTTTTGATCATCTGCCTCCGTCCGCTTCTCCCCGCTATCCGCTCGGTTAACCAGACTTCCCGGAGTGCTTCCTCATATCCCTGAGTGTGCATCAAGCATATTCTTGGGGCATCGGGAAGATGGGAGAAAACAATATTTTCTGGAGACCTCTGGTACTGGTGGGTCTGGTAAACACCAGTTAGGTGGCAGTCTTTGTGGTCAATGTCTTGCATGGCGCTCCCCGAGGGACCACACAATTTAATAGACGACATTGGGGCACTTTTGTTTTTGGGGTTTTGGATAGAGTGGGGCATTTAGATTTTATTTCCCCCGTTTAATTTATAAAGCCGTTTCCTGCTGTTTCTATACACATTATCGGGGCTTTTAGGGCTGTAGAACCCTGCGATCCCCTCATACCCAGCAAACATTCCGACCTCCTAGAAAAGAGGGGGCATCAGGGGGAGAGAAGGGTACAGGGTTTTTTTTTCCAGAGGGACTGGCCTCACTAAACAGAGACACATCGAAGCTATGGAGCCTTCAGAATGTTGTAATTTAGACCTGATTTACTGTGGAAAAAAACTGCGTCCCCAGCCAGTACTTAACCTACTTGCCTACTTGTATGAAAACAATTACTGCCTTATTAGCTCTCATGACATCAAAAGAAATTGCACAACCTTAGCCCTCCCCAACTGTGCCACCATTAAATCTGCCCTCATCATGACACCCTGCAGGTCAGATGCGTGACATGTACCTACTGACGGCTCTCTGGTATCTCTATCCAAACCACGGCTGTGAGTCACAGAAGGTGTTTTGTTTGTTTCTGTCGAAGCCGTTGTGTAACATCTCGTTCGAATGCGTTTATCGTTGTTTATTGTTTTGGTGGCCGTGTCTTGCGTTAAACGTCGCGTGGTAGCGTTGGCTCCAGAAGCCACTGAGTAATGACACCGGGATAATGATGTCTCTATAACCTGTGACTTTCAAGAATAACAATTTCTTAAGACTTGTTGGAACTAAGCATCTGATATTATTATGCCCATCACTCTCTGACTATCCCTGCATGAAATTAGACAATTTGTCCTTTTCTTCCTGCTATATCACAGCTGGAATCCCTGCTTGACTGCAGGTGAGTTCATTCAGAATATCTTTACCTCCTGACCAGTCAAGGTTTCCATATGGAAACTGCAATTGGATCTGTGCGATTAAGTATTGAAAGGGTTAATATTTGGCCAGTCTTGGGGCAGGTATGTAAACATCTCTTTTAGGTGGAACACCCAGGGCTTGTCCCCTCTATAGTCTCATTGTAATGAATTGTACGGTTTCTAGCCGGCCTCGTGGCTTCCGGGCACATTCCTTGTGAGCGTAAACCCAGACGAAGAACTCTTTGAATAAAAGAGATTTTACTCCTTGCAGCGGCAAAGAATCGCTCTGATCTCCGATCATAACATGTTGTCTCTCGGTCATGAGACCCAAAGTGTGGAGATAAACACGCCGATGAATAAAGAGGCTGACGCTTAACACTTTCCCCGAGTCCCTTCAAGGGTGAAACTTCTCAATGGCCTTGCTTTTCATTTCAGGACATTTAGCTGATCTGCATCGAGTTACCCTGAAAGGAAAGCAGTTTTTATTCTTAGTTCCTCTGTGCGGAGTCAGCTGCGTTTCAGCGTTATGTCTGAGAATCCCCTTGTCTTCCGAATGACTGACGCAAGGAGGGTAACAGATAGCGCCCGATGTTACCGCCTGGGGCCCATAGAAAAAGAGAGACTGCGTACAATTAGGACTTCATCCTGCCTTGTATTTGGCTTCAAGACACCAAAACATATAAACCTAGAACCTGCCAGCAGATCGGCCCCACTCGGCCCCCATCTAGTCTTCTCGTTTCTCCTGCTGTAAAGACTCAAACCTTAATCAGTCGTTGGTCTCGTCTTAGATTCAGGAGCCGTATGTCTATCCCATGCATGTTTAATACCCTCACTGTATTACCCTCTACCACCTCTGCTGGGAGCTTTTTCTCCTTCTGCCCTGTACTCATTTCTTACCTATCATGTAAGATGAACGGATTGGTGGAAATTTCCAGCTGACAAACTGGTTTCTTTTAGGACAACCTGGGCAGGACTGCTTGGACTCACTCGTCAGCATGCATCAGACTGCGGTGCACATAGAACATAAGTGAGCACATGGGAGACCTCAGCCTGCGCGGTGCTGTGTGACCTAATGGAGTATTAGTGAGGAAATCACTACGATTTTGCCAGGTTGTTCTTACCAAGTCACCAAGAGCCATAACCCATCACATTTAATAATTCCGAGAAGATTCATGAAGCTTCCATGTTGTACACGTGTTCCCTGAGGTTAGACACTTGTGGGCCACCCTATGCCCATGCTTGGTCCTTGCCATTTGGGAGTGGAGTTCACATTGACGTTACGGGGAGCTTGATGAATTTGAGTTGCTGGGATATAACTTTGTGGAATTGGATGCTTACAATTAGCTCTGCCTTCTTGCTATAGCTTATGGGTGGTCTGCCCCCGTCATCTGTCTCTGGAAAGGGATTATATACATTAAAACTATAGCTGGCTCGATAGCCCTGTTCTAAAGCATCTAAAGCCCCAAAATGTCATCAGATAAACCCCCCGAAAAGATTTGGTTTTTGGTTGAAGATCCGAGTGTCTCGTCCAGAGCCACGGGCACGTTCCAGAACAGCAGCTGACAGATGGTGTGAATGGCCTGAAATTCGACTGAGGATTCCTCGGGCTGCGTTCGATCCAATGTAACTGAATAGTCCATTCATACACTATGTGCGAACGTGCTGCGGAAGCCAAATCATACGATCCAATTGTCCAAAGGTTACCGCAAAACATTAACCAGTAATCTGCTCAAGAAAAGCCTAATTGGAGGACAGAATGTGAAAATGCGACATCATATTTTTATTCACAATTTTTTTTTTGTTCTTTTGGTTTCTTTTTTCTTCAACCCAGATGCCCAGTCACCTATAATTCCCTTTTCTTCTAAAGTGGAGTTTATTTTGCAATACAGAATGATACCCATTTTACAAACATCTTCCCCATATTCACTGAACGGAAATTATGAGCTACGGTCAACAGAAAATATGTAGTGTTTCATTTATATAGCACCAACCTATAAGGTAGAGCTGTACCAAAAACAGAATTAACATATTGGCAATCGGCTAAAGGATGGGTTGTAAGTTTGTAACAATAAATATAACAACACAAAATAAATAGTAATTTAGGCTGAAAAAAGGCCGTCGAGTTTAAACTTGCCGTTGACCCAAAAGAAGTCTGATTGGCGAAGGGCCCAACAGTTTGGAATTCATATTTTTAAAAACCATTTAAAATATACATTATTAAAATTGCCCATTCTCATATTGAAGGACTGAGCCAAAGGGGTTGTGAGTTTGGGGTTAAATGGTTTACTTTCTGCTCCTGGAGGACGTTCGCACATTTCGGGGGTAGAGCTGATTCTCCCTTTCCAGCGGATCTGTACAGCGTCCTGCAGCATGACAGTTGGAAAGATATTTGCCAAAAAGAGGCATGGGAATTATAACCGTGTCTTATCCATCAGTAACAGTTACACAGTGAAAGCACTTCTCCCGACTACCCCTATCTATCTCCGTCCTCCCGCGCTATGACCAAATATGACAATGTCCTCCGTGCATCGACGAGTCGGGATGAGCTCACCATGTCAAGCTTTACACGACAAAGTGGTATTATGAGCATGCAAACACGTGCCCGGGGCTCGTTATTACCCATTAATCTCTGTGGGCAGGTTAAGAAGTTCGAGAGTGCAAATAACTACCCCATTTTTCAACTGTTCTAGAAAAACAGCCACTCTTCACCCTATTTAAAAAAAGATTAATTCTGGGGCAACGTTCAAAATGTGGAGAAGTCCCCAAGGAAACCAAAAGAAGGTTCTTGTCAGTTAGTGCCGCATTTATAACTTTGTAGCTGAACTGAAAATTAAATTCAGCCGGAAATTATAATTTAAAATATATCATCTATAGAAGAGACTTGTGGCTAAAAAAAAAAGGACTCGTAACCATCATAGTATTTTTCATGTCGAGGATAAAGCTTCCCCGTAACTCCCAATTCCTCCATTATCCTCAAAAGCTTACAATTACTTATTTTTTCCATCAAGACTGGTTACACCTGCAATAAGGTCGTCATACTTGGGAAGCATCTTTTTGCCTTAGATCCACCGTGTCTCCAAAAGTATACCGGCTCTGGTCACCAAAATCGTACATTTCAGGCAGTTTTTGGTCTGTAACTTGTGTTTTCCCCAATCCTCACGAGCATAGATAAAATGTACCATGCTGCATAGACAGAAAACCATCGAAAAAGTAACACACTTCTTAGTGTTTTTCTTTCGGTTATTAATCTTTCGGTCTACAGCAATGGGGGTTTTTGACCAAGGTTCGTACGTCTAAAGCACATGGTATTGCAATAACATTTTGCCTGAAATGCCCCTGAAATTTTCCTTCAACACATGCCACGTGTATGACGACGCGTTCAAGGCAGCGCTCTTCTTTTGTTGATATGACTTTACTCCGATTAATAAACCTTGATTTTTTTTTTCATAGGAGATAAAAATATGGCACCTTTTGTAATGTAGGATTTATTTGTAAAATTAGGAGAAAAAAAGTTTTGTAGGTCCATACGCTGGCGGGACTCATCTGACAGGGTTTGAAGGTCCTCGGGACGTCAGATAACCGGAGGTCTGGTCAGTTCACATCCTATCAGACTGCGATACAAAAAAGAAAATGTACAAAGTCTGTGTTGTAACTGGAAACGATTAATTTGTGTAGGTTTCAAGCCAAATACCAAAGGAACTAAGACACGTAGTTTGTATTCTTGAGATCTACTTGATGTGTAGAGTCAATTCATTGCCCTGTAACCCTTTAAAAAAAAAAAGGAAAGTCACATACCGAGTAAAAAAAAAAAACTTTACACATTAGCCCTCAATTAAGCTTCACATTCTTCAACTTGGCAAAGGCCGTCAACTACCCGGCATCCGACCCGCGAGAACAAGAAGCCCCATTCATCTCTACGTTGGCGAAATTGGCCATCTCACCTGGACAAAGTGCTGAATGGGTTTTCAAGCCGCGAGCCATCATTTTAATTATTTATGAAAAGAGGCTGATTTTGTTAGGGCAGATTAACCTCTTCCTTGGAGACAAGTAATTTACAGCAATGAGATCTATCGTTTTGTTTCCTCGAGTTCTCAGGAGGATGAAAGTGACTTAGGGTGTTCTAAATTCCAGAACAATGTGTTACGCTCAATAAAACCTAGAGGGACACCGACAAGTCAACCCATCGATGGTCCAAACCAGTGTCATCTTAATAGCTTCACTGTTCATCATGAAGGACCAACCACCATGATGGACCAACCACCGCGATGAGCTTGTCCTGCCTGAAATGGCATAATTAAACTAATTCAAACAATGCAAACCATGGATTATGTAGGTCCCAGATATGCGCCTCCTAGGAGAAGAACCATGTCATGATAATCCTTCAAAGTGGGTCAAAACTTTTCATCTTCCCTCAACTCATGGTTTAGTGAGTAAATCATCTGGTTTAAAATCCTGCATGCTCCATATCTGAGAATAAAAGAGTCAAATTATTAGCAATAGCATAAATTTCATGATTCTTGAGTCACTTCACATCTAAAGAAGTCTTTAAACTCCATGCCGCTGGCACGATAAATGGAAAGAGATCACAGCAAATTATTTGCAACCATTTAGTTTTCCAACTAAGGAGAAAGATTAGCTCAAACTCATCAAATAATTTTTAAATATCTCTAAATTAAAAAATGTAGTCTAAAATAGAAGTGAATTGTGCCCGGTGTTCTTATCTAATGGGTGTGCATTATGACACGTTTTGGTGGGATGTTATGACATCACAATAATTACTTGCTGGATCTATTATTTACGATGGCTTTTATGCACGTCCCAGGTTTTCTTGAATTAATTTTTGATATAACTAAGTGAAATACGGTGTACAAAACTAATTAAATCAGTAAAGATTAACTTTTTGCTCAACCTTTATTACCCTAACACTTGCGACATATTCACCCCCACTTTGGGGTACTTTGTCAGCCTTTAAATTAACCTGGAAAAAATTAACCAGCTGGAAGTCATGCCATTACCATGTGTATTTCCATTCTCTTTCACTTAGCATGAAAACATGCAGTTACTCTAAAGAATTCTCTCAAAAAAGCGATCTTTCTACCCAAAATAAACATCCTAAAGAGGTATTTGCTGAAGCGAGTTTTTGCCCTTTGCTATGATGAACTGCTGCTGAAAAAATGACTTCCTTCTCATTGACAAAATTTCCCAGTTTGACGTCAGCGCCGAATGTCAAATCCTGTGTGCTGTCTCGTGCCCAAGCAAACGTTTCACATTCGTACAGAGAGAGAGAGAGAGAGAGAGGGAGAGACAGCTCGGGACGTGTTTCACGAGAGGTCCTTTCCCATTGAGTTAGATAGGATCTCCTCTGCACTCTGCTTTCAAGGCATCTTTTTACGGGCGGAATTCCTGTGGTTTATTATTGTGTTCCGAAGACAGAATAAATATGGTTTCTTGAAGAATCATGTGAAGGGACAAATCAAATTCCATGTTTTAACCCATTTATTGTTGCAGGTTAACAGATAATCTAATCATTTCTTGGGTGTACTCAGTAAGACGACACTCACATCTTCGTATACTTCCTCAATAAGGCCAAAAGGGACACTAAATACCACGCTAGGTCAACTCCAATGGATACGTAAAGCAGAAGAACGTCCTGATTATACTCGCTCAGGGGTCTTCTCCTTCTCTTGCCCTTTCTTTGCATATTTCTTTTTTTTGATACTGTATCTACATGTAGGACCTCAGAGGTCTTGATAGTCTATAGCAGACCTGGGCAAAGCACGGCCCGCGGGCCACATCCGGCCCGCTGAATAGCTCGGACCGGCCCGCAAAGAGTGTCCTGGTGACTCACCAATGAGTCCGGTGTCAGCAACGGGAAGCAGCGAAACTATGCACTCCGAAGCCTTGTTCATTTTGTTCACTTCTGTGCTGTGCTAATAGTTATTCAGGCCTTACTTATTCAAGCACCTCTACCAATGACGTAGGCTTGAATAACTTTATTGAACAGCACATAAGTTAACAAAATGGACAAGGCTTCGGAGTTTGTAGTTTCACTGCTTCCCGATGCTGAGTAAGTGATGCCACTGTAACTTCTGAGTGCCAGGATGCTCGTTGCGGACCTTGGGGAGTGCCAGGACAATCGTTCCACGCTCGTCATTTACCATTTTTTTAAGAAGGGATAGTATATGTATGCAGTATACAGGTATTGGTAGAATGAAGTTAAGGGCTCATGCACACTGCTGTAGTTTCGCCCGGGCCGTAACCCAGGCGAAACTACGGCGTGCTGCTGCGGAGAGGAAATGGGAGTGCTCCTTACCGCTCCCCTCTCCATTGGCAGACACGGGGGCCGCGCCGTAAAACGGGGTGAAACACCGGTTGCTCACCGCGCCGTATTACAGCGCCATTCATTTTCAATGGCGGCCGTATTCTGGCCGCAAATCGGGCGGCTGGAATACGGCCCCATTACGGCAATGTGCATGGAGCCTTCGTATGTTGGTCTGGCCCTCTAAAACCATTCCAATTTCTCATGTGGCCCCGTGGGAAAATTAATTGCCCACCCCTGGTCTATAGGATCCTACATTGTTCCACAAAAAGGTATCACATTTCTGGGACTTTTGGATACTATGTATTAGGTTTGGTATGATATAAGCCTTTGACCCTTCAGTTTTAGATTATGGTCTCTTGTAACATTCCTTTGAAATAAACTTCCCTCCTGTACATTGAAATGAATTATTGTCAGCTTCTCCGGGTTTACCCCGAGCCTCACTGGACTTTCTGAAGCTGACCGAACGTAGCGGCTTCCATCGAAGGAATACATTATTTGGGGGAGATGGATCTTCTCAATCACCAGATACATAGAAGAAAAACCCAGAAACAATACTTGAAGCACAAAATCTCCTCTTATGTGGTATGAGCGAGATATTCTTTCATCGGAACATTTTGTTTTCATTTTCTTCTTGTACTTGAGGTTTTCTAAGGACTTAAGGAGCTTTTAGCTCCATACTGACTGCCGCTGACCACAAATCCCATAAAACAGCATTATACGTGAAGTCGACTGATTCAGGCATCTATATAGGTTTGGAAATCAGATCCAGCTGTTTGGTCGAAATAAACGATTAATGGCTTCGACTTGGAAACATACAGAGTATTTTTGGGGAGCTTGGAGCCCCGAGCTGCCTAAAAAAATCGCTTGCTGAGACGTTGATGATTGTTCTTCTAGAGACCATGCCAAGCACCGAGTTCTTAGGAATATCCTCACATCAGCGGCATTTCTGCGTAGTACGGGCATCATGTATGATGTATTGTCTCAGCAGCTCTGTCAAAAAGATTGTCGAAAAAAGACTTTTGTGCAGCCCGGGGCTCGGCTGTCTCTTGTCAGAAATGGTTTACGTCTTTATTTATTTTTTTCCAGGTCATTCTCAGAAAGAGAAAAGAAGTGCTACCCAAAGCACATCTTTCAAAACATTGATTAGATCGACAGCGGATCTGTCAGCATCCATTCCGTCAGATCGCACAGGGGGTTTGTGGACATGCGCTAAAGCTGAACGATGACAGCCATGACTCGGAAAGTCTTAACAGTTAATCTGAGTCGTCTTGTACAAATGTCTTTATGTCAGCGGAAAACCATGAAAGGCACCCATAGGACGTTTGTAAAGACTCACCAGGGTATGGGTCCACACGCAGAACAATATTCCAGGGAAATTCTCTGACTCTGGGGTTGACCAAACCCCTGCCCAAAGCACTGCAGGCTCCTCCTGGTTAATTGGGGTAAAATCCTCAATGTTCTCATCAAAGTAACACCATGTCAACGTACGTTCCTACAGGTGCCCAGCGTTCCATCAACTGTTTGCCTTAAGCATCCCATAACTTTTATTAAAAGGAGTCTCAACTTGTGAACGTTTTCTTTTAGTATAATTTCCATTTATTATTCTTTTCCAGAGTCTTAATAAATTTATTATACGATTTTTAAGCGTAGTTTTATTTTTAAGGTGTAGAATCACCCAAGCTTTTCAAAGTCTCGAAGGGCCCTTTGCATCTGATGAAGATACCTCTGACTTCTTGAAAGCTTCTGTGACACTTGTAGAGACCATAGAATATATATATAGATATACGTATATAAGAATTGCCAGTTTGATACCTCTTGTCATAATGTTCCGCTGCAGAAAAAGGCAAGAACATTTTCAGAAATGGATAATTTTAGAAATTTATTGAAGAAATGCCAATTTTGTGATGTTCCACGCAGCTTCCAGATTGAAGGTTTACGGCCGTGTACATTAAGCCTCAGGATTTGCAAACGGGCTCTGTGTACGTGGAATGGTTTTAGCGTTGTGATGCGCAACCTCAGACGTAATGAGCCATGTGTAATTAACCGCTAAGCAGCAAGATAATGCCACGGTAAGGTGAGTTAGCAGATTGGGAGAATTCCTAAAAAGGGGAAAACAAGTCCCAGGTGTCATTGTCATGATGATTTGCGTGTTGCTTCCAATGACAACCTAGGTAGGTGTATAATGGCATATTGTCATTTGCACAGAATATTACCCATCATGCACCTGGCTGTCTGCTTCCGATTGGCTGCTTGTTTAATCATAAATATTGCATGATTAATGCTATGAAAAAAAATCACCAAGGTATATAGTTTGTATGATTAACAATTTTTTCCCCTATTTTTATCCAATAAATATTAACAATTAATAGATTTTCCTTATAATAATTGGTATTGTATTATTTTATTTATTGATTAATAATAGATTTTGCCTATAATAATTTGCATTGTATTATTTTATTAATTGTTGCATAATTTAAATGATTTTTATTAATTTAATTCATTTTAGGGAACAAATTTGGTGTCATAATCCGCAGTCCACATCATCAGGTATGCGGTCAGCTTCTTTCTAGAGGATAACATATTTGCCATATTTTCATAATATCAGGAAAAAATGGTCAATGGTTATTATTTTCAGATTTTTGACGAAAAATAAAAATATCCTATTGATTTTTAATTTATACTCCCACTTTTTTCTTGGATGGATTTAATTATTAATGGACAAAATTGTATGGTAAATAATTCATTCTTAGATGGACGGGGGAAAACATGGTGTGTTTTTGTGTATCATTTAAAATAATGTCATATTCTGACGTAGGATTATCGTATTTCCACCACTGGCACAAAAAAAATCAATAATAACCACTCTACATGAAATCGATAAATTTTTAATTTGGAAACATTTTTACGTAAGAAAACACTCAACGGACACAACTGACCGCTCTGGCGATGGAATGGCATGATTAGGAAATGATACATTAATGTGATCTTTGCGACTCAGAGATTCTAATGGTCGTGGTTGATGTTCTTCCTCTGTTGTGACCTCCTTCCATGTTGGGTGGGTTAGAGAAAAATAGAATTGGCCGCCGTATCGGCCCCATCCGGCCCCTGTCTAGTCGTCCGTTTCTCCTGCTGTAAAGAGTCAAACCTTAATCAGTCGCTGGTCTCGTCTTAGATTCAGGAGCCGTATGTCTATCCCATGCATGTTTAAACTCCATTACCGTATCTGCCTCTACCACTTCAACTGGGAGGCTGTTCCATTTATTTCACAATCTCAGTAAACTAAAAAGTAATGTTTTTATAAGCCTCCTACAGCCCGGGATGGGTGTAAATGTACAAGAACCCTTTACCCTAGGGGCAAATTCATTCCAGATCTAGAAATCATTCATTTTCCAAATCATCCTGCAGGTTCATGCATGACGGGACCAAGAGTCATTTTTTCCCCCTAAATATTCTTACCTGCAACATTGTATCCGGGCGACTCGTTTCCTACCTTCCATCCAGTGCTACTTTACTGATCATTTTTAAAGGCATGTGATATTTACTTTTCTGTGTTGGCAAATAAGTCATGATGTCTCAAAATAATCATCTTAGCCTTTCTGAGGCGACGGTGGCTTTTTGGGAGTTTCATGTCGGAACGATATTCTTTATTGTTTTTTTTAGTGGGCTTTCGCCCCTTTGTGTTCTTCTAATGTCAAACGTGAAAACTGTACAAACCAGGCCTGAAAACGTTACTCTAATGGTGAAAATGTGGATTTTCGCGGCCGAGGGACTTCCTCCTGTCGATCTCGGAAGAAAAAGATCTGAAATTAGAATCCAGATGAATCCTGAAACTCCTTATTTATCTGGACGGACACAGACACGGGAACACTCCCCTTCCCGGGCTCCATTGTGTGCAGCGTGTAAGATCCCGCCGTATAATTCTGTGCGAATTAGGAGAACAAAAATCGACAAATTCATTTTTCATTTGTCTGAATGTACGGAGGCTCCGCTTTCACCAGGAAAGAGGTGAACTTTGTGACCTCCATTTGCTCCACGACACAGTTTTTCTTTTATTTCCTGTAATAGTAACTCGTTTTCTTTCACTTCTGGATTTTTATCTGTTTCCTGAGCCGAAACGTGGGAACTCAGAAGCTCCGGGTAGCTCGTATCTCACAGGAGAGAGAGTGTGTGTGTGTGTGTGTGTGTGTATGTACGATAGACTTGTGCAGTCGGATTCGTACAAATTTCCAAAGAATTTCGTTAAATTTGTACAAATATCTGAAAATGAGGAGGGGCTACATTGAAACAAAGATAATAAAGGAGAAAGTTCTGAATTTTTCTTTGAATTTTTTTTTTACCTACTTTCTCCAACAAACGGTTCCCTGTCTCCCCTTTGCGAAGATTATTTTCTCCTCGCGCACACCTCGGGGACAACCTTTTCCTCCATTCCTCCAATCACATAAAAAATGAAGCAATGCGGGAAAAGCTGGGAGGGAAGGGGATTGGAGCAAAACCGTAACGGACAGAGGTTTGGCCAATCGGGGAGGTGGGAGGGAGGAATCCTATCTTTCTTCCTCCCACGCACGCTAACCCTAGGCTCTCCCCGACGCATCTGATGTCTGTAAGCTCCCTTTAAATTATTTTATGATGTATAGCTAATTGTTCTACCCTGTGGGTTACTATAACTTGCTTTTGGGGGGCAGTTTGACTTTAAGTAACTTGGCTGAGTGATGAGGTTTTGTTTTCAACAAATTATTACGATTTTATTGAATAAAAGTTAACGTTTAGACTGTTAATGGGCTTAGTGTTTGTTTTGTACATAGTGGATTTTACTGCCTCTCGCTCTCTCTCTCTCTCTCCTAGAGAATCGGTGTAGGTGGGGGAAAGGTGTGTTTGGGTACGGAGGAGTTGGGTCACCGAGTCCCAAATGCCACAGTGAGTCGAGTGTACGTAAATACTGGAGATTATGGGAAAAATCTAGACTAGTGATCTAAAATGGGCTGGTAGATAAAAGTAGTTTTTCCTTATTGTAGAAAGTGGAATAGATAGAAGCAGGGCTGGGGATAGCGAGGGGGCCCTGGCACTTTAAGGCCAGCGGTTGCCTCATGACATAAATGCGGCTGACGGCTTATCAGCATCCATGCGGCATATCCAGAAGCCATAGGACTAGGGGCTGCAGATCCCTTCAACCGGTCTCCTCTGATCTCCCCAACCGGCCCATTAACACTATGGAGGGCTTGTTGAGTCCTCTATCGTTTCCTTTCCGAGTCGCGCTTCCTTTATAAGTTAAGGGGCCAGGTTATGACATCACAAGGGAGCCGGCTGGCGATGCTACCCATGGTCAGGTCATTACATCACCGGTTTTATCACCAAATCTTTACAAATGAAATATATCTGAGAAATAAAAGTAATATTGGAACCTGTGAGAAGTTTAATGTTAATTTTAAATATGTTTACAAAACACATTGTTATTGTAAGATGTATAGTGTGTAATAACCAAACATTATATACAAATACGATCACAAAATGATCAAATCAGCACATTATACAAAGTCTGCACCCTGCAAATACAGAACGGAATTAAAATAGCCCAAAAAAGTAATAAACACTAATAAAATGAATTATCTCTTTTATACTAAATTCTTTGGACATTCTATATTCATCTTCATTTGTGTAACAGCTCTGGGGACGAGCACCCTTGGTATTAAGAAAGACAAAACTTTAACGTGTCTCATTTAGACGACAAAGCCCTGATCGAAGCCCCTTGTGGCCACATGTGGAACTGTAACAGTAAAAAGAAGCCGTGGATTCCTGATACCTGAGGGACCCGCTGGAGGGTTAATGGAGTAAAAGGAGAATTATTTTATTTGGAGGATGGTGAAGGAGTGTTGAGGAAGGATTGTTTGTTCTTCATTGTAATAATGTATATCGTGTATATACTGACCAGCTACTAACATTTTTCATAGGACCCCCCAAAAATGGATATTTTCCTCCTAGGGGGTGTGGTTAGAGGCATGGCTGGGGCGGGGCTGTACCCAGACTTTTTATGTGACTTTGTGCCCTGTTGCTGGGTATTTGTGTAACTGGGAGAAGAAGGATAATGGAGTTTATTTACCCCGTTTAATTTATAAAGCCGTGCCCTGCTGTTTCTATACACATTATCGGGGCTTTTAGGGCCGTAGAACCCTGCGATCCCCTCATACCCAGCAAACATTCTGACCTCCTAGAAAAGAGGGGCATCGGGGGAGGAGAGATGGGCATCAGGGGAGGAGAGAGGGGCATCAGGGAGGAAACAGGGGAACAGGAGAGGAAAGAAGGACACAGGGGTTTGGGACAAAGAGAGGGACTGGTCAAATTAAACTGGGACACTTGGGAGGTATGACACCATACATGTTGCATGTCACACACTAGTGTTGTAAATATGTGTTTTAGTTTGCCTGATTTTATTATTATTATTATAAAGTCTTAGGTTTGAGTTTTTGATGCTTTTATTGTCTCATGTAGGAATAGATGTTAAGTTATATAAGTTTTAGAACCTCAGAGGTTTTGTATCACTATTATTCTTTATAGAGTATTTGATTGCAGTTGGCACTGCATGTATGTAGCATGTATGTAGCATGTATGTAGCATGTCCCCGTGTCACGCGATATGCGTGGTGCAGGGGGGCAGTTTGTGCCCCGGCTGGCGGGGGTGGGTGTTCGTGGCCCCGCGTGGATTTTCTCCGCGGCCGCCGGGGGAAGCTGCAGTTTTTTTTTCTTGACTTTGTGACAATATAAATAAATAAATGGGCAGGGACGGGACCTGTTACCGCCGGCGAGAGCTGGGAGGCGGCAGCGAGTTCCGCTCGCGTTGGAGGCAGAGGCTGCGAGGAGAGGAGAGCGATGGGGGGCGGCCGCCAGGGGCCCCGCGCGACATGAGGACCCCCGAGGGGCCCCTGGGCAAGATCCCAGCATGAAGCTCCCAGAGGCGCCCGAGGGCTCCAGGAACGGCTATGTCCGGAGCTGCGTCAGCCCCCTGCAACCGGACCCTCCCCGGGGCATTCTGTGCACACTTTGCCGCGTGTGCCGCTTACGCTCCCCGGCTCTGGCCGCCGCCGCCCTGTCCGTGCTGGCCAGCGGGACGGGCTGGGCTCTACTCGCGGCCCCCCAGTCGCTGCTGCTGGGTTTGTCGCACGCCCTGAGCCCCCTCTTCAGCCTGGGCTGCGCCTTCTTTTTCCTGACCTGCTACCTGTGCCGATGCCATAGGGGCCACGGGGGGCCCTGGTGGCCCCTGGCGCTGCCCGTGTGCTGCTCCTCGGGGGACCTGCTGGGGGCGCTCCTGGGGCCCCACATGCTGGCCAGGCTGCTGGCCGTGCTGGCCTCGGTGGGGCTGCTGACCCTGTACCAAGCCCTGCGCCTGGGGCACAGCGTCCTGCTCCTGGGCTTCTGCAGCCTGGTGTGGCTCGTGTCCCTCACCAGCCTCGGCTCGTTGCCCCAAGCCGTCAGGGCCCTGGGGGGCTGCCTGGTGGGGCTGCTGGGCTCCCTGCTGGCCCTGGGCTTCTCGCACTTCTTTCAGATCAGGGAGGCGCAGCCTCGGGTCGCCGCGGTGGAGGACAAGGTGCCGGTGATCAGACCCCGGAGGAGGTCCAGCTGCGTGTCCCTGGGAGAGACCTCGTCCACTTACTATGGCAGCGGCAAGATGTCCCGGAGACCCTCGTTGCCCTGCATCTCCAGGGAGCAGGTAAGGGGGCAATAGGGCTGATGGGGGGTTCAAGCTGTGGGGTGGCCGGGGCAGAAATATCCCCCTCCCCCCGGATCTGGTTTAATCGGCTCTTCCTGGGAGTAAAACTGGATACATTTTGGATACATTTTGTTTGTAAACTTATTGTGTTTGATACAAAGTTTCCGCTGGAAGGTTCCAAAGAGGGAAGGGGGGCGCTGCGCCTGCCGAGCGCCGGGGCTGCTCATGGTGGGAAGCGGACCTCCTTCCCCAAACCCCCCCAACCGCATTTCTTATTGTTGCCCCTCTTTTTCTGCCTTTCGTTAGGTTCCTTTTACGTTATAAGTTGTTTTGTTTTTGTTTTTTTTTTGTGAAAAAACTTCCCAACTGGCAGAATTGTTTTAGTAGTTTTTTTTGAGGGGGAGGGGTGGGTTTTAGGCATGTTTTGCTCAGGCAGTCAGTGTTTACATGTGTGTGACATGTATGATATTTAGGGAAAACCTGAATTAATTGTTAAATAAAAGTAGCCTGACCTGAACCCTGCCCAGTGCATGTTTATATAAGTGACCCCCCCCATGTGCTGTAATTATGATTTTTAGATAATCTGTGGATATGGGTGACAGCTTAACCCTTTCTGGACAATGTAAAAAAACCTGGCTAAAGTTGTGTTCAAAGAAGGGTTTAAACCAACTATAATTGCATCAATTTGTTTAAAAACTAACTAGTTTTTCATTTTGTCTGGATCGATGATAAATATTCTATTTTCCTATCTAAGTAGCTGGGACCCCATAGAATTACTGAGAATTTGAACGGGCCCGGGTGATGTTATTTGTATCCAGTAGGGAAATTTTTAACGCAAAACTGAAATAGGAAAAATGATGTTCAAATAGGTCTGTGATTCTTATAAAATCCATATTTGTATTTATTTTTTAATTTACATCCTCTATTTACAGAATCCCCATTTATATTAATTTAACACTATCCCGGCCAAAACATTCAGTTCCCTTAAAATTAACTTTTCTGAGAGTGTTCTGAGTGTTTATTGTGGGTATTTTGGTTCCGTGTGTTTATAAAATATAGAAAGAATGGGCTGTCAGTCCGTCTAACGAGAAATTTATATAAAATGTATTGAAATGCGACGACATGATTTGTCTCGTCCCCATTTTCCTGGGTTTAAATGCTAAATAAAACTGCATTTAAATCATAAAGTTTAGAATATGCACTTCCTGACAGGCTGTCAAACTGTCACTAGGCTTCCTTTAACCTGTTGTATACTGGCTGAGTATTAGGAAAGACTAAGGGATTTGGCTTGGAGGAGAGAAGGGAGGGATATTTAAATACATAAAGGGTTTTAACAAAGGACAGGAGGGAATTTATTTCAAAGTAGGAGAAAAGTTACAAGAGCCCAGAATCTAACACTAGAGGATCAGAGACTGAGATGGAATGGAAGGATGTTTACCTTACTGAGAGGGTGGTCTGTAAGTGGAACAGCCTCCCAGCAAAGGTGGTAGAGGCTAATACAGTGAGGGGATTTAAACATGCATGGGATAGACATACGGCTCCTGAATCTAAGACGGGACCAACGACTGATTAAGGCTTCATTCAGTCCTTACAACAGGAAAAACACTAGACTAGATGGGCCGAATGGGGCCGATCTGCCGGCAGAGTCTGTTTCTCGAGGGACGATGCATCCCGAACAGCTTTATTTATTTATTTTTAAACAGCCCTGACCTATAAGATTTTAACAAGCATTCCAGGTGGAAGTTGAAACCTTGCCATCTGGTTCTCACAAAATGTTCCAAAATTATTGGACGGGGCACCTGCTACCCGTTTAAAATAAGGTCCGTTGCTGTGATTTTTACCCAAATTCTCCTGAATCTTTTTACAAAATGTGTTCCATTAAAGACTCTTACAGCCCTTTTTTTTTTTTACTGTCAAAAAGCCCCATTTGGCTTGTTGTTGGCGCTATGGCGACATCCTCCTCTCTTCTTGATTGCTTTGCCATGTATTTATCGCCTGCTTTTATCTGAAGGGTCCCGAACAAATCAATAATTTAAGATCCTGCATCCCAAAGCTTACCTAATGCTCCTGGTTTCGGGTTGGAAAGGGTTAACAGGATCTGCCTTCGATGATCAGCGGAAAAGCGCTTTGAATCTATTGGTGTCTAATCGGCTTCCCTTCCATCACCTGTTAGCGCGGGGTCACGGGGTCCCAGTCTGGGGGGGGGCCGTGTTAATGTTTCGCCACGGCCGGGGCCTCGATGTGCTTGGCTCACGTTCTGCTGTTATTTGTTTTTAAGTAATGGTGTCTTCTCCGTGTTTTAACCTCTTAAATACCATGTGATCCAACGGTGGTGGGGTGATTAAACGATAGAACATATGCGAGTTTTAACATTTCATGCTTTGGGGTGTTTGTGTCAAAAATAATGCATGCGCTGCCATTCAAAAGTTTGGGGTCACTTCGAAATGTCCTTGTTTTTGAAAGAAAAGCCAATTTTGTCCATTAAAATAACATGAAATGAATCTGATATCCAGCGCAGACGGGGTTAATGTTGTAAATGACTATTGTAGCTGGAAACGGATGATTTTTAATGGAATTTCTTCATAGGCGTACAGACAGTGGCGTCGGCAGGGGGGGGCCAGAGGGGGCCATGGCCCCCCCTACATCATGCTGTGCCCCCCGGTGTGCCCCCCCAATTGAAACGCCGGCTTTTTTTTTTTTTTTAATAGACCCGGAGGAGAGAGTGAGAGGCGCCGAGCGGTTGCTGAGGAATAAGTTCTGAGCAACCGTTCGGCGCCTCTCACTCTTCTCCGCGACCGCGAGGCCTCTTCCTGGTTCGCAGTGCCGGCATTTCAAGCCGGGCGCCGGTATATGTCGTCATATCCGGCGCCCAGCAGTGAAGCCGGCAGAACCAGGGATACAGAGACCTCGCGATCTCACCGCTGGACAAGCCCAAGGTAAGTGAACTTCAAAGGGGGGGGTTAGAAAGTTAGGAGGGGGTTAGAGAGAAGAGGTAGATAGGAAGTGAGAAGGGGTAGATAAGGATAGATTGGGAGGGAGAGGGGGTAGATTGGGAGGGAGATGGGGGTGGATGGGATACATTGGGAGGGAGAGGGGATAGTTAGGATTGATTGGGAGGGAGAGGGGGTAGATAGGATTGATTGGGAGGGAGAGGGGGTAGATAGGATAGATTGGGAGGGAGAGGGGGGTACATAGGATAGATTGGGAGGGAGAGGGGGGTATATAGGATAGATAGAGAGGCAGATGTGGTAGATAGGGAGGGAGATGTGGTAGATAGGATAGATTGGGAGGGAGAGGGGGTAGATAGGATAGATTGGGAGGGAGAGGGGATAGATTGGGAGGGAGAGGTCTTTATGGGACAAAAACGGCGTACGTTCAGCTGTTTGGGGACAAAGTTGACATAATGTGTAACTTAGGTGCTGGTCAGGTTCTATGTGGGCAGTGTGGACACCAGGGCTGGCTTTGGGGTGTGTGACCAGTGATCTATGCCTGTAATTTAGGGGGGTTTATCTATACCTTTAATGCAGAGTTTATATGTAATTTCCAATTGATTTATATCTGCAAAGCTGGGTTTTGTGTCATTCTGTTCATCTGTATCGGCTATATTTCCATACATTATTAATGTTTACCTGCAAATATAGGATTTGCATGTCTTATTCAGTTGATCAATACCTGGAGTGCTGTTTCCATGTGTTGTTTATTTGATCTAAACCTTCAGTGCTGAGTGTACATGTGATTTCCAGTTGATCTATACCTGCAATGCTGGGTTTGTGTGTTCTGTTGGTTTATACCTGCAATGCTATGTTTCCATACATTATTTATGTATACCTGCAAATACAAGGTTTTTTTTAATCTCATTCAGTTGCATGTGCTGTTTCCATGTGTTGTTTATTTGATCTATACCTGAACTACAGGGTGTAAGTAAAAGAGCGCTATGGTTTAGTGAATGAGGGGACAAAGGGACTCTGGGGATGATTACAGGGGAGAGGACCTCTCAATGTCACGGTGCAGTCAGAAGGAGGGAACACTGCACTGACTCTCACTGTCTTCCCCTGATCTGCAGTCAGTGTGGCAAATATATTGGCAGCAGGGTCTAATATTAATATATATCGGAAGCTGGGACTAATGTTTATATATATCGGCTGCAGGGCCTATTATCAATAAATATTGGCTGCAGGGGCTAATATTTATATATATTGGCTGCAGGGACTAATAATATATATCGGCAGTAGGGGCTAATATTAATATATGTTGGCAGCAGGGTATAATTTCTATGTATATCGGCAGCAGGGTATAATATAAGTATGTATCCGCAGCAGGGGCTAATATTAATATATATCCGCAGCAGGGGTTAATATTAATATATATCTGCAGCAGGGTCTAATATTTATATATATTGTCAGCAGGGGCTAATATTAAATAATGAAAAATAACTGTCACTTTAGCTGTTATTTTGAAATCATATTTTAATCACAGTCTTTACTTCAAAGAGATAAGTGCATATTATGTAGTTAAAAATGCACGTCTAACGTGTGTGTGTGTGTGTGTGTGTGTGTGTGTGTATATATATATATATATATATATATATATATATATATATATATATATAGTGTATATGTACCGTTTTATAATTGGCCCCCCTACTTTGGTCCCTGGCCCCCCATGTGCCCCCCCTAAATATGAAACCTGGAGACGCCACTGCGTACAGAGGCCCTTTATCACTCCCATCACTCCTGTGTCCCAATGGCCCTTTATCACTCCCATCACTCCTGTGTTCCAATGGCCCTTTATCACTCCCATCACTCCTGTGCTCCAATGGCCCTTTATCACTCCCATCACTCCTGTGTTCCAATGGCCCTTTATCACTCCCATCGCTCCTGTTTTCCAATGGCACGTTGTATTCGCTGATCCAAGTTTGTTTAAAAGGCTAATTGATGGTTAGAAAACCCTTTTGCGATTATTACAGCCAGGAATGTCCTCGTTTTCCATGAAAACGGCGAAATGACCCCACACTTTTGTATGCGTGTTTTTTATATCTGCACGTCAAATCAAATATATTGAGTTTAATGAGTTCTTTCGATTGATTATGAGGATCAGTCTAAACAGGCAGCTCGATAACGCACAAAGTTTGCAAAAGGCCACAATGAGCGGCCCCTGCGTGTAGAACCGGTTCACTAAAAGGCAGCACAACCCGCTCTGGCATGTGAAGTCTAAAAGTATTTTTGAGGTAAATGGTTTTCGTACTGCGTTTAAGGACGTCACGCTCGCTCTGCGGGACCTTTTGAACCTGGATAATGAAAGCGGCTCCGTGTTTCCTTTTGATTAGATACGGAGTCTCCACTCAGGATCTCCGCACAGGTGGCCGGCGCTCTGTTATTCTGGTTATCGTTGATATTTCCATGCGTCTTAATGAATTGGCCACGTGTGCGAGAATCTGGATCCTGCGCAGGGATGGGGGCAGGTGGTCCCGACCTCGGGGAGCCCCCCCAGTAACAAAGTAACGACACCGTTCCCAGCTTACAAACAGTTGCGAATAAAGCAATAAACCGGGCAACATTTTCAATGCATTCCTCTAGAAAAGGTCGCCGGTGAGCCTCGCCAGCTCCAGGAGCCGGTGTATACCTTCCCGGTACCCAGAATAAAAAAATCTTTACATTATTTATTTTATTTAATTATTTTTGTGGTTGGTAAAGCGTGTTGTGAAATCGCTAAACATTTTGTTTCAGGAACAAACGACGACAAAATTCTGCATAACTTGTGCTTTCAGTTGACCTTTCGTGACGTTAATTTAATTATTTGAGATAATGGGCATCCCGTGCCATACATCATACTTAAACTCCTATTATCCTCAGCCAATGGCGTGGAGAGGCTCGTCGGAGTTGTGACTCCAAAGCGTCTGCAGGAATGCAGGTAGTTCAACTCCGACCCCAAATCAGATTAACGAAAGGCCCGGGATCCGGAGTTTATTATTTATTATTCAACCAGCGTCCAGATAATTCTCTGCTAATGATTGTATTGTGAATATTATAGGATTACAAATATTTAGCCTTCCAAATATTTCCGAGAGCAGCCGTCGGCTAAACAAGAATTCTTTGCATGAGTCGGTATCTTGTGGTGTTTTTAACACTTTCAGAATGGTTTTTTTTTTTTTTCTTTTTTTCATTTAAAATAGAATCTGTCTTTTTTTGATTATAATAATAATAATAATAATAATATATTTTTTTATATTTGTCCCTAATTATTTTAAGAGAATCTTCCTGAATTGTCTCAAAGACTTGGAAGGATCAAAAATCAACAACCAATCAGAAAGAAAGGATCAGGTGCATGATGGGAATGTTACCCATCATGCACCTGAAACATAATGTTACAGCTTTTTTATTTATTTATTTATTTTTTTATTTTTTATTAGTATAAACATGGAGCGGCTCCTCTTACTTGTTGTTGCCCAACGGAGCTCAGTAAAAGCAGCAGCTCGTGTGTAACAGTCTAATAAACCCCGACTCCCTGAGTATCCGTGACCTCGGATGTGATGAAACCTTTCCTCTTTAATATAAAAACATGGCGGTGGTCGGGCTGTTTGACCCCGGGAATTTTTTTTCCTCTAATAACACAAGTTATAATGTTACAGCTTTTTTATATCGGTATTATATAAAAAATATTTTCTTAGGTAAATTCTTGGTGACCGGTATCCTATAGATTTTTGTGCGTGTCTCAAGTCGTCTGCCTTGAACCCAAAATATACTTTTTGTTGAAATTCCTTTTATTTGTGTTACTGCTTATATTCTTTCATTTTCAAAACGTTTGAAATTCTGAGAGTAATGGACATTCCAACAGAAAAATAATTTGAAAAGATTTGCGTTTCTCCTATATTGTGGTGACCTCATCTCAAGAACACTCATTTATCCTGTTTTTTATTTTTCATTTTATTTGTAAATTCTAGACAAATTCTAAGATTTTAAATTTTTTTTATATAAATATTATAATGTATTTTCTGGGGTTTCCTTAGAATGGACAACTTTTTTCTTTTCTGGATCACGATGTAGCTAAGCATACATGGCTCTTGCCTTTTTAAACTTTTGTCTTACACCCCCAAGTCACAGACGGGGTTAAAGGGCCGGTGACACCCCACCTGGCGGGTCTCTAGATGTCGATGTCACTCTCTTGTCGTGTAGCGCGAGGAATGTTTTGTACGCTTTGCGGTGAAGTGTCTCGTAAAACTTGTGTTGGCCGGGAGAAGTGTTTTGTGTTTGTTTACTTCTGTTGTACATGAAACTACGGGAGTGATGGGAATGTCCATTAACCCCGTCGGTGACTGCCATGCCTTCCGCGAAGTGCGTCGGGGCGAGCGAGAAACCCGTCTGCTGTTTAAAGGTTAATTGTGGTCTGTGAAAAAAATGAGCCTTGGGCAATTCTGGTTTCCCTCCCACAAGAAAAATGTAAAGCAATAATTGTAGTCGGGGTTTATAGCTCCATGTTATGTTCTGCAAAGCTGTGTTTTTATTGCCATCCCTTGGACATGAGGGCCGGGATATTACGGAGCCCATCGAGTATCTACCAGAGATCCTCGCCTCGGAACCTGACATCTGTCTCGAGATTTCTCCCAAATTCTGGGGGCTCATGCCTTATTATGCCGAAAGGCCCCGGATCCGGAGTTTATTATTTATTATTCAACCAGCGTCCAGATAATTCTCTGCTAATGAAGATTCTCCCTTCCCAGTACCCATGGACTGTTATTCTTATTTTTTTTTTTTAAATTTATATATTTATATTTTTAATTTGTTTGCAGACGTCAAATTTGTATTTATTAACGTCTTTAGGTCTTTCCTTATCAGAATATATATATAACTTAGATTAAAATAAACTTTAAGTATCCTTCCCATTCACTTAAGCATTTTAATGACCAGTTGTGTGTATCCATAAATCTGAAATATGTTGCAGAATATTACATGCTGACGTAATCTGAGAGCGGGAGATTTATCATTACAGGGATACGCTAACCGGATAAATGATTTTATTTTTTTTATTTTTTTTTTATTTTTTATTAGTATAAACATGGAGCGGCTCCTCTTACTTGTTGTTGCCCAACGGAGCTCAGTAAAAGCAGCAGCTCGTGTGTAACAGTCTAATAAACCCCGACTCCCTGAGTATCCGTGACCTCGGATGTGATGAAACCTTTCCTCTTTAATATAAAAACATGGCTGTGGTCGGGCTGTTTGACCCCGGGAATTTTTTTTCCTCTAATAACACAAGTTATTTTTTGAAGCTTCCAAATGGATGCCGTCCCGTAAGAGGGGCTATTAAAAGGTGGTTACTCTTGGCTGGCCGTTTCTCGTATCGCTTTCTTTCGTACGGTGTGTTATCCGGGCGAGATCTCTTCGTGTCGGTCATCCATGGGGTCTTGTATATCAAGTTCTCGTGGTTTTTGTGTAACAAACTCTCTGGGTCTTTGTTTTTGCCCCCGAAAGCCACCCTTGTGGGCCGCTGCGCAGGGAGCGATGGGGAAGGGGCTTTAATATTTCATTTAAAGAAGCTTTGGACCCTGAACCCTGCGCATGTGTGGGTTTTTTTTTTTCTTTTCTTCTATTGGCCTTCTCACCGATCTGGATATATTTACCGTTTTTTTCGATATGGCGTAAAACGCGGCAAAAAGATCAACTTTCAGGGGCTCCCTGCAAGTCACCTGTAATAAAAAAAAAACCAAAAAAAACCCCTGAAATTTACATTCCAGTTCATTTGTTTAAAGAAAAAAAAAAAGAAAACAAATAAAAAGGAACTGAAAGTCTTTCTCTACCATGAAGCTTTTTTTTTTTTTTCATGATGACCCCGTAAAAGATGATATCACCTTCGATCTGGAACATCCGTACGGCCCCCCCCATTCCCCCTTCTCCGCTGTCCACGAGGGGCCGCTTGTTGCGCGTCACGCTCTTTACCTGATAAAGCGCCCCCCCCAACATCCTTCTTTAGAATTTCCTACAAAAAATGTAAATATATTTGCTTTCCCTGCGATGTGTTGTTGTGAACGCGTCTTTCTTCTTGGGCGCCGTATCATTCCATATTTATGTAAACATATTTGCATTTAATCAATGCCGAAGCCGGGTAATTTATGTTTCCTGATAGGTAGCAATTTGCATAACGTTCACCGCTCGCGAGTTCATGTTCTCCGAGTGACGTTGGCCGCCCGGTCTCTTGCAGTCTCCTCCATAACTCCCTCCTCGTTATATCCGCCTGGTGTTCTCTTTTGCTGGTAAACAAGTTATGTGGCGCGATCCGTTCCTTATAACCCATTCTCCTGGATCGCATCAAAGCTTTGCCCGTACGAAGGGCTTTTGGCCAGAAAGTGGTCGATCTGTTGGCAATCAACTGGGCAAGCCAAGTTCAGAAGACTGCGCATGCCCAGGCAGCTTCTTGATGTTTTCATGAAGTTGGGGGTAACTTGTGTGGTGGATGCCGGTGCTGCCATACGATGGCTTGTTAGTCTCGTACCATGAGGGCAACCAGATGCCATTTTTGGAGTAAGGAAGGCATTTCCCCCTTTCTTAGGGCATAAGTCACTTTAATGTAGGGACTTCTAGGTCAACGGCGAGGTTGATTTTGCTGGACCTGGGTCAATTTCTGTCTGACTATGCTTCTTCCCCCAGGTAGGGTTGGCCCTAAAGCCTCTTCATAGGTACCCATCCGCCTCTTCACGTCCGCACTTACCATTCCTTCAAATTGCTGAAAACCTTAAGACAAAATAACGGATTTATTCTAATTTCACGCTTCCAATCTCCGTAGAAACTCTGCGGTGTTGCATAATGGGGGCACGGAGGGCCCTGTTCCTCAGAGCTCACAATCTAAATGTTACGATAAGATGGGGAGCTCTGAAACAGACCGAACCTGGCGGAGTCCTTTTTAGAGAATGAGAATTCCTCCCAGGTTTCCCTCGAGGAACTTGGCCTGGATTGTCCCGCTTTCATCGTTTGAGATGTTGGGCGCGATGAAAATATACCATCTTTTTTTATTTTATTTTTCCAGAGCAGTTCCAGGGCTGCTCTTTAAAGAACACGTTGAAGGTTTAAAGCCCGTGATGGGTCTTATGATCCGACATGTACCCACAAGCGTTCAGGAAACAGGTTTTCTTTTTATACTCCTTGTGTTTGATTTCACGCTGCGACGTTCTCTATGACTTCCGAACATCAGATGATTTAAGTTGGTTCTTTTTGGGGAAAATCCTAAAGGGACTCGGCACGCGAATAAAAACTTTAGGTTTACGAAAGGCAGGCGATCCCTCCGCTCCTGATTTTAGCGTAAATCCATTTATCCGGCGTGTTTTTTTTTTGTTTTTTTACCTTTGTGCTCATTTGTAACGTTTTTGTTACGTTTGGGGCTTTTTGCATAGTCGGTAAAAGTTCCTTCCCGTCCTCCGGCAGAATTTCCTTCTATATTTCATGTGCATGCAATAACACGCATGTCATAATGCTTACATGATGCAGAAACACTCCACCTACATGCTTGTGTGACCGTGTTGCAGCTTACGTGCGGTACAAATGTAAATTCTGGAGGGAGACCCAAGAAATCAAACGAAAACAAAGGGAAAAAGCTCCACATTTTAATTTGAAATTACATTTTTAGTTTCTCCCGTTCTTCTCCGACAACATCTTCCGCGCCTCCCCCATCGGGGACGTTCCTCTCTCTCTTCGACGCAAACGATGACGGCTCCGCGCGCCCCACGGGGAGCGACCTCTTTCTCCCTTTCCTCCAATCGCATAGCGGGGAGGAAGAAAAATAATGCGAGGAACGATATTGTAACAGACAGAGGCTGTCCCGAAGAACGAGGATTCCTGAGAAGGGGAGACACGGAAGCTGCTGGCGGAGATGGCAGGGAGAGAAAAAGAAACCCCTCTACGGGGCAGGATACAAAGTTCTTTGCCCTCAAAAAGAATGGACCAAAAACCACAAAATAAAAAATGTGTCCATGTTGTATCCGAGCGCGCATGTCTGGTACGAGAAGCTGCAGAAATAAAAGTTACAATTAATAATTCTTGCTGTGAAAGGAATCAACGCCAACGGAGATATAGATGCTAGCGATGAAGGAGGTTAAAAGGATACAGAAGGTTGGAGGGTTACTTTGTGATGTGACTTCTGATGGTCTACAAGCTACATTACCTGGAATACTCGGCTTACCTGCGATAGCCTTTTATCCCCCAAAAAGACATTTTTATGAAGACCACTTTAGTGCGGTTAACGGGACGAGGAATAGACTTCAGAATAACGGTTATGTCAGCCGAACGACCCAATGATGGCTCGTTAACCCGTTCTAACTGTATCTAATGTGATCCTTCAAACGTCTATATTGATACGTTCCATGCTTATATTGAAACGTTCCATGCTTATATTGATACGTTCCATGCTTATATTGATACGTTCTTTATCTAAATCGATACGTTTGGTTGTTCAGTTTGTACCAAAGAACGTACAGCGGATTTATGCTTTATGGGACTATTTGGAAACGCCCCTGGGTAAACGCCAAAGGATGGCATTATCTGTGTACATGGCAGGCTTTTTTTCTTCTTAAATGTACATGGATTCCCAGACTAAAAATTATTTACCGGGGTTCGGGTTAGACTGCCTATCACAGACGATGAAAGTGTCTTTCACCGGCAATAACTATCATGTGACGCATAATGCATCTCAACGTGAAATATCCGGCGTGAAGGTTTGTCACGGTACACTAATAATTTCCAATAATGGGATCGGAGTCGCTTGCGCAACAACGCCGGTGAGCGAACGTTCATTGAGCCGCCTTTTTAATTTACGAGAGAAAAAAAAAGGCCGACCTCCTGCCTTATGAGCCGGTGAATATATAATATATCTCCCTAATCTGTCCTGCATGACCTTTAGGTGTCATAAAATATCACCTGTGTAACAAAAAAAAAAATATATATTATTATTTTATTTAGCTTAAATCATTATTTCTGCCTGTTAGCTATTGCGCACACCACGGCAGAGGCGTGGGATGGCGAGCAGGACTGGGAACCCGTTTCCCGAGGTCTCGCGTGACTCGGCAAACATGCCTGATGTCTACATAGAGCGCGTAGTCTTAATGGCTATTGATCTGACATGCAGCGGCTGCCGCGCTCGGCTTCCAGGTACGATGGAGCTTTTACTAACGTCACGGAGGTGGAACAGATGACCTCAACCGAGATATCATTAGGTTTCACCCGTGGTCCGGCGGTTGCGTAATGTGCCGGCTCTCTGTCTCTATGAATATGAGACGGCTACGAGGGCCGGATTGTGAAATCTAACGGTATTGGCGTAGAGTCATTTTGTACTTTAAGCGACCTTAAACTCGGGCAATTTTGTGTCCAAACCGTATCGTTGGAAATGTAACGGCACAAAAGCCCCGTCCTGCAAAATCCATCAGATCAGCGATGGGGACTTGGAGCGCATCTGGTATAATAAGCTCACAATGCGCTCGTAGAAGTAAGAGTGCCCCCCCACCCCGCCTTTCCCTTTTTGCGTCGGTATATGTAAAACATCAAAGGCTTTCTAATATCCAAGCGTCAAGGTAAACGGGTGCACTGAATCCTAGCAACTAAAGGCAAATAACCGACACGTCAGAACCAGGCTGATGTCAGCACTCGGTCCTATTTGCTTGTGAACCCCGGAGTCTTAAAGGGAACTCGACTTTTTTTTTTTTTTTTTTTTTTTTTATTCCTCGCATTAGATAAAAAATTGTTTTAAAAATCATGCCAGTTGTAGTTTTTGCCCCATAATATAACGTTTTCAGGCAGCTGCATATCAGCCGTTTGTATGATTCTCGCTCTGTTATCTGATCCCCGACTCCTTATCATACTGCCTGTGGGGAACAACAGAATGGCTCGGTCTTAATCACCCAGATGGACTCTCTGACTAATGAAAGTCTATGGAGGAACGGACTTCATTAGCATCGCCATAAAGCATTGGCTCAGTGTGGTGTTTGAGCCGGGAAAATCACCCAAAATATCACATGACTGCCAGCAACAGCGGCTCCAGGTCTGCAGATAAAGGGAGTTTATTGGGACAAAAAGAGAAAAAATAGGCTTCCCCCCCCCCCCCAACGCTAAATTCCATTATTGAGTACGAAGCTGTATTTAACAGTCAAAGGAAAACGTTCATTTTCTTTTCATGGGACTCTGTGCAGCTTCCATTGGCTGAAATAATACGATTAAATATAATATTTGCATTTTTATGTCCGCGTTGGTCTCTCTTTATTAAAATATTTTCAGGAGTCTTCATACGATTTTATCTTCCGTCGCTCGTTACGTCGTCTCACGCCTGTGTCGGTTCGGGAACGTGCCGGTGACCTGGATGAGGGAAGTGTATGTGCTACACGGGCTGGGCGTGAAGTAGTTAATATACATTTTTTTGTAACCGTGTTTTTAAAACCCATCTTTGTTCCGCTTCTGGATTCTGAATCGGTTTCCTTCTTTTCGGTTATTATCCGTTTTCATGTCCTAGGCTTGGAAATTAGGGTTAACTCTTTGCTTGCCACGTGCAGAACTCCGAGGGTTAAACAGCCGAGTGGACGCCGTCATTGGAGTTGCTGACATGGAAGTAATCGATATTAACGATGTTACTCCCTTCTATTCAGGGCGCGTTACGATTGGCCGCGTGAAAGAGCATCCGTCTCTGCGTGTCCTTAAAAGCTGCTCGATGCGCTTCGTCCTTCCTGATGACTTACGGAACCTTCAAACCTTTTTAAGAACACGTTACACGCGTGTGTGAGCCGGACGGGTTACGCCATACGTTAAGAGCGTTCCTAACAGTCTTATAGGAGAAGGTTTCTCTTTTGGACGCGGTGCATATCCATGTTTTGTGGGGTGGCTCTGGGGCGGTAGGGTGAACCATGCGCGCCTCTCGGCTGTTTCCCCCACCAAATTGTGACTCTCTCGCTCCGGGCCGGCGTTCCGCTGTCTTTTGTGTCAAGATGTCTTTTTCTTAGCAACCGTCTTGTCTCTGGATGCCTGCCGTTCGCGGTTTTATGTTCTCGTGTTGTATCCGAGTGTCGGCTCCTCGGGGAAACTCCAGGGAGGTAAAGGCGAGTGTCGCTAAGCCAGGCTGGGCGCTCGCTCTTACCAGATATTGCCTCTGTCCTATAGGGCCGGCTCTGTGCTGGCCAAGTATCATGAGAGTCGGAGTTACATAAAAGCTGGCCATCTCTGTCAAATAAAAAAATATATATTTTAATTTTCTAGAGCAATTTAGTGGGTCAAATTCTCCGATTTTGAGTTTCTTTATCCAAGGCCTACATAAGCTATGGGGGGGGGGGGGGGGTTATACTGTAATTTATACCCATAATATTTGGCATTCACATAAATAGTATACCATTAGTGTGTTTTTTTGGGTAGGAACTCTTTCTAATCTGTAAAATATTTTTTGCATTTTTACGAAACTTTATCCTAAAAATACCCAGGAAACAAATTTGTAACTTTTATTGTAGTATTTTTTGTTTTTGTTTGCATGGATATATTGTGTCCGTTGTTTTTATTGGACAAAGTTGGTAGGTATGTATATATAAGAGTGTGTGTGAATGTACGTATGTATGCATAAGAGTGTGTGTGTGTGAATGTATGTATGTATGTGAGTGTGTATGTATAAGAGTGTGTGTGTGTGTGTGTGTGTGTGTGTGTGTGAATGTATGTATGCATAAGAGTGTGTGTGTGAATGTATGTATGCATAAGAGTGTGTGTGTGTGTGTGTGTATGTATGTATAAGAGTGTGTGTGTATGAATGTATAAGAGTGTGCGTGTGAGTGAAAACCCGAGTATGTAGAGGGAGGATATACTCGACGATCGCCTGGGTAGATGATTATCCCGATAGCCGGCAGGCAAAGTCCATACAGCAGACCGCCGGGACGCTCGCTGGTCCGACTGCAATAATAAAAACTTCTAAACTCCGCCAAATCCGTCCATCGCAAAAAAAATGAAATGTTTTTACGTTTTATGGCTGTTGTTAAAGAGTCTCCTATAGAATCGTTCAATATTCAGGCGCATCGTAGCGGATCTTCCCGGGTCGGCTAATAAAATAGTATCAAGAGTGGGATTAGGAGAAAAACCTTCTACCCGACACCCCCTCGCCGCCTCGTACTCCGTCTCGCCTCCGCCAGCGCCCGCTTAAAAAAATATTTGGGTTTTTTTCCCCGCGGATCTGCTCGTCGGTTTATAAATAAAAATGTTGCTTTTCACAAATATTAGGAGTAAAAATCCGTTTGCTGCAGACGCGCTTTACTTCCGTCTCTGTTACCATTTCCAGAACCGGGCCGCATTAAGGGGAAATAATTTAAGGTTCTGTCCCACTTGGACAAAATATTCATTACGCTCTCTAGTGCCCAAAGTAAAAAGCTCTCAGCGGATCTGTTATTTTATTATTTCCTCCGAGGGCTTAATGCATAAACTTTTTAGAAGATTTTTTTTCTTTTCCATGGCAACAGCCTATCAGTGCCTGCTTTTATGTCACGTGACAATTTTACATGATTAAAAAAGCCGGATATAAAAAATGGCCAATACTTGTAAGGAAATTTCAGAGCTTCGTTTGCTGTAATTTGTTTGTGAATAACAATCATTTCGGAGATTATTTTAATTTATTTATTTATTTATTTATTTATTTTTTTTAGGGTTATTTCATTAACTTTTTTGTTGTTGATTAAATTCCGGCCTTTTTATTTTTTTTTTTTCTTGTCAAATTCAATTCTTCCCTCGACAAAAGAATGCAATGATTGTCAAAACCAGAATGTGCTTAAAAAATAAAAATAAAATTAAAAAAAAATAAAAATGTAAAAGAAACAAAATAAAAAGTTAAACATTGTCAAACAGCGAGCGGTGTCTGTGTGTGAACGGGGCGGACAGTAACCCTTTCCCTTCCAGAAGGAGGTTTCAGATTTGAAGAGCTTGTTCGTCGTTTCTGTACATTTTAATCCAATATCAGGGATGCGTTTCTTGTAACGTCTCCACCGCGCGGTTTGGGGAATTTTGTGCCGTTTTATACATAAATTGTTTAGGGTCGTGTGCTTGGAATAATCTTCCGAAGAGCAGTCGTGGCGATCGGGGTGAGGTCTGTGGCTGATTCTGTTTGTCCGCAGGCCTTTTGTCGGTAGACGGTGTCCATGTTGCGCTCTCGGCCGTGCATAGAGAACGGGACGGTCACTTCTCTGCCCCAACACGGTTTGGAGTTGTTTTGGAAGATACCGGCAGATCGGCCCCATCCGGCCCCCGTTTCTCCTGCAGTAAAGACTCAAACCTTAATCAGTCGTTGGTGTCGTCTTAGATTCGGGAGCCGTATGTCTATCCCATGCATGTTTAATCCCCTCACTGTATTACCCTCTACCACTTCTGCTGAGAAGCTGTTCCACTTATCTACCACCCTCTCAGGAAAGTAAAACTTCCTTACATTCAAGACTCCCTTTTTATTTTTTCATGGCTTCTGGTCCTGACGTTTCTGCTACTGATATTATTTTTCCTTCGTACGTAACAATCACAGAATGTTCTATATTTTGTAAACAAATTAGTGTCTGTTTTTATTTCCCCCCCCCCGACTTTCCACGTGTTTCTGGTTTTGTACGGCGTGACGGCATGCAGGCGTGAGAGGGTTAACGCGCACGCGGGGCCGGCTGCTGATTGGAACAGGATGCAGGGACTGCGCCGTCTGACTGCCTCGGCCAGTGCAAACACACGAGGAAGTGCTAGAGCAAGCAATCCAGAACTTTGACTGTTACCGCGGCAACCGCTGACGTCATACCTACCGGCAATTAGCTTCCAGCTCTTTATTTCTGATGATAGCAGTTCCAGCTGAACTTGGCTGCATTAAAGACGGGAGGGAAAAAAATCCCGACCCTGGTTCAGGCTGTTAGATGGTTTGGGGGATGGGTGCTGCGCACGGCTTAACTCCTCTAACTTGTAAAAGAACCATTAGGAGATAAAGCGGTTACGATGTTACCGGCGGCGCCAAATGGCAACATTTATTTATTTCCAAAAATGTATAGATTATATATAAGCATTCCGCGGGGCAGACCCGTCGTAACATTTCACGCAGTATTATATATATGTATTTTTAAAACCATCTTAAAATAATATCTATATTTTATAAATATTATATTTTATATATATGGTGCTAAAGTTACTCAATGCCGCAGTATATTTCTCTAAAAATAAATGTAATTCAGTACATGTATAATAAAAAAAACAATGGAGGTATATACCAGAAAGAAATGCAATATATACCGGTTGTACAGCACTACGGAATTTGATGGCGCTATATAAAGCAATAAATAATCAGTGCTTTTTTTTTTTTGTTTTCTATGGATCCGTTTTTTTTGGGGGGGGGGGATGGATCCAGTTGACCCTTTTGCGGCGAGACCTGGAGCTCAGTCCTGGGATCCGGTGCCGGTTACTCTGCTTGTTGTTATCCCCTCCCCGTGCGTGAAAGCAGATATCTTCCTTCTTATGTTCCAAGCGTGCACTCGTGTAACACACACACGCACGCGCACATGCCAGGCCCGGACCGGCTATCTGGTCCGCTGGCCAAATGCTGAGAATGCCTGACTGCATGATATGTGAGCGTCACTGGCAACGCTGCACATGCGCAGTGTGCATTCTCTGGTGTCTGAGAATTAAATCGCCACTGTGGGATTGTGGTCCAGAATCCTACTATCCTGACTCTTTTCAGGACAGAGCAAAGCGGGACAGTGGGGGAGCAATTGCCTCAGGGCCCCCCAACTTCAACAGCTGGTTTGTGCTCACAATCATGCCCACACACGCACAAGTACACATTCCTGCTCACACACACTGACATTCATTCTCACATTCATTCATACGTACAAACGAACAAAAAAACAAAACAAACGCATCCCACCCGCCCTCACTTACTTCTCGCCACTCCTGCAGCTTTCTGTCCGGCTACTCACATACTGTGTGGGCAATCTCCATGGGGTTTTGAACCAGTACGGGGGGGACATGAACCAGGGGTCGCCCTGTAGTTACGCCATTGTTTCTCCGTGGTGACTCCTGGAGTCCTTGGTATGCTTGCTAGTGTGGCTCTGGCGCATGCGCAAAAAAGCCTTGCATAACTGTGTGCAGCTTTCATTTTTTCCTATTTAATCTGCAATTTGTTGGATATCCCTTTAAACCTAATGGTCTATACAAAGGCAAGGCGTAGGAAGAAAGCTGCAGCTTCAGAGATGGGTGGTTCGTCCCTTTGGGAATTGTGACAAATAGTTGACAAAACTAGTATTCTTTTATTTATTTTTTTTAACAATACAGGATAGAGGGCTTATTGGGGAGGAATAATCTTGCGGTGCATATATCCTCTATTTGAATGTGGCAGAGCCACGCTTGGTGGTAACCGTAATGCATTGACGAAGGAAACTATGTGTCGCGTACTATGGGAAGCCGAGCAATGCTGTAACCAGTTCCGAGAGGCAGTTTGTCCTCAAAGCCCTGGGGTTAACTTCCTGATTGGATTACAATTCCTATCATTCTCAGCCAAATTCCAGCTGTATATGTACATGTTTAAAATAACCTCCCTTCTCTTGTTACTGATGTCGGGTTATGACAGATGGACGTGTCATCGTAAATACTCCAGCTGCATGCAATGTTTTTATTTATGTTATTCATAAATATTTATATTTCTATATGCAATAAATCACTTTTCGTGGCTTTTACCTCTAGCTGCGTAACGCCGCTTGTGATTAACCGCTTACCCGGCGAGGTCTGGGCTTCGTCGTTAATGAAGTCCATAAAAACGGGGAGGAAAGAGTCCATTTTTTTTTCCAACTCGAAGAAGCGGTCCTGCTGTAACTGGCTTTTTTTTTAATTTTTATTTTCATTTTTTGGGGCAGGATGGGTAATGGCAGCGATGAAAAGTTCATCGTGATGAGATCATTAAATTTATTGCCCCCTGTGTTATGAGGGGCAGGAACTGTCTGCTCCGGGCATGGTCCAGCCTGGGTGTCTGCAGGACATTTTCTAAGAAGGTAAAAGTCAAAAGGAAAGCATTAGTTTTTTCTTGGCTTCCCTGGATTTATCATTTAACCCTCTCAAGGTTCTTTTCACCTCTATATTTCTCTAAAGCTACCAGGTTTTATAATTTCCCAGATCTGTGCAGTGGTCTTGTCTGTAGGGGCAGAGATCTTGCCCAAGGCTGTAGGCCAGACGATCATCGCTTCCCAGTGTCTTCGTATCCTTCACCGTGGTCCTGATGCAAGAAGAATTCTTCTGAAATCTCCTCTCAAACTAATGTTATGGAGTCTTTTTATTCGCTGGAACAACCTAGAAAAAGAGATGTAAAATTCCAAAAGCTTTCTGGACCTCGGAGATCTCTTCAGGTTCCAAGAATCTTCTTCCTACTGTGTAACCTCCGGCCATCTGATAACGAGACGAGGGGGAGACAATGTATCTCTTCCTAAACCTCTCAATGATGATGAACTGTGTTTCGGGGAAGGGTGGGGAAGCTGCCTCCTCTTTGCTCATTCAGCTACATGTGGAACGCGTTGGCCAATCCATCGTCATGCGCTAGTTTAGTGGCGTCCAACCTGCGGCCCTCCAGCTGCTGCAGGACTACATCTCCCATAATGCTCTTTCAGCTAAGGGGCAGGCTGAGGAGTATGGGAGATGTAGTCCTGCAGCAGCTGGAGGGCCGCACGTTGGACGCCCCTGCGCTAGTTTGTGTGTTCTGTATGGGATTCTAGAATTGGACACCAGTCATTTTCTTCTAGGGTTTATGGAGATGCTGGAGAGATTGTCTTGGCTTCTTTCATAATCCTTCCATCATATATTTTATTTTAATATATTTTTCCTATTTGGTCAGGTTATTATTACTATTATTTCATTTTACATTATTTTATCTTTACCCCTCCCCCCTCAAAAAATATAATCTAGTGATCCCCAAGTTTCCTTTTTCTTTCAGGTTTTTGGAACCCTCTGTAACCAGCCGCGCTTTGCGTTTTAAAGAGCACTGTTTCTCTGGTTAAGGAGCGAAACGCGCTATTCTGTGGCTTTTCAAGTAGCGTGGCGCATGCTTGGCCGCCAACTGCTACGCCTTGGGGTGAACAAGGCCGTTATTTGCCGCTTCAACAGTTTTAAAAGTTGTTGCACTTTTTTACAAGTGGTAAAAATAACAGTCGAGGGTCACAGGTCTTGCGGATTGAATTGCTGCTGCCCTATTGTTGTAACCATTACGTGGCCTCTGGGCCACCAGCCCGCACCTAATTATTTTTTATAGTTATTAACTGATTCTGTGGCTTTTTATTTTTACAAATAAAGCATCAATGTTGTAATGCAATTGTAAAAATAAAATGGAAAAAAATGTAATAAAATGAAATCATTCTTAATTAGGACGCACCTGCCCTGGGCACTTTTGGGTGGTAATTTTTTTTTAAATGTATTTCTTTTTTATTTTATAATTTTTTTTATGTGACTGACTTGTTTATAGTTTTAACTTGGAATAAAAATTGTTTATATTTTAACATTATTTTAAGATTTTGTGAATTGTAGGAGTGAAACTCTAAATGACGGGGATCCTGTGGACATCGTAGCGTTTCTTCTCGCGTTACACTGTAGCAGGCGTTCCGTGTCCTTAATACTTGTGTTTTTATTTGTAAAAACATCATTTCGTACTCCTTCCTACACGATTTTGAGACGATAAGAGAGTATCCTTCGTGTCGGCCCGGCGATAAAGCTTTAGGGATGGATAAACCCCAAACTCAATGTTTTTAAACCGTTTTTACCCGAGTTTTGGAACAAGGAGACAGGCGGAGCGGTCGGTGACCGTAGTTGTGTTTTAAGTAAGAAGAAAACATTTTTTTTGATGGTTTCCCCATTACCGCATATAATCCAAGGAACACTTTTATGGGTTTCGTCAAACTCCCCTCGTACGTCTTGGATGAACAAATGGTTCCTTTTGCCCCCCCCCTAACTGCCCCCTCTGTCACCATCTGTGCTCTGTGTAAACGTATTAGCGTGTTCTGAACATGGCTCCCCGCGGTACTCATTATGGGAAGTTTAACGTTCACCTCCTCTCACGCTCGCCGTAGTGTCCACCAGGCTTATAACGCACTCCACTTACTTGAATATTAACATTTTTTTTTCCTTTTTGGGGAAGTTTTTACTAAAACTATGAAAACTTAATAAGCTTTTGGATTTTGGGGAACGCGTCTAACTTTTCTACTCTTCTCTGACTTTTGCCCGGTTCTTTTTATTTTTGCCCCCCCCTTTTTTTACTCCCTCTCTGCCCCTCCCCCCCAATTAGGCTTGTTTATAGGTTTTATTATCTCCGCGTCCTCAAGAGCATTTTTAAATTGCATAAGTAAAAGGGTTATGTGTCTCCGAGGTGGATTCCTGGCAGCTTCTCGGCCGAGCGGAGCCTTCCAAGGCAGGCTTTTTATTTTCACCTAATTACAGGCATCGGGTCAAAAGGTGAGGTCATGGGGGCCGTTTCCAGAATCGTATATTCAGTCTGAAAGGGCTGAGGATCCGGAATCCACAAGATTGCACGTTTTGTAACCAGCACATTAATCTGCGGTCCTCTGCCTCGTCCCGCCTCGTCCCGCCTCGTCCCGCCTCGTCCCGCGTGTCCCTGGAGCCTCCTCAAGAAGTATTTTAGCAGCAAAACCCAAGGCACAGAATGCCCGCTTTCCCTCGTCTGGTTTGCTTAGAATTTCTTTTTCTCAAGCAAAAATTGTGCTTTATGCTTTGATATAATTTTTAGAATTTTTTTTTTTAAATTGTTTTTTATTCAATATTTCCATATTTATATATTAGTTTTCTTAATAAGACTCTTGTTTGAAAAAGTTTTTTTTTCTTTTTTAATTTTTTTTTAATTTTCCCTCCGTTACGTAGAACGGTTTCATATTTTCACATATTTTTTGTTTTCCTTCCTGTTTAGTTATCACATGACCTTCCGCCCACTTCCTCTCTGCTAAGGCTCGAATAAATCTGTTTACGGCTTTGCTTCTTACGAGGTTGTACACAGAGGTCATCGAGCGTAATAATGGCCGGTTTGTCATCCTGATCGCGTAGGTAGACTGGAGCGGGGCTGTGCCTTGCAACGGAAAATATTTAACTTTTGGATATTTCTAAACTAAACAAAAGGATAAATATTTTCTCAATTTAAAAAAATATAGCTATTTTTAACCATTTAAAAAGAAAATATTTATTTTGAAATTCTAACGTGCCTCCAGGAGGCAATTCTGTGCCACAAAGTCTTACCTTTTTGTCATAAAAGGTTAACTTTTGATTAAATGGAATTTAAATTAAAAAAAATAGTGTTATTAAAAATGCAGGTCTGAAAAAATTCTCCAGAATTCTAATATTGTTACTTTTATCTCAACGTTTGCTTTCCCGGAACGAGCGGCACTGTCGTTCCTGCGATGAAATCCCCTCGTTGTGCACGAGAACATTCTTTTCAGCTAAAAGTATTTTGCGGAGAGAAAAGAGAGATTGCCTTTTTTTTTTTTTTTTTTTTTTTTTTTTTTTTTTATGTGTTTGTGTTTTTAATTCCCTGCTTCCACCCCAGGCTGCCGGCCAAGCCGACTGACGGGCCCTGTTCTCTCCGGACTCAAACTCTTCCATCTCTGCAACTTTTTGCTCTGAATGTTGTTGCTTGGCTACTGCTGACGTCAGCCGCTGATTAGCACAACAAGCCCTGTGTGTCTGCGAGCGAGCGGGGTGCGGACCATCGCAAAGGGCACGGTTACTCGCCACCGCCACCGCCGCCGCCGCACATCCACGCTTTGTGTCCGGGGGATTTTTTTTGTCCCAGAAGTGAAAGCTATTAAGGATTTTTTTTTTTGTGTGTTTTCACATAAAACAAAAAACCACTTGATATATATATTATATTAAGTGTTTTTTTTAATATTAACCAATATATTTAGGAGCTTCGTTAAAACGTAAATTTGTTTTTTTTTATTGTTTTAAAAAACGTTTCTTTGCCATTTTATATTATTTTTAATAACTTTGTAAATATATATATTATATATTTTTTCCATAATCTGTTTTCTCCATTTATTAAAAATCCAGAGTGTTAGGACCCCCCCCCGCCCTCCCCTTGAATCCCTGCTGAGTTTTGCCCCCCTGCTGAGTTTTGCCCCCCATGACCTCGGTGGGGCTGAATTCAGTAAGTCTTTATGCCCCCCCCGCTGTTCTCTCTGATAAACTGGTGATTGCGCCCCCGGACTCCTAAAGGGGCAAATAAGGACAGACCCAAGGTCCAGAAGTTAAAGCCTCAGGCATGGGAGGAATATATTTAAGCCCCCACCCTACCCTACGCAGTCTGCCCCTTATCCTCTGTTAAATGCCCCCTTACCCCTCCCAGCCACTGTATGGAGGGCAGGTAGCTTCACACCACCCATGAACGTCCAATACATTTTCCATTAAATTGGGTCTAAAATGGCACTGAAGCTGCAGCGAGCCGAATCTACCGTCCGGTTTGGCCGCGGCTGATGGGAGTTGCAGTTTGGCAAACCGCGGGGGCTCAGTGGCCAGTGTCTGATTAATAAACATCTGTTTCTTTTAAGTGCGGCCTCTCCCTCCGCACCCGCTCTCCCTCCGTCCATAAAATGTCTCTCACTCGGGCAGATGTGCTTCGTGTAAACACGGAATGTACACGGGTAATACACGGGGTAAAACGGCTCCACTTGCCCAGCAGCGGGGGTGATATGGGGCACAAGCAGCTGCCCCCGTAACCTCCAGGAGCGAAAGACAATTAAAACCCCATCTAAGATAGAAACACAGAATTTTCCAGCAGATCGGCCCCTGTCGGCCCCCGTCTAGTCGCCCGTTTCTCCTGCTGTAAAGACTCAAACCTTAATCAGTCGTTGGTCTCGTCTTAGATTCAGGAGCCGTATGTCTATCCCATGCATGTTTAATACCCTCACTGTATTACCCTCTACCACCTCTGCTGGGAAGCGGTTCCACTTATCTTTCTCTTTTTTTGGTGCAATGAAACATTGTAATGTTAAAGATATATATTTTTATAATCCAGTGATGGATACTCCACCTGTTGGCATCATAATGTTTTTTTTATTAATGTTTTGGGGAGGGTTGGGTTCTATAGTACCTTTTTTTTTTTTTTTTTTTTTTTTTTTTAATTACCCGGCTTTTTAGGTCTTGTGATTTGGGGCTCTCTGCGTTGCTTTGCATCTAATGATCTCTCGTACAGAATATTGTCGGGGCTTGCGGCGACGGCTCGTCTCTTCGACCGTTCGATCGCTTTGCACCGAAACTATTCAACTTCTTCTTAAAGTCACCGCTTCTACGTCAATGCGGTTTCTGCAGGAACTGAAATCTGATCTGTTATCTTCGCCACCTGACAAGAGACAATACACGCTTAATCATTTTTGACTCAAAAAAACTAAACAAAAAAAAACATCTTCCTAGTCCACTTGGATGGCAACGTTGGCGGTATTCCTGGTAACAGTTGCCACTTCTCTCCACCATTCTATATTTTGGTGACTCTTATTCAGACCGAGGAGATTTAAATCTTGTTATAATCAATATTTTAATCAGAACTTTTTTTGCATCAAATTTTTATATAAGTTTTCCCTTTAGCGAGATCCAGAAATATTTGGCCTTTTTTTTTTTTTTTTTATTATTTTTAATCTTGCGATTTGCTTCAAAACAAAGGCATTTTTTTCTTTTTGAATATATATATATTTTTTTTTACTGTTCAGAATTTGCCTTTCTTATCCTTATTTAACCTTTTTTTTTTTTTTTTTTTGAGCGCAACCACCAAGCCCAGGATATTGCTTAAGCTGCAGAAGTTATCAATTTAAATGGTTCGTTCTTACAAAAAGTGCAATTTACACGCCGACCGACCACCGAAAAAATAAAATAAATCCACTTTTAATGCTAATTTGGTTAGAATTGACTTGGGGCGTCTGGTGTCTTTTTTTTTTTTTTTTTTGTTTGTTTGTTTGTTTTAACCGTTTGTGTGCCTTTTGGTTTAGCTTTACACGCATTTGGACAGATCTGTGGTTTCTCGTCTCCGCGGTTAGTTTGTAAAGCGAAGGCATCGTATGACCCTGGGCCCCGTTCTCGATGCAGCCTGGCTCTGCCAACACATCCATTGACGTAATTCGCCTGCTACGCTGAGACACAAAGCCGGCCACATAAAAAGAAAGCAAAAACCAGCAGCGTAAAACAAAGCCGGCTGGGTGCATCGCATTCCACGTCTCCGTGGCCTTGTGCCATTTATTCTACAAAAAAGTATATTACCGGTGCAATAAAAAAACCAAATTTTTTAGTCTCGTATAAAATATGGCTTATATTTATTTATTTTTTATAAAAGTAACTGAAAATGTTCAGAGGTTTTTGCACAAGAAGCTTGGCTCCCGTTTTAATTATTGTTACATTTTATCTATCGGTGCTACGGACCCTGTTCTGGATTGTGATTCGCGAGTGGAAACGTCCGTCGCGCTTTATCCTGTAGTGTTTGATTTTCTCTTTCGCCGAGACGATCGAGAATATTCCAGGTGGAATTCTATAGAATTTTCTTCTTAGTTAAAGAGTTTAGAGGTAGTTGGCCAGAGATTGAAATGTAACTGTGCAGAGCATCGCTGGGTTTAAAGGGTCATCGTGTCCCCCCTGTGTCTTTCCCAGCACCCCGTTGGGGCTGACGATCTAAACGCTAACCCTAGACAGAGAGGTATGAATTTACCATGATGTGAAATAAAGTACTGCATTCGGAGGGTTAAACATGTTTTCACTTTTTTATTTAAAAAAGAAAAAATTACTTTTTTATTATTATTATTTATTTATTTTTATTTTTTTAAGGAAACGTTTGTACAAAGCATCCAGTCTCCAATACACTCACTATCTATTTCTTTTGGCCATTAATTAACATTTTGTTGCATTTGTGTCGACGAGACTTCGCATGACGTTTGCTCGGTAGAGTCGGAACGTCCATTTATTGACGGCATGCTTTGGCACGATGTCTGAGTTTATGAATGGCTGCGGGCGGAATTCTTTGAGTGGTTTAGTCCTGGAATTACGGATACATTGTTGTTGTTTCTCATCTCGTTTTGGATGAGCCGGATCACTAGGTCACTTTGTGCTAAAACTAAACTCGGGGGTTAGCGAAATCCCACTTCTCCCACCAATGGTTATAGTTACATAGAGCATTGCTAAAGATATCCGGGGACTGGATACGTTTCCCCAACTTCACAGCTTTTAGCAAAACCAATGTGATGTCATTAAACTTCCGGTAGTTCTATAGCATTTGGCAGGTATTGTTGCGCATCCTTAGTTTATCTACTTTTTCCCTAATTTTTTTTATTTTATTTAATAATGTCCTGGGGCTTATGCAAGTTGCTGTCGTGATATTCAGAAATTGACGTATAAACCTGGAGATTGATATCTCTCCACTCCCTGTTTGTACAACACTTGGACTACAGTCTTATCGCACAGAAACTTTAACCGCTTATTCCGAACTTGAGATAATGGCTCTCGAGCCGCCTCGGCCGCAATGCGCCAGCAAAAGCCAAAATAAATAACTCGGAAGCTGAAGGAGAAGATTATTGTTAAGAGCGAGATCACGGTGGCTTATTTCAAATTGGTGGTTTAATTTTTTTTAATTTTTTTTTTTTTATAACTTTGCTCTCCAACCTCGTTAACTTATCATGGATCCATACTTTTATTTAATTTTTATTTTTACTTTAATCCCCACTTATATTTTTGGAATACTTTTTTTTTTTTTTTTCCCGTTGATTTCCAGCCACACTTCCCCCTTCTTCTGTAAAGTGGTCGATCTCCTTTTGCGCTCAACAATGTTTGTTTGTTTTTTTTTTTGTTTTTTGTTTTTTCTTCCATAACCTAGTAAATGATTCACAAAATGAAATAACTTTCTGGCTCGATGGGAATAAAAATTAACCCCTACAAGTGTCTTCCTTAACAAACATAAACCACATAAGAAAACATTAATTTGTAACAATTAAAAGTCACACTGACACCCCCCCCCCCCCCCCAGCATCACCGCGGCGTGGTCCGGCTACAGTAACAATGTAACGTGGAAACCATAATGATCGCATTCCGTTCTCGGCGAGTTCTGGGTATTTTGCCGAAAGAATGTAGGTTGTGTTAGGTCACCAGCAGCAACACTTCGCACGTTCCTACTAAAAGGATAATGAAAATGTACAATTTTATGAATCTTATTAAATATTTTTATTTTCCTTTGTTAAGAAGGTAGTTGGTACAGGGATCAGCAGACAGGAATTCCACTGCTGTCTACATCAGTAACCTCTTTATTTTATATATCTTGCTGTAGTTGATGGCATCTGTCCAATCTATAGACCGACCTGTTTAGATCGTAATGACTAGTCCAGGGGTTTCCAGCCTGTGGCCCTCCAGCTGCTGCAGGACTACATCTCCCATAATGCTCGTTCAGCTACGGGGCTGGCTGGGGAGTATGGGAGATGTAGTCCTGCAGCAGCTGGTGGGCCACAGTTTGGACGCCCCTGGACTAGACCTTCACAAGTCATATTAGTGGTTGGAGACGGACTCGTTCACCGATTGTACCATTTTTCTGGCTTCTTCGATGTCTGCCTCAACCAGCCCTGTGGTGTAATATCGGATGGGGTCTGCTTCTCGGCCTTTGGCTAAGATCAAATGAGTACCTATGGCGAGTGGAAAGTTTGGCATCCTTGCACCGTTGTTTTTTTTTTCACTGGACACTCGTGTTTTTGAATTTTTATTCACCAAAAACATCCATGGTTGAACCATGAAGATCCAGACCTCTCTCTTCGGGGGTGGTACTCTTTTGAGGAGTGCCACCCCCAAAGACTAAAACTGGGGAATTTGTTGGCTGCCGTGGCCCCTTTGGGCACCATCACCTTCTTTGTTTTCACTGAACCTCGGGTGTTTATAAAGAGAGAGAAAAACAATTAGGCTTGGTCCTCAAAAAAACAAGAAACATTCTATCACCCATACTCTCTTTTGGCTTTTTTGTTAAAAAAATAAACATAAATTACAGGGTTCCCCCCCCCGTTTGGCGGTACCACCTTGAGCAAGTCCTTCACTTATATAGAAAACTAGCAACAACATTGAACTACTGATAAAGAAAAGAGCGCCCTGGGAGCTTACAATCTAATATTGAAAACTGAATCTGCAAAATTACTATGAAAAGCTGCCCTTTTCCACTCCCTCTACGGTAACTTGAGAACCTGTGATGGGTATGAAAACCACGTGGCCCCCCCCCGACGTCCCGCTGCGTGTTACACGTCTGTAATGTTACATGCCTCTTTGGCAAAATTCCAATCTTTGCAGCATTTTATGTAAGATTTAAAAAAAAATAAAAAAAATAATAATAATAAAAACTACCCGTTTACTGATGTTCCCATTTTTTTTAATTTTTTATCTATTAAAAAAACCTCCAGGTTTACAAACCTCACTTAATTTCCCGTCTCCAGCAGGAATCGTGCGCTTAGGGTTTTGTCTCGCTACCTGTGTTCTTAAATTCTAAAATGTTTTCCCATTTCCCCAGGGTTTTTAAGATTGGCTTTGATAACATTCCTTTTAACTCGGCAGTAATCCATTAACCCCGTGAATTCTGCTGTACCTCATGTGTGACTGATTTTTTTTTTTTTTAATTATATACATGTTTTAATTAATTTTATTTTTTTAGGGGCCAGATTACAAGCATCGAAATGTTTTTTTTTTTGACATTTTTTTCTAAAAGGTCTATTCTGGAATCTGGTTAAAATGTAACTTTTTATCTTCATGACAAATACAATTCAATCAATTAAATTTTTCTTTCTTCAGTGACACGCTAGTTTCTGTGGCCTTTAGGGGATCATGCATTGATCAAACCCCCCCATGTAAATCACACATCACATACATGCTGATATCTCACAACGTCCCAGGAACATCTGATAAGCTTATAATTCTTGGGTTTTCATTTTAAGAGCTGGGCCAGGCTTGACTCAACTGATTGGCCTTTGGGAACCTACCACTGAAGTGTCGTCGAGCTTCCCACCGGTGGTACTTTGAGCCCCCGAGACTTATTGCCTTGTGGTGGGCACCTTCATGCTGCCATTAACAGTGTTGAGTTAGCCTAAGGACATAGGGCAAAGCTGGTGACATCTGATCCAAGGCGGGTTTTTCTTTCGGCTTGGTTGGCAACTTGGTTCCTTTTTAGGGACGACCTGGAAAGGGTTTAGGTTGATGGACATTGGTCAGATCAAGTTACAGAGAAACCTATCTATAGCCCTCCATATTGGTTTTCCCTACTTTCTTTCTTTTAGTAGCCCCGATTGTAAACTCATAGGGGCAGATAAGACTCTCATCCAAGTACTCGAGTCGCACTCTCTTGTCTTGAGCTAGTGCCTCCATGATGCTCAGCTATTCATGAGCATTCTCCTTTCCAGTTAGTCACACCCACATTTCAAGACCTTCCCCCAAGGATCCTATACGAAGATATCTCCAGAGAAAATCTGGTTCTTCCTTGGGTATAGTTGTTTTGATGCCATTAGGAGCAGTATTTGTAACTGCTTGTCACATGACTTGCTCCTGTTGGGTTTCCCCCTCCCCTTTGGTTAAAGCGGATTGGCTTTGGTAGCTTTAAAGGGTGGATTAAGTGAGTTTGACGCAAGAAAATAATTGTGTTCTACCACCCCTGTCACCAAAATTATTCTTTAACATAGTTCGTCATTCTAAAACGGTAATTGGGAGAAATCCACAAAAACAATAACAAAGTTTGATAAAAAAATAAAAATAAACGATGTGAAAAAAATGTCAACATTTATTTTAAAATCTAAGCAGCTATTTTACAATCTATCAGGCGGGTTAAAAAATGTCTGTTTCGTTTTTCTGAAAAATGTGCTATTGTGTGATAAAGTTCAATTCTGACGTAGAGATCCTGACCTTCCTTGCTTGTGGTGTTTTGTTTTTTTTGGTTTCAATGCAAACACGTGTTCATCGTTATGTGTGTTTTTCTTTTTGTGTTTTTTTTTCTTCTTCTTCTCTCGTTGGCACCGAGCCAACTTACAAACCACATGCTGACGGCTGTACGTTCCTCTGGAGACACAATGTATCTTTTGGTTTGCGTTTGGACAAAGCGATTAAGAAACAATTTATCTGTGTTTTTGTTTTGTTTTTTGTTTGTTTTACATTTTTTTTAAATTTAACAATTTTTTTTTTTTTGTAGACCCTACATTTTCTTTACAGTTCTTGCCCCTAAATAAATCTGTGTAATGCTGCTTACAGGTTAAAAGGCCATCTGGTGTGGTGGGCAAATGCATGGGGGCCACTGGCCGATAGCACCACACACTAACCCCATTTAACGCTCCGGTGGCAGATCGGGGGCTGTTGTGTAGCCCACCGGCTGGGTATGCCTGGCCGCACACTACATGAGCATAAAGCATTGGAGACCGCTGGCCTTAAAGTGACAGGGCAGCCCCGTCACTGCCGGTCCGGCCCTTGAAGGTCCCATTTGAATGAAATCTAAAATTACACTCGGAGGTGAAAAAAATCTTTTTATAGGTTTTTATTTATTTATTTATTAAATCCGCCTTTTTTAATACCCTTTTAACTTCAGTCACATGCATTTAAACCTTTGCCCCCGAAGCATCCTGCGCGGCCGGGACCCCGGAGCGTCACACGCGGTGATTATAACATTACGCAGACAGAAAAGATTTTCCACTTTAATCTGTGAGGAGTATCGCCGGCCGGCGGCTGCTGCTGCCTCCGGAAACTGGTCCGACTGGAATCCTCTCTCAGCGCTGCCTTTTTTTTTTTTTTCTCCCCTTTCCTGCAGTCACCCAGTAATTTAAAGCTCGGAGGTTTTTACGCTCTAAAGGGAGGTGTTCGTATGGAGTTTGCTCACTTTATTAACCCTTTGTGCTTCAGCAACACAATCCCAGCACCCCTTTTTATCCCCCCCCCATTGTTCAGCCATCGGCGAAGATTTTTTTGTTTCTGGGTACCTGAAATTTTCTCATTTTGCGTTCAAAATGCAAGATTGTCTCGTTACGTATATTGCAGATAATCAGGGGCTTTCCTACAGTATTTGCCCCCCCCACTTATCACCCTGACAGGATCATATGTGACATCACCCTACCGCCTGAAGCCCAACACGGATTGTAAGCTCCTTTTGAGCAGGGCCCTTCTTGCCTTTTTTTGTTTTGTTTCTGTAAGCCTGAACGGCCTCCCAGCAGAAGTGGTAGAGGGTAATACAGTGAGGGGATTAAACACGCATGGGATAGGCATACGGCTCCTGAATCTAAGACGAGACCAACGACTGATTGCGGTTTGAGTCTTTACAGCAACTCGGCACTCGAAGGGTTAAACCCCAAAATCTCCACAACGAAACACAACATTTGGTGAAATCTCTCGGGGGGTTTATTAGGACCCTGAATCTCTCCAATCAGCGAGGGATAAAAAAAAAAAAAAAGCAAAGTAAAGGTTGTCAGAATGCCCCAAATAATAGAATTACGTGGCGGCTCGCAGACCGTTGTTGCGCTGATCTGTATTTCCTTACAAGGCCTGCCGTGCGCTCCGGCCGAGGGGAAGCAGACTGCCTGGTGCCTGATTAAGAATGCGAGTTCACATCCCCCGTCTCTTCGCTGCTTAAACCTGTGCCCACCACGTGCAGCGCCACGAGCATCGGAAACATTCCGCCAGGCTCTGTGCTTTTTTTTTTTTTACTTTATTTTTTTTATTCCTTTTTGTACCGTTTTATTTCGCTTTTTGTTTTCTCTATATATAAATAATTGTATAAAATATTTTATACCACTTTTATATATTTTGTGTCGATGTAGAGAGGCACCTGCTCTCCGTTGAGGGACGTTCAGGAACGTCTTTCCGATTCTAAGATCCTCGACAAAAATGTCGGCGTCTTGGCGCTCTCCTTTTCGTAAAGTCCCGCCGCGTGGATCACTCTTGACGGCATCTCGACGCGTTGGCCCTGTGTACGGAATCTCCTTTCCGGATCGCTGAGACGCACGTTGAGGGCACAAAGAGCCATTGTATTTTATTTTATTTTTTTCCTTTTTTTTTTTTTTTTTACATTTTGTGACGCATTTCTTTTAAAAGATAAATGTAATCTCCTAATAAGGTTATCGGAGGAATGTGACGCCGGCAGGCAGCCCGTGGGAAGTACGACCTCGTAACATAGCAAAATATTTACATTCAAGCGCTCCGATCCCCGTACAGGAGGGACGCGGCGATGTGTCAAAGGTCTTCTCGTGCTTATTAAGCCCCTCAACAATCCAGCTTGGAAAAGACCCTCCTAATAGGTGAATGGGAGACGCGTTTATCACAAAATAAAGGAGAATTTATGTAGTCAGATGGTTTTATCTTTTTTTTTTATTTTTTGTTCTTCAAAGGGTAACCTAAATACCTGGAAACTCTCTAAATGAGCCGACACAGAGACTCTTAAATTATTAACCCTTTATTACCCCATCATAAGGATTCTACGTAACGACTGGCCAAAAGCGTAACCTAGATGGCTCTGATACCAGTGGTCATGGAAAAATTGCCTTGTCGTCAATTTAAAGATGCACTTGATGGAGTCACCTGCATTCAAGCAGGGATATCGGCCATAACACACTGGGAGCGTAAACTGCGAGTCTCTTTTATATATGATCTCAGCGGGGAGAATAGGATAGAGTCGGCTCCAGACTGTCATGTAGCGGCAGCCAATGGTTTTATGTACAGGCGACTCGACACGTTCCTCCGAACTGACTTTTGTTCAAGGGGGTGTGGTTAGAGGTGTCTGTGGGCGGGGCTATTTGTGTAACTGGGTGTGGCATTTAGAAGAATAATGGGGTTTATTTACCCCGTTTAATTTATAAAGCCGTTTCCTGCTGTTTCTATACACATTATCGGGGCTTTTAGGGCTGTAGAACCCTGCGATCCCCTCATACCCAGCAAACATTCTGACCTCCTAGAAAAGAGGGACATCAGGGGAGGGATAGAGGGGCATCAGGGGGAGGAGAGAGGGATTGGCCCATCTATAAAATATTTTGATTTTGTCAAGTGGCTTGGGATGCTCATTATGGTGCATGTTTATAACAATATCATCTTTTTAATTATTTTATTTATATAGCGCCAACAATTCCCGCGGCGCTCCGTACAGTCCCTACAATCAAAGGGTCTGTCAAAACTAGAACCAACAGACTAAGACTAACTGATACATTAGGAAAAGAGGGCTCGGCTCGCAAGAGCTTATAATCTAGTGACATCTTGTTACAAAAATATGCAACAATAATTATTATTTCCGGCTTATACAAATAATTGGCATTTACACAAAATTGATGGCTGCGCCGATCTAGAACCGTGTACAGTGGTTTGGAAATAGCACAGTTCTAGAAATTGTTTTTAAACTTTTTTTTTTGTGGAGGGGGGGGTCGTTGGATTTCTGTCCCTCATCCAAAGCCCATGGTCTGATAGGAGAGTAATTGTTCAGGTCATTTGTGTAAATCACTCCCATGAAGCCTGGCCAGCCAAGAGGCCGTAGTGCTGCCCTGCTCTGCGTTGTAGAGTTTAATATCCTGTCCAGGTTGTAACGTTCTAGGCGTGTTCCGCCGCTGACGTCGGTGACCCGCTGTATTATATATTGTGTTTATTCGTATTTGTTTTGTTTGGCTGTAAAATGATTTACATAATTGTAGCTGCCAACTGAATTTCAATGAGCGATTGGGGACACCCCACCCAGCCTTCCACGTGGCTTCATCTCTCCAGCTCGCTCGCTCCCAGGCTGTCCGCAACAAGCCCTCGAGGGCCGGCGGCTATCAGGCTAGCTGACCAGACTCTGAAAGCTAAATCAAAGCGCTGGTTTAATATATATTTTATTTACCGGGGTTCCGTCTAGAATCTTTGGACAGAATGTTCGCCCTCCTCCCAGTACCCATATTTCTTAACCAAATTTTACTTGAATGTGAAACTTTTCTATGATGCAATATGATCGTTATGTAACTTATGGGATATATTCAATAACACACACTGTTTATATTAGAATTTAAGGTTCATGTATTCTATTCTAGGTTCGATTGGACCCAATACCCATATTTCTTAATCTAACCTTTTGCTCAATTTTCACATATTCTTTTAATTCTAATAGCATATTGATACATTGTTTTAATATTAGAATTGGGTAACCGTAAATATATCTGATGGCAAAAGACCACCCTATTTCTGAAAATTCAGGGGACAGAAGCTTTGATCCTTGCATGCTGCCTCCTGAAAAGCGGGATTCCTGGTCACGCTGCTATGTGGGTTTTTAGGGTAATTCCAGAACACTTATAGGAAAGCGGCCTTCGAACCGGTTTCAACAACCCTGCTCTGAACATGGATGGGAGATCGTCCTGACGTTAACCTCGTGTGCCGTCTGCCGCACTCGATTCAGGAGCTAAGTAGCTCCGTCCTCCATGGCCGCCCGGCAAATCTGTTTTTCGTTAAAAAAAAACCCATTGGAGTCTTTAGCGTTTCATATAAGTGGGAAGTAAGAAGAGAGATGACGTTCCTTTCATGAGGGTCCTTCTTGTTAGGTGGCGCAGGTCTTGGACCTTGGTCCTTTCTGTATTGAAGCTGGTCAGCGGTGGCCACCCAAAAAAGCCCAAACCCAGATTCTGTAGCCCAAAACAAACCGGCTGCTTATTGTCGGGAACGGGTGTCGCATGGACTGGATGGTCTCGAGGTTTAGCTCAACATCTAAACTCCATTATAGTTGGGTATCTTTATTTTAGTCATGGGGGAGTAGGACATGCGATGAGTAGATTTTATTTTAGGTATTTTGTGGTAAAACCGTTCAGATGGTACGTGTGCCCCCGTGCAAACATTCCCCGGAAATCAGGATGCCTTTCGGGGTCAGACATTAAGCCGCGATGCATGAACAGACCCAACTCGGAATGTCAGTCAGTGAAATTTCTCACGCGTCCCCTGACGTATCGGAGCAGCTCTGTGATCCTTCATGATTATTTGGTGTCAGGAATATATATTTCCCCCCCCCCCCTGAAACAAGGATTTCCCGCAGTTTTGATATCTGTATCACGTTGCCATGGCGCCAATATCATTGTTTGTCTACTTCTATGCTGGGTTACCATGGAAATGCTTATTTACAGAACTAATGCCCGACGCTGGCAGCCAGATGCGCCTGTGGCCGGCTCTTTATCATTTCCATTTGATCAATAAGAGGCCTCGAATGTGCAGCGGTAACGAAGGCCGATTCTCCGGAGCGTGAAAATAGCGGCCTCCTGGTTGCTCGTGAGGGGACTGTGGAAACCGTCCACTTCTAAGGCAATGTGCTAGATTTCAAGCAGTTGCCATAGAAAGGAAGGTCTTCTTTCTGACGGCTCCAGTTTTGCCTTTGTGAATATGGAGCACATCGTGACCCCTCGTAGAATAGCAGGCGGTGTTTATAGCGGTCCGTGGGAACTGCATTTTGGAATAAGTTGCATTAAAATGCGCGACCAGCGTGGAGGGGACACACTAGGCCTCGCTTTAGGATCCTTTGGGTCCCAATGTGGTTCCATGGCAGACAACCCAGAACTACATCAACATTTTACATATGTGTGTGTATTTATGTATAAGTGTGTGTGTGTATTTTCCCCCAATGTTTTATGTCGCTCTTATATCTATATCTTTCTTTATAACCCTGATAAATAATTTGCGTGCACCCTCTCCTGACCCCCCGCGCCAGTGTTTAATGCCTCTCTGTAATTTTAATAAATACCGTGAATGCGCCGTCTCCTGCGTTCAGTAAAGCTTAACCTATATTTAAAGAGAAGGAATCATGAAGCAGCCCATATTAAACCCAACAATTACAGTGACTACGGAGGAACTAATAACCCTGCGTTCCACCCCAAAATGATTATATTAAGCCTGACACATTACTCGGTCGAATGACTTCCCTGGTATTTGGGGTCTGCGCGCCTGATGTGGTTTGTTTTTCGCCCGGCCACCAAAATTTAAAAAACTCAGATAAAACGGAGATTCTAAATTATCTGCCGTGCGTTTATTTTGTCTTTGTAATTTCTACTCGTAACGCTTTTTATTGGCCAGAGAGGGGCACTTTTGTTCTAGGGGGTGTGGTTAGAGGCGTGTTTGGAGGGCGGGGTATTTGTGTATCTGAGTGGGGCAGTTAGAAGAAGAATAATGGGGTTTATTTACCCCGTTTAATTTATAAAGCCGTTCCCTGCTGTTTCTATACACATTATCGGGGCTTTTAGGGCTGTGGAACCCTGCGATACCCTCATACCCAGCAAACATTCCGACCTCCTAGAAAAGAGGATTATGGGGGAGGAGAGAGCGGAATCAGGGGAGGAGAGAGGGGCATTAAGGGTTTTGGGGGGGGGAAAGAGAACGCCCAAACTAAACAGGAACACATTAGTGGAGTTTGTGGGTATGAAAAATGGCAACATACTGAATGCTTATATCAAGCCCAGCACTCCCAGCCAGAAAGGGGGTAGCTTTCAGCTTGGTTCCTCTGTTCCCTTGTTATCCTCTCATGGTCTCTTCCTTGTGATAAACCGACCTGACTTTTGAAAGCAAAATCCGAGGACACGTCTATGCAATGACGTAAATAACATAGGGTCAAAATACAGGGTAACGTTGTGGGCTTTTGTGTCACATTCTGCCCTCGTCAGAAAAGTGGGGTAAAAAAGCTCAAATATATGCATTTTTTATATACAGGTATATTATTTTAGGGTGACGTATTAAAAGGGTTTGATGGGATTGTTATGACTGATAACGTTAGATATATTTATTGCATTTAAAAAACCCGCTTCCATTTAGTTTTTTTTTTTAACGTTTGGGATTATTTAACGTGAGAACGGAGCATCTGTTTGCTTCTCCGATCATTGGAAAGAAAAAAAAAAAAAAAAAGGGGGAATTGCTGCTCCTTTAAATGATGTAAAATAATAGGGTTTTTAGGTTGTAGAAAGCATCGGCAGGCAAACTTTGGATTTCAGGATTCAGATTTTCAACTAAATTTTAAAAAAATTACAAAAAAAAAGAAACATAAAAATGTTATAATGTAACAAGCTGTCCGATGTGATTCTTTATAGAAAAGTAATGTAAAAATAGTGTTATCTGTCCAGTTCTGACTCTGCTTCGGTCTTCCTATGACACGGGTCGCCATTCCCAGCAGCCGTCGGGCGTTCATCCCAACTCTGTTCCCTGGACAAAGCAGAAAGCAAGTTATTTGCTTAATCGGAACATATTGTAAAATCATTTTGGAATGTTGCTGACTACTTTTAGAGAATGGTCCTTGGTCAAGCAGGCTGGGTTAGTGCATTTCTCTCCAGCATGCAATGGGTTAAGGGCTGCTGGAGCAAAACAGCTGCTTGAACTAAGGTTTATTATACGTGGACATTGTTTGTGGAAACCCCTCGATGAAATCCACGTGCGTCGCTCTATGGTTCTGGTGCGGAGCGCCATCTAGTGGAACATTGAGGTTTCTCGACTGTCGTCTGGGCAGGTGAATACGTACCTGTGAATGCTGCTCGACAAACTGTCACCTTACCCATAGTTGGTCGCCGACGTGTTGCCCACCTTGCCATAATATCTATTCAACTGTGCGACCTAATCGAGACGCGTGGAATTTGTTGACAGATAAGGGCCCCTAGGCTCTCACTTTTAGATTGCTAAAGTAAGCATTTTATAGATTAGACTAAAATTCCATTTTAATCCGTTTATAGTCACTCTTGCATTGACCATAAAAGCATAAAAAACTCAGTGTTTTAGTATTTTTTTCCATTTACTTTATTGGAAAATTGTTTAGCAGTCTCTAAATTAAAAAAAAAAAATAAATAAAATCTGTCAAGGAAGTTATTTTCTTTTAATGTTGAAATGTTCAGAAAGTAGCTGGCACTTCTGAAGTTACAAGCTACTTTCCATGACAATTACTCAATAGAGGGGTCTTAACCGACTTGGGGAGAGCTGATTGGCCGGCATGAGCATTGACAACATCAGCTTGGCCTCTTAGAGCGTGAAATTGGGTGAATTGTAATGTTTTTCGTTATTTAACTATAGCGCGAGATATTGATACAAAGTATGCTCCGTGTTATTGGAGCCCCCAACATCGATATCCAACAGAGGTTTTCTAAACAGAAACAAAGTGACGTCCAAAGAAAAATTTTTAAAAAGTTCTCGAGAGTATCTGGACTCCAGCTTGAGGAGTGGAAGAACAGACCAAGATTCTAGAATGCATCATTCCTAAATGTTTCGGGGGCAGTGGAACAGATCATTCAAACAGGAAAACGAATAGACCGAACAAACACGAGCTCACAAAAAAAGGGCGGAACGTCAGATTAACCCAATGACAGCGGAAAAAAGACATTAACCAGATGTCCGTCCATTGTGCGGGAAAACGCAGCGATAAGATAGATAAGGCAGCTTTGGTAATTGTTTTGGGTAATAAAAACAGTTTTAGGGTGTCCACATTTTCTAAAATACTGATGGTATCTCCTGAAATGCGTAGAAGACTCTCGGAATCCGAACGGACAATAAATATCTACTATTTATTACAAGCTGTTAGAAATAACATGGTCCTCGCCTGGGTTATGTCGTGTTCTGCCACATTGTATCAGACATGCTTCACTCGAAGGTCTTGTTCCGCGGTCCACGTGACAGGCGACAATGGAGCTGGTGAAGTGTCGGCGAGTGGCTGTTTACTGGAGATCACAGCTTGGCCACAAAGCTCAGATGCCGTCGCGCTACGGTGTCCCTGCCAATTTTCGGTGTCCACAGCCCTGAAGATAAGGAGGTGCCAAAGGCCATATTGAGAACTGGCAAATTCATTGTGTCAAAAAAATACATACAGGAGGACAGGAGTTTCCACAGTTTTGGATTCTTTGAGGCACATTCGGTACCTTTAATTTGTTGTTCTCCAGCAGGACCTTTTAGCTATTGATGGCTGCATAATGAGGACATCAACCCACAACCTCTTATATTGGCGTATTCACTAAAGATGGTGTCTCCGGGAGGTTGTGGGTTCATGTCCAAAACAAGGTCCATAAAGATATGGCTGGATGAGTTTGGAAGAACTTGATCGACCTCAACCCCATTGTCCACTTTTTGGGATGAACTGGAACGGAGATTGTCCAACATCAGTGCCTGACCTCACAAATGCTCTGCCGGATGAATGGGCGAGAATTCACACAGAAACTCTCCAAGATGTTGCGGAGATCCTTCCCAGAAGAGTGGAAGCCGTCATAGCTACTTCATATTAATATCTGTTTATTTAGGATGTGATGTCATCAAAGCCCCTGTTGGAGGAATGGTCAGGTGTCCCAATACTTTTGTCTATATTGTGTAAGGTTTTTATTTGCGTTCTGATGCATGGACGTTAGATGACACTTGGATGTTTACACTGGATTATGACCTATCTTGTCTTTACGCCAACTTAAGTTCAACTCCCATTGATTTTCTTGACCTTTCTGCCATGCTGTCCGCTCCGCTGGCGTCTTCACTTTTAGTTTTAAGAGACAGAATTTTTTTAGAAGGTTTGACGTGCGTTATTGGAATTTCCATTTAAAGTAAAACTCCGTGCATCAGATCGACCCCGAGCAACATGACGAAGAACCAGCTTCATGCCCCAAATTCCACGTATTGAAAACAAGTTCTCTCTTTATTTTTTATTTTTTTGTGATAACATATTCTGTTCCCGTACTATCATTGTGAACGCGGTGTCCGGGACCTGTCGGCGGGCTCATGTGGCCCTCGTCTTGGTTATGTCACATCCTATCATTGTGTTTTGAGATCTGCTTTCGCTCGAATGTCTTGTCCCGCAGTCTCGTGATACGAACACACGGCAGGCGACGGCGGAGCTGGTGAAGTGTCAGCGAGTGGTTGTTTACCGGAGATCGCAGCTTGGCCACGAAGCTCGGATGCTTTCGCGCTATTTAGACTACTGCGTCCCTGCCAGTTCCCATCTCCAGTCCTAGAGATAAGAAGGTGCCAACGGCCATAATGAAGAATAATAAAGCTGGCAAATTCAAAAAAATACGCAATAAGACAAAATCTAAACAGTTGCTGGAAGCTCCTTAACTAAAATTATAACACCCTGGGTGTCGGGACCAACGCCGAGTAGTTTTATTCACTAAGGGGGGGGGGTTCCAGGAAGTAGAGTCCAGGAAGTTTGTTACAACTTCCTGCTCTTATCGCCGCTAGAATTCTAACGCAATTTTCCATAGGGGATTGTGGGCAATGAAGAGAATTTTCCATGCTGGGCACTGAATGGACGTCAGGCCAGGAGAAATACATTTTAATAATGTATAAACGTACAAAAAGTAATCGTTTTTCCTGCGGTCGGTTCAGTTATTTTTATTTCAGATGGGTCTGTTTCCCTTTAACAACAAAATGTTTGCCCAGCGGAATTTCCAACAAGGATGGAGAAAACAAATCGTCGGGAAACGCAAAGCCGGCGGGTCCGATTTCCATCTCCCAGTATGCCGGCTCGTTACACGCGGCGTGATGCGAGCTAAAGTGCCGCGACAGCCGGCATTCCCGGAAAACGGGGTTATTCTTCTACGTTACGGGCTTAAACCCGACGGGCCAATGTTTCAGTGATATTTCTGATGGTTTATGGATATCTGCTGGGTGTCGCGGCTCGTTCCATGACATATACAGTTTCCAAAGCCTGCTACAATGTTACCTTATTTATTATTAATTAAAAGGTCATTGCGAAATGTCATCAGATCTCCTCGTTCGTGGATCTGTGAGGTCTCACGGGGGTCTGCTTACTAATACTTGGTTAGAATGTGCTACTGGCTCTCGTGTTCTAGATTCGGTTCTATCTCTGGATGATGCGTCTCGGAGGCTGTAGCCGTCATCGTCGTTAGATGTTCTGTTAGCTTCTTCTTTCTGGATACGCTGTGTATCTATGTCCTTCAGTAATCATATACGTTAACGGGTAGAATAATCCTTCGTACCGCGACCGTCTCGTCTGTCTGAACGTTCTATCTTCTCTCTCTCGTTGTCGGTTAATGGTTCTGGGCTTAAAGAACGGGGATCAGATTTGCAAACCGTTGGCTGGGGTAATTTGAGAGAGAGAGAAGTGAACCGTGGTGCGGAATTGGCAGGGTGTCTGGTGTCTCTGCTTTCCTGCTTGCACATCTAACACTGCGCTGAACCCGATTGACGTCACAGAGGAAGATTTGATCTTTCGGAGTCGGCTGCTGACGCTTCGCTGCCTCGTCTGTGGTTTTAGCGATTCTCTTGTCTATCGCAGACCCCGTATAACCCCAAAGCATTGGTGTACTTTTTTTTTTTTTTTTTATAATTCTTTGCAAGAAATCTTTTGAAAGCCATTATAAACCGCAAGCAACAAACCTCTGTAAATTGCATACCTGCCAAGTGTCCCTGATTTATGAGGGACAGTCCCTTTTTGGGTCTCAGGATGTCCCTCTGTTCTAGGAGCTCAGAATGTTTGTCGGGTGTGAGGGTATCACTGTGCTCATGGCTGTTTTGAAAGATTGGGAAGGCGCCGTCATATATATATATATATTTTTTTTTAATATTTATAGTTAGATGACCTTTATCAGGACTGACCCTAAGCATTTGGGACACATGGTTATATATGTGTCCCGAATGTTTTAATTTAGTAATTCTGTACCTCCCTGCTGTCTACACCCAGATGAAAGTTACACGAGATTAAGTCATGCGCGTGTCATACAATCCAATATCTTGTTCCATCTTGTTCTGTAAATGAGGTCAGATTTATGCCCCCCCCCGCAGCCCCCCCGCTCTGAATACACGGTAAAAAAACAAAAAAAAACCATGAAATTGTTTCAATAATTTGGTTTAACTCGCTGAGTACTTGAGGGGTTTTATGATATGAACAGATAGACGGCTCCTATGTAGCTCTTGACCGTCTCTTTAAACAATGAAAGTCACTTTAATTTCATCAGAAACCAATTTATTTTTTTTTATATATTTTTTTTTTTATTTGCAGCATGTATGTTGGATGTTGGTTTCATGGTATAACATGCCTATTTTTTTCTTTCTTCACCAGATGATTCTTTGGGACTGGGATCTAAAGCAGTGGTACAAACCCCAGTATCAGGTATTTATTCTAAATAACAAAAATAAATTCTCAAAAAAAATTCTAAAACTTTTTTTTTTTTTACTTCAGTTATTTAAATTGAACGTCGTTGTCATGGGATCATGGGATTAATGCACGTGGAATTAAGATTTTTTTTTTGTCCTGAAGTTCTCTAAATTTCACTAAGGCTGCCTGAATTTAATAGCAACGTAACAGAAGAGAAATAACTTAATGGGGAGGAATAACCACGCAGATTCTGAGAACAGGGTGTTAATATGGCTGCTCACGTGGTATTCATGTGATCTTTAAATATTATTGTATATAATTCCCAAAAATGTACAGATTGGGAATTGTGACCGATCTGCTTTAAGGGGATAATGAACTTGATGGAAAAACTCTGATCGTTTATTTACATTATTTTTTGCAGAACCTTTGAGTTGAATAATGTAACTTATTTTTTACTAATTTGTGCTTCATAACCCCCCCCCCAAATAAAAGCCCATGTTCTTCAAGGTCTGTTTGATTGGATTCAAATTATAAGTCCCTTAAGTGAGCAAAAGGGGAGAGATATCAGAGAAAGGAGAGGGGTTTATTCACTAAATATGGGGTTTGTGAGATCTACCATGGCATCCACGTGTCCTGGATTAATTAATTGATGGGCTACAAGGACACAATGGGTCTCTGGTAACTTGGTAGCCCTCATAGGGTCATGAGGACTAAGTACGGACTTTATTAATGTTGACACGGTGGGCCACTGTTCCGAATCGTGTAACCCCTGGCATCCTTTGACTTCTTCCAGAATGCTGGAGGTGGAAGCGGGGTGGACCTTTCAGTCTTGAACGAAGCCCGGAACATGGTTTCTGATCTTCTGGTCGACCCAACCCTTTCTCCGCAAGTTGTCTCCTCGCTTCGTAGCATTAGCAGCCTGATGGGGACTTTCTCAGGTTCATGCAGACCCAAAGTAAACCCATTTACCCCGTTCCCGGGCTTCTACCCGTGTACGGAAATGGAGGATCCGATGGATAAAGGAGAGAGAAAGTTCCACAAGGTAAAGCATCTACAAAGATCGTAATCCAGGGGCTGCCGCTGGTAACATGGGGCTCTTGCATCACAACTCCCATGAGTCTGTCAGGCTGGACAGAGGCAGCCGAGACTCATGGGACTTGTAGTCTGATAATTTTAGGGGGTTTACAAAGAGTTGAGATACTTAGTAACCGCAATGCCCCCACTTAGTCATATGGATAACATGGCTCTATATGCTCTCCGCTGTAAGCTCCTCTCTCCATCCCACAGATTTCTGCCGTTAGGGGTTTATGTATCATCTTTATTTAGAGGACATATTGGGGAGAAAAAAAGCCATTGGCCTATTAACACTTTAAAAACGTATAATACTAGTCCCAATGGCTTAATGAAGGACAACGATGGCTCTGGCTTTCAGCGTTTGATTGGCGAGATCTGTATTGGGCTACAACTTTTAAGCGTTTGATCACAGATTCTGTTTCAAATTCCTTTCTTTCCCTCTTTCTTCTCTGAAAGATTCTGGGTTTTTATTTGCTGAATAATATTTGTCGGCGAGTAGAGACAGCTGGTTGGAAGATACGTGGAGGTTTTACTCTCCTCCTTAATGATTTCGTTTCTTCTGTTACCTTTTGAGAACTCGCCTTGTCTTCTCTGCTTAGGGTCTGAACAGTCGGAGCAGCCTGCCGACCCCCCAGCTCCGGCGAAGCTCGGGTATCTCTGGCCTGCAACCCATGGAACTTTCTTCTTCGCGGTGGGAGCGAAGCAACGGCAAACGTCCTTACCAGGATTACAGTAATTCAAGGTGAGACTGAAGGGCTCCTCGTTATTCATTTCAATGGAGTGGTCGCTATTGTTACATAAAACGCGACATGCAAAGTACATGTTTGGAAGTGAGACGGTAAGAAGAAGATGGAATCCCCACCAAATGTTTTTTCTGGGTTCCCACCATTCCTACGCAACCCATGTCCGAGAAAGGAATCATAAAGCTAACTTCTCATTTCTCCTCGGCAGACCACATAGGGTCGCACAAACACAAAGTAAACCATCGCTGAATGAAAGCTGCAGTTCCGTCCTCTTATAGTTTGGTGTTTTTAATAATATTTTTACTCTGTCCATCTGAGATATTTTATGATTATTTTTCCTATATTACTAGATAACAGGTATATTTGGTGGGTCCATATTCTTATTATTCTTATTATTATTTTGTATTTATTATTTTTTATTTATATAGGGCCAACAATTTACGCAGTGATTCTTACAATACGTATTCAAGGGGAATGACGAGACTAGAGAGGGCCGTACTGGTAGAACTAAGGTCACCCCTTTGAGCACCAACAACTATAATAGTAACAGTAGTTCTGTGACCTTTTCTACTAAAGCTGGTTTATTCGGCAGTAAGTTCTTTCCCCCGATGACTGTTGTGCCGTGTCATGCCGTGTCATTTTTGGAGCCAAACATTTACGTGTCGGGGGTCCAGGAGACGACCGGTGGGGAAAATCTGCAGACTGTGGGCGGCTTGTAAGTGTGAGACCGGCCAGCAGAGGGCAGCCTTGCACAGCATTGTTATTAATGAACTCGTTACATTGTAACCTCGTTAACAAGCACCGTTTAGTAGTCATGGATTGGTCCCTGACGACGGTTGCAAGGAGGACGAAATATCCTCTCAAACAAGAAATAATACTAATATTTTTAATTATTTCGAATTCCTGCTTAATATATTCTTTGGTATCAATGAAGTAGAAGGTAAATCTTTTCTGGGGAGCCGAAAAGCAGAAACTCTGTGTTTGTCGCTGCCCTGTCATTTTGTAATATATTGTTGTTTTTTCCTTAATATACTCTTATTTTCTTCATTTAACCAGCCAAGGATCTTATCCCAATGGATCTTTCAGCTCTAACCTGCTCACAATACCAAAGCAAAGGTCATCGTCGGTGACCCTGACGCACCACATGGGCCCCAGGAGAGCTGGTAAGATACTGATACTGACTGCTGCCTGTAGAGACTGACTTATGACATCATCATCCGGTGACACCGGCGGCAGGAGCATTAAAGAAAGTTCTCTGCTTAGAAATGCACAAATCTTGCTGCACAAGCCTACCAAATATAATATGGTGTACATAGGGAACCCCGACACCTGCATTTTATATAAAACAGAAGATAAATCACATTTGCTGTGACGGAAACAGAAAAATACCCTTGGTATTTAGGATAAGCAGCTGCGATCTTTTTATGAATTTCCAATATAAAATTCTGCGAAAACTACGTTATTTGTTAACCCAAGTCTGAACAAAACTCGTAATGATATAATTCCAGCTCTATTATATTCTGAATTGGGGTAAAATCCTGGCTTTTTATTCGCCTCTCAGAATATCGCAGCTGCCCACGTTGGCTCACAGGAGTCTCGGCGCTTTTAATGAAAGGAAAGAGGTTGTTTCTTTGGTTCATAAGTAAAATAATTCATTTTTTTTACTCTTTTTTAAGGTACCTCTCCGAGCTTGAGTCCTGTGAGTTCTCCCAGCCACGGATCCTCCGCGTTCAGCCGATCGCCCGTCGAGTTCCCGGACACGGCCGACTTTCTCACCAAGCCAAGTGTTAATTTACATAAACCTGTGGGACATGCGATAAATTCTCAGGAGCTCCAGCAGCAACTCAGACCAACTTCGAGCCATATTTGTAACAGGTGACGAGTTTGCTTTAATCTTCCCTTTTTATCCTCTAATATGTATCAATACTTTGCAAATTGGTGACGTCGCTTGGCCGGACCTTCATTGAGAGACCAAATAAATTTAAATTCTTTATACCGATCAAATAAGCATTTCCATAATAAAAATTGTATTTATTCATCCCTTAGCCCCTTCATGTACGGGCTCACAATGCATTGTTTTTAATGGGTTTAAGGACAACCCATTGTCCTTAAGGAGTTAAAGCAGATTTTTTTTATTGATTTTTTTTTTTTTTTCTGGGGTGTTGCAATGAAATGAATACATTCATTGGGCTAAAAATCTGGGTTAAATGAATGATTGTCAGCCTTTGAGACAAACCCTCGTCTGGAGAAATCCCTCTATAACATACGGCCTCACCACTGAAACGCATATTAATGTACTTTTTATGTATTATCTATTCATTAATTCTGTAAAAAAAAATCAAAGACCTGATCTTTTAGGAGAAGCTGCAGCTCCAGTGCTGCAGAGCCCCATAGACTCGAAGGCCGGTAGTTACTTTGTGACAGGTGGGCGGTGAAATGCGCTGCGGGGGGTAAATGAGACCTCCAGGGAATTGTATAAATAATCTGATGACGTTTATTAGTAGGGAATATAATCCTCGTCATGTAATTTGTTGTTTTTTTTGTTTTTTCTTAAATTTACATTTTTGCATTTTTTTGTTTACCTTCCAGTTGTGGTCGTCAGTTTTTTAAGCCTCTCTCAAACTTTGAAATGGGAGAAAACAGTTCTCTGTCTGGTGCAGAATATCAAGTCAGGAAACCAGGTGGGGAACGCGTGAAAACCATGTTCCATGTCTGGGGAATTATAACCTACCTCCCAAATGTCCCTGTTCAGTTTGGCCAGTCCCTTTTGCCTCTCCTCCCCTGATTCCCCTCTTTTCTAGGAGGTCAGAATGTTTGCTGGGTATGAGGGGATCGCAGGGTTCTACAGCCCTAAAAGCCCCGATAATGTGTATAGAAACAGCAGGGAACGGTTTTATAAATCAAACGGGGCAAATAAAACCTAAATTACATCCCACACACAGACATCCACTCGCGCTAACACCGTACATCTGGGTAATCACCGTGGGGAGGTCTGCAGGGTAATAGTAAAGACGAAGCGTTATTAAGACCAAAAGAAATAGCACTTTTTTCTATTTTAAAACAGGTGAAAATGTCGGCGGTGCGGCAGAATCTGCGCATGCGGACAAAAACCAGGACAAATGGCTGCAAAAAGACTCCAGAAGATTATCTGGAAATCACGAGCAGCACGCGGACGAGACGCGCAGCAACCAAGAACCAGAAGTGAGTTCCAAATGTGTTTCGGTTCTGATTTGCGAGGAAACTGTCGCGTCGTGTGACACGTAGAATTATTTTCGTAATTTGGTTTTATTTTGAGTTATTTCCATCATAATATCAACGTCCATTTTTTTCACCTTCGACAGATGAAGGAAGAGTCGTCGCTTGACCTGCTCATCGAAGATCAGGATGCGTTATTGGAAAAATTGGACAATTGGAATTTCCCAATATTTGATCTAATGGAGAAAACCGGCGGGAAATCTGGAAGAATCTTGAGCCAGGTGGGCTTCTATTTCGTAGCAGAAGATACAAAATTATCAAACAGTATTTGACAAACGTTTCATGATCCATCCGGTTATTTTTAAGGGGGACGACTGAAATTTAGAATTTTTACTCAAAATCTGAATTTTTTGTATTTTTGTGAAGAAAAAGTACTGATTTTGCACAGCAATTAAAAATAAATAAATAAATGAAAAAAAAAAATTCTCCCCTGATTAAAAAAAAATAAAAATAAATAAATAAAAAAAAATTCTCCCCTCTGATAAAAAAAAAAAAAAGGAAAGTAATTGGAATTATCTTGAATTCCGCTACATAAGGTTTATGTTAATATCGCAGAAAAAAGCTTTGCCCAGAAAATGTTTAAAGTTTAGTTAAATTTGATCCGCCGAGCACCTCACTATCGATCACTTTATGTCATCATCAATGTTTTTTAGTATTTTTTTTAACCAATAACTAACTTTTTTGGCAGCGCTGTCTTCCAATAAAAAGGTTTTCTACAAAATGATCCAAAGCTGCTGAAGTAGATTGTTGAGGTTTCGTGCCAACGCCGTGGCGATGAAGTAATTTAACTCTGAGATTCTGAAATGACTAATCTGAGGTCTTTCGAGGATCCCTGAGGAAGTAATTAGATGAAAAACACGATAACTTTGTTAATGAATACTTCTTTCACGAGGCTCACGTTTAACCATTTTTAAGCCAGAGTCACGGGTTATAAGAGGTTAATGCAATTTCAAAACTGCAGCTCAATTTAAACATATTAATTGTAGCTGATCTTTCGTTATGTTCTTTCCTTTGGGAGTTTAATCACATAAAAACCACATTAAATTTTTCAGTTGCTATTGCAACAGCCCATCAATACGTTCTTTTGTGTCACATGACAAGTGTTCCCATGAATGAGGCTGTACTACAAAACTAATCATCGATTAGCCTTTTAAACTTAAACTTGGATCAGCGAACACAACGTGCCTTTGGAACACAGGAGTGATGGGAGTGATAAAGGGCCATTGGAACACAGGAGTGATGGGAGCGATAAAGGGCCATTGGAACCCAGGAGTGACGGGAGTGATAAAGGGCCATTGGAACACAGGAGTGATGGGAGTGATAAAGGGCCATTGGAACACAGGAGTGATGGGAGTGATAAAGGGCCATTGGAACACAGGAGTGATGGGAGTGATAAAGGGCCATTGGAACACAGGAGTGATGGGAGTGATAAAGGGCCATTGGAACACAGGAGTGATGGGAGTGATAAAGGGCCATTGGAACACAGGAGTGATGGGAGTGATAAAGGGCCTCTGTACTTCTATGAAGAGATTCCATTTTACACAGCAAAATGCATCACAGCATTAACCCCGTCTGAGCTGGTTTTCCGATCCATTTCATGTTATTTCCATGGATACAATTTGTATATATTAAGCTCAGCTGACAGCCCATTTTGAGTTTTATTTTTATTTATTTTTTCGTTTAGTGAGGGTAGCAAAAGATTTTGTAAGAAAGGTACATTTTTTCCCCGGCACCAGTCCGTTAGGATCCTATTATGTGATTGTTGCCTGCGATGTTTATTTCTAACCCTTTATTTATGTTTTTTGTCCAGGTGTCGTTTACCTTGTTTCAGGATACGGGGTTGTTTGAAATTTTCAAGATCCCAGCAGACAAATTTCGGAATTTCTTCCAAGCTTTAGAAACCGGATATCGTGATATTCCATGTAAGTTGGCCCGGCGAGGCTGTAACGCTTGATGTTACCTGGATGGTTCCATTCTTGGAGCGTTAGAGCGTTAGAGCGTTAGAGTTACCCAAAACCCCCAAAAAATAGGTCTGCGATAGTGACATCAGACTGAAAAACAAAAACGTAGAAACCCAGAATACGCCGGCGGATCGGCCCCATCCGGCCCCCGTCTAGTCGCCTGTTTCTCCTGCTGTAAAGAGTCAAACCTTAATCAGTCGTTGGTCTCGTCTTAGATTCAGGAGCCGTATGTCTATCCTATGCATGTTTAATACCCTCACTGTATTACCCTCTACCACTTCTGCTGGGAGGCTGTTCCACCTATCCATATGCCTATCCCGCGCATGTTTAATCCCTTCACTGTATTAGCCTCTAAACCTGTATTCGTTAAGACCATGTTAACTATATAAAAAAAGTCTTGTTACTTGCTGGGTTCTTCTTGCTGACCGGTTGTCACAATGTGTCCTTTGTAGACCATAATCGTATACACGCCACCGATGTCCTTCACGCGGTGTGGTACATGACAACGAGGCCAATCCCGGGGTTTCAGGAACTCACCTGTGATGACGCAGGTAATAATTTAATGTCGTCGATTCAAGCCGCCGATCTGTGGACGGAGATCTTTCTCGGGCTCCGTATTAAAACAGAAAAAAGCTTTTTTTTGTTGTTGTTTTTACCATTTTGTAAGAATTGTCGATGGGAATATTTATGCACTGAAAACATCGCTACCAAATGAGCCTGTTGGCCGTAAAATTCCATAATTTTTCTATAGGGTTAATCCATGAATTTAAAATTTAGTAAATTATAATTATTGTAATCAGTCATTGTAACTGCACGAATGTGGATAATGGGGGCTCTAGAATCGTGGCTCCTGAGAGCTGCTTAAGGCGGCTATAGGTAGCCTCTCGTTCACGACAGAAAAAGTTTCCTTTATGATTAAAAAAAAAATTAACAAAAACAAAAAAACACTGTAAAGATTTCCTACAAAGTAACAAACGCAGTTCAGAATCCGTGGGGCAATGTATCAACAAGAAGACTGCTAAGGATCGGGGTTACTATAGGGAATCGCCTTACACCCCCCCCCCAGCTTGGGTCCGGTTAACCCTTTGTGTGTCACAGGCACACTCAGCTTGTCACCGGAAAAGTTTTTTTTATCAAATGACGAGGAAATGCTGACCTTTTTCTTTCTCGTCTGCCAACAAAGCGGCTTCACTTAAGCCCGGCTTCCTCTTCTGGACACCGATGAGTATAGAGAGTGCCGGAGTCAGCATGTTTCCGTCTATTGCGGTACATTAGGCTAATATTTCTTTACATAATTAGCAAATTAAACATCTCGGACTAAAAATATCTCCGGGTTAAACCATTTCAACTTGATTGCAGTAGCTTAGAGAGAAAAAAACCGTAATCGCTTGTAATAAGTCCGGCCTCAAATACCCTAGTTTTGCTTAAAAAAAAATAAAAAAAAAAAATAAATATATACCGTATTTGCTCGATTATAAGACGACCCTGATTATAAGACGACCCCCCAAAATCTGAATATTAACTTAGGAAAAAAAGAAAAAGCCTGAATATAAGACGACCCTAAAGGAAAAAAGTTTTACCAGTAAATGTTAATTCATGTAAACTATTTTTTTAAATAAAAGCTATGATTGAGAAAAATATTTTATTTGTTTTTATTTCCTTGTATTTTCCAACCTGTCCCCCAGTTACGCACATCTGCCCCCAGGCTTGCCACACCAATATGGCACTGTGGCCCATGATATGCCTTTTAACCCTCTATATGCCACTGTGCCCCATGGTATGCCTTTTGACACCCTATGTGCCACTCTGCCTCCAGAAATGCCTTATACCCCTATATCCCATTCTGGCATTTAGGGGGTTAAAATGCATATTATGGGGCAGAGTGGCATATAGGGAGGTATAAGGCATTCCAGGAGGCAGAGTGGCATTAAGGGAGTTAAAAGGCATTGTATAGAGCACTCTGCCTCCAGAAATGCCTTATACCCCTATATGCCACTCTGGCATTTAGGGGGTTAAAAGGCATATTATGGGGCAGAGTGGCATATAGGGAGGTATAAGGCATTTCAGGAGGCAGAGTGCTCTATTAAATGCCCCCTTAACGCCACTCTGCCTCCTGAAATGCCTTATACCTCCCTATTTGCCACTCTGCCCCATAATGTGCCTTTTAACCCCCTAAGTACCAGAGTGGCATATAGGGGTATAAGGCATTCCAGAAATGCCCTATGCCCCCATTTAACGCACACACACACACACACACTTACCGGTGCACACACACACACACACACACACTTACCGGTGCTTCCAATTTCCTGCTGTATTGCCGGGGCAGCTGGTTGACGTCTCCTTCCGCTGCAGCCGGAAGGAGGTGTGGCTAGCAGCGGGGGTTGTCTGCGTCCGTCGCGGATACCTTCCCCGGCTGTCAGAGATCAGAGTGCGGGGAACTCTGATCTCTGACAGTCGGGGAAGGTATCCGCGACGGACGCAGACAACCCCCGCTGCTAGCCACACCTCCTTCCGGCTGCAGCGGACCCCCGGCAGGAGCACCGGTAAGTGTGTGTGGGGGGGGAGACAGGAGGATCCAGGTCCCCTGCAGCGGTGCGGGGGATCTGGATCTTAGTCTCATAATCAGACCTCTATTTGAGGTCTGATTAGAAGACGACCCCGATTAGAAGACGAGGGGTATTTTTCAGAGCATTTGCTCTGAAAAAAACCTCGTCTTATAATCGAGCAAATACGGTATATATATAAACCAATACATTAGGTAGAGAGGACCCGGCTCGCAAGAGCTTACAATCTAGTTGGTCAGTTCTAGTGTTGTCAGACCCTTGGAATGTAAGGACTGTAAGAAGCGCTACGTTAATTATCGGCGCCGTATAAATAGGGCGATAATGTTTCTTATGCTGCGGTTGATGCCGGCAGTTGGCGCGATGCCCTGCAAGGGCACCCGTTAAAGCCGCAGACGCTTCCAAGTCTTGGTTTTGCAGTTCTGCGCAGGAATCTCTGGGTTTTTCTGCAACTATCTTGGCCAGAAAAGAGGCAAACTTTGTATCGCGGCCAATCGATTTGCAAAATCCCGTTTGTATATCGTGGGGGAGGAAACACCTTTTTCTCTGTATTTTTAATAAATGCGGGATTTAAGAGTCTTGTTGACCAGAGAACACAATCCGCCATCGAATGGATATTTCCTATCGACCTGTGAACATCTTAAAAAAAAATAAAAAAATATACAGAACCTCCTTCAGGTATTATCTCTGATCAGTGATATAGAAAAAGTAACTATGTTGCCAAATTGTAGAAGTTTGAGCAGGAACATTCCGTCGTTTGCTACGCTAATTGTTCATTTGGCCAATTGTTCATATAATATTATTATTTATATATATTCACATATATTATTATTCATATATATATCAGTATATATTTATTATTATTATTTATATATATTCATATATATAATTATTAATATATATATAATTTTTTTATTTTTTTGGGGCGGAGAAAGACCTAAAGCCAACATAATTTGCTTTAAAGATGTTAATTCGTAGCTGGGGGTCATGTACTTCTTACCCTCTTTTGATGTCTTATTGGAGTTTCTGGTGGAAGCTCGAAACGGGCTGTCCAAACGGCCGACCCTCTCGCCGTAGCTCTCGCAAGCCTTTCCGGGATGCTCGTTGGCTCTCCGGTGCTGTTAACGCATTACATCATCATGGTTTCCATGCAGAATATTAAACATCCGTAGAGCGAAAAGGTCTTCCCTTTAGATGGCGTCGCCATTGGGTGATGGATGGGCGCTGCATCTGCGTGCGGAAGTACGGCCGCCCAAAGCGCTTCTAAGACAGAGAAGGAGGGATACGCGGCACAAAAGCTACTCGTTGGCGGACGGGAGGTTTCTTGTCCCGGTGTCTGAAATGCTTTTCTAATTCCGAGTCGTCTTGGCTGCAGTTGCTGGCTGATCGTAGTGACGGAGAATGTTATCGCGCACGTTTAGTAATATCAGTCTGTGCTTCTGCATTTGTTTGGAATTTGGTTAAAAAATAAATACAAGTACAGTGATTATTTTTACTGAGTTGGTTGCGAGGAATCGTGTTCCAAAACACAGGAGAACTTGGCCAACTTTATGACATAGACAAAAAAACAAACAAAAAAACCATTGTTACCGGCCCTTGTGAAGAGGTCAGAATTTACCGACTCCAATCAGTGCGATATTCACATTATTACATACGTTAAGTGTTTTGGTGCATAGAAATTCAACTTAAATTCTATATTAGTTGTTAGAAGGCTATATTTTTTTTTTTTCTCATATATTTTGGTTTTCTTCTAGATCCAGATAACGAGGGCGGACCGGCGCACGTCTACCTGTCTTCAAGGAGCTGTAACTTCATGGACGATAGTTATGGCTGCATAGCTGCAAACATCCCCGCGCTGGAGCTGATGGCCCTCTACGTGGCAGCTGCCATGCACGACTATGACCACCCTGGACGTACCAACGCGTTTCTTGTGGCCACAAATGCACCCCAGGTATAAACGCTTCCCATTGTAGTGTTGGGGGGGGGGGAGTCACAAAGGATTTTGCTGCTTTAAAAAAACAAAATAACGTAATAACAAACACACAAAAAAATCCTCCAATCAAAATATTTATTTTTAGTTTTCTCCTTTTTATATGGCGCATGTTCCTCTCAAATAGTCCACGACTTCTTTTCCAGATGAGTTCTCCCTTGTAGTTAATAGTTTGTTCTCGCGATTTCACGCAAACACTTTTCCCTTAATGACGGTGCAGGGAAAAAGACTGGGATAGCTGTGGGGTGCAGTTTGGGAGGCTGTCAGCAGGGGGCTATGTGGGGTTGTCGGAAGCCAAAAGAGAAGAAAGTTTTTTTTTTTTTTTATTATTTCATTTTAAAATAAAATACAGAGAACATTGATAGGGATCATGACATACGTAGAGGGGTCAGGTAAGGTTATTTTAGCTGTTCTGTATACACGACCGCTCCAAAGTTTGGAGTCATTGGAACACAGGAGTGATGGGAGTGATAAAGGGCCATTGGAACACAGGAGTGATGGGAGTGATAAAGGACCATTGGAACACAGGAGTGATGGGAGTGATAAAGGGCCATTGGAACACAGGAGTGATGGGAGTGATAAAGGACCATTGGAACACAGGAGTGATGGGAGTGATAAAGGACCAATGGAACACAGGAGCGATGGGAGTGATAAAGGGCCATTGGGACACAGGAGTGATGGGAGTGAGAAAGGGCCGTTGGAACACAGGAGCGATGGGAGTGATAAAGGGCCATTGGAACACAGGAGTGATGGGAGTGATAAAGGGCCTCTGTATACAATAGTTATTTTAATGGCCAAAACGTGCTTTTCTTTCGAAAACAAGGACATTCCGAAATGACCCCAAAGTTTTGAACCGCTGCGTTCATTCCAGTGCATCAGATGTCACTGATTAAACTACAATGTACACAACAGGGTAATTAATTTATTGGATAAATACTTTAAAGAAGTAAAAAAAGCAAAATGGACAATTTCGTTTTTCACGGGGTTGGCGGACGCCCGATCCGTCCTCCTATAGAACGCGTTTTATTGTAGCTGAATATACGCGGAAATAGATTGATTATTCTCTTCCAGGAATCACTGCATGGGTTACATTTGTTACAGCAGATTACATAGTGATGTCTATTAACCTTTTAGATGCCAGTTGTGTTTAGAACCTCGCTAGTCTGGCGCCCAATGAGTCAAGTGGCGTAAGATTGAGAAAAAGCATTTTTTTGTCCTAAAACTTGATTCCCCCCCCCCCCTTTATTAACTACTTTTTAAGATTTTCTAATCAGACGGGAAATCCAAACTTCTGTTACCAGAGACATGTCCGGTGCTGCGTTCGTTTCCAGTTGATTAGAATGCACATAACGAGAATTCACCCTCATGTATAATACGATTACAGTGTATCAGCTGAGTGGAGTTTTAATCCAATTATAAAGATCGATTTGACAGGGCTATGAGGGAAGATTGGGAAATTTTTCAGGGCAGACATTAAGGCTCCTAAATTGATTTAACGTTGAATTATTAGACTAAGAAATATGTTTTTGTTATTAGTGCTTTTATATTTTTTGGATTATTTCTTCTGTTTTCATGAAGATAATTCATCAAGTCCCTTTTATAGAGATGTAGAGTTTAGAATAACTATTGCAATGTGCCTGAAAACAACCCTACCGGATATAGATGGATATAAATATAAAGTGTATATGTATCTATTATTTATTATTATTATTATTATTATTATTTATTTATTATAATTTTTATTAATAAGAATAATAAAGTAATAAATATAAAATATTTTATTATTTATTCTATGACATCAGAACATGTAGTGCATGAAAATTATCAAATGAGACTTAAAAAACCTTTTAAAACCAACAATATGTATCGAGATGCTTATGATTAATGAAGATTTTTTAAAGATTTTTGTTTTGTGGCACATTTGATTTTGCAGCGCTATGGAATATGATGCCGCTATATAAAACAATAAATAATAATAATAATAGTTTAATGCACTTCCTTCTTGGTCTGTTGACACGTGGGTCATGTGACATCATTGCATGTCCGCCGTTTAAATCATGGATCGGGAACGCGTGGTGCCAGTCTGGTAGCGTTCGTCAATAAAATGTTGAGTTAACAAAAAAAAAACAAAACCTGGAAATTAGAATTTGTGGGAGACGGGTAGCGTACAGCCTCTAATTTTAGTGGAAAAATTTCTTTAATTTACTTATCGTGATGTTTTTTTTTACCAGAAATGTTCTGCTTCTAGTTGGAATGAGCATTCATCGCAAACTGAATTTAGACAATCGGTCCCTTTCCCAAACAATTTTCTGATGGACTTTACTGGAAAACCTCCAGTTTTTTTTTATTTTTATTTTTTCATAGGAAGCAGCGAGGGGGGGCATTAAATGGTCCTAATTAGAGCCGCCCAGCCAGGAGCCTTGTCCCCACGTTTCCATTCTCTGTTTTTAATCTTGTTTTAGGCCGTTCTGTATAACGACAGATCTGTCCTGGAAAATCATCACGCGGCGTCCGCCTGGAACCTCTTCCTGTCTCAGTCGGATTACAATTTTCTTTCGTATCTGGATCACGTGCAGTTCAAACGTTTTCGCTTCTTGGTCATCGAAGCCATCCTGGCTACGGACCTAAAAAAGCATTTCGATTTCCTCGCGGAGTTTAATGCCAAGGTTCGTACCCGTCGCTTACTTTATCCTTTAATAGAATTCTCTTCATTTTTTTTTTACTTCCTCTAATATGCACAACGGCCTCGGAAACATTAAAATATACATCATAATTTGGAAAATAATTACTATTATTATTAAAGTTCACTTTAAGCCTGGTCTAACTTTTTAATCTTGGAGAAACAATTGAAATACATTTATGAAATTTAATTTCTGTAACAAAAGTAACCACATTCATTATTATTTATTTATTTATATATATATATATATATATATATATATATATATATATATAAATAAATGAGAGTACTGGTTGTCACCGATGTGATCCACTGAGGTTAACCAATCCCAGATCAGAATCTCGCCACTTTCAGGTTACAAAGTTGCATCTAGATTGGGACAGCCAGTGGTCGAAGTTCTGTGAAACAACCATAAAAAAGGCATATTGAAAACTAGATTATACGATAACCTCTTGATCACATGACTGAATATAACATCTGGATTTGCCTACAATGTAGCAAGGTGGATTGTTGCCTCGACACGTTGAGAAAAGGGGTGTACAAACGTCTAATATATAGTAATAGAGATATTAACTGTTTGTGGCTGGTTTGGAAACATCCGAGATGGACAATGAGCCGGATCTATCCCAAGAAGCGAGGTCGCGGAGCTTTAACTTTTGCCTGTTGCTGTTAATATGCCCAACCGTTACCAAGTCGTTGTGTTACGAAGTCTTCTCGCTGACGTTCTGGTCCCCCCCCCCCACCGTCTTCCAGGTGAATGACGTTAACAGTAACGGCATAGACTGGAGTAACGAGAACGACCGGCTCTTGGTTTGCCAAGTTTGCATCAAGTTGGCTGACATCAACGGCCCGGCAAAGACGCGCGACTTGCACTTGAAGTGGACGGAGGGCATAGTCAATGAATTTTACGAACAGGTACGTAAATAAAAGAACAAGCCGTCCGATCGTGAAATGCAGTCCCGGTCACAGCTATGTTTTTAGTCTAGGCGGCAGTCAACTTTTTGAAAACAGCATTGTTTTGGGTTTTTTTTCTCCAGTGTATGGAAGGGGGGAGGGTAAGCTGACAATTCATAAAAACGTTGGAATTTTATTGACTTATGAGGAATAAACTTTAAGCACAAATTTAAGTGTAGAATATATTTTGTAAATATAAGGCACATTCTCTTTCTACTAACCGTTTGTTTTTACATCCCAGGGCGATGAAGAAGCGAGTCTCGGACTTCCGATTAGCCCGTTCATGGACCGGTCTTCTCCTCAGTTGGCAAAACTCCAGGAATCCTTCATAACCCATATAGTGGGACCCCTGTGTAATTCCTACGACGCGGCCGGCCTGCTGCCGGGAAGGTGGATCGACGAAGACGACGAGGTTATTGAAAGCGAGGAAGAGGAGGGTGATGATTTGGATTCAGAAGATGAAGACCTGGACGATGAAGCAAGTCTGAGTAAGTACCAAATCTCGCTTTTATATAACAGAAACATCTCGGATACACCGAATAACATTTTAACCCCTTAAGGACAATGGGCGGTCCCTAAACCCATTGAAAACAATGCATTTTTTTATTTTATTTTTTTTTAGAACAACAGCGGAGGAAGTCTAGAAGGCGGATGTTCTCGCCTCTGATGCACCACCTGCGGGAGAACCACAAAGTCTGGAAAAAAATAATCGAAGAGGAAGACAAAAGTAAAACAGAGACAAACAAACAGCAGAATGAAAATTCCTCGTTACCTCAATCCGACGAGATCCAGGTCATCGAGGAAGCGGACGAAGAAGAGGAACGGCAGTCGGGCGAAGAGAAAAAATGCTGAGGACGTTTTATTATTATTAATATTATTATTATTATTATTATAATATATATATATTTTTTAAGAGTGTATAAAGGGGAGCAGATAACCCTGTTTTCTCTGTGCTCTTCACATACTGTAACTTTGAAAGGCCTTAATACTGTGAGAGGATCCATGCTGCCCTCGCAGCTAACCCCCCAACTCTATGCACTTTCACTACGTGGGATATATAGACTTTATATTCAGACGTTGATTATTGTACACCTTGATGCAAAAGTCCTTTTGTGCCCTGATTTGGTAAAACCTTTACCACGTTCTAATGCTGCCTTTGCCGAAATACAGAGCTCCTATTTTCAATAAGGTACTTAACGATCATAAAAAAAAAAACTGACTTCTGTTACCAAAGTGGCCACCGCTTTTTTTGAATAGACTGTGAGTTGGAGGAACACGATACCCTTCTGAGGTTTTTCAAATCACTACTATTTCTCCTTTTTTATTTTTTTTTTTTTTGTGGGATATAAAAAAAAAATAGCTAATTAGTCCTAAACTGTTCTTTAAACTTCAGCGATTTACCATTTAAAAAAAAAAAAAAAGATAAAAAAAAAAATGGAATTTCCCCCAATGCATCTCTGTCCAATGCATTTTTTTTTTTTATTGCTGTGTATACTTTCCTTTTTTTTTTTTTTTCATCCTGTAGATATTTTTTTTTTTTTTCTTTTTCTTTTCAGGTATACCGTGTCTAAGTTTTTATTCCGTTTTTTTGTTTGTTTTTGGGTTGTGATTCTGTGGTAGACCTCAAACCGACGGAAAAAAAAGCAAGTTTTAAGTGTTACAGCAATGAAGTGATTTTTTATTTTAGCCGATTGTATATATATATTTTTTTTTTCCACTCTTACTCAGGATTTGTAAGTAGTCAGATGTTAACGGATGAAACAAACATAATTCTCACACTTTTAAATAATAATTTTATGGGATGGAGCAGGTCCGGATAGAGCCTTTAAGCTGGAATGAGACATGCATCTCTTCCCAGCGTCGTGGAGAAAAACATTTCGTGCAAGGGGGCAACGGGGCAAAGAAGGTCATCTGGAAGGGACCCCTGGAAGGGAACCTGTTGCTCGTATGCATGTTTTTGGAAAGGACTTTCAAAGAGATAAAGCTCTATCCTAAACCAAATAATCAAATCCGCATTTCACACGTCGCAAAAAGGTAACCACTTCGAAACATCCAGTTATCGGCCCAACGGATAAACCGTGCGTCAAAAATCACTTTCAGCTTAAAAACGTTAATCCTTTTGGGTTTGGAGGTGCGCGGCATTCAGGCGCTCCCGTACTCTTGCACAGAAAAGGTTAATCTTTTTTTTTTTTTTTTTTTTTTTTTTTATGTTGGGGGTCGAGAGAGTGGGAGGCAGAGGATGGGTTGGTAACGAGGCTATTATTTCACCCCCCCCCCCCCCCCCCCCCCCCGTCTTTATTCTCCTAGTCTTAGAATGCAGGGGGCTGTAGATTTAAAATAGAATTCTGGTGGAAAGGGATCTTCTTGATGTAGCAGCCATTGGAATGTTCGAGGTGATTGGATTGTTCCGCTGGCTGCTGTGGCGGTAAAAACCCTTTTCTACAGAACGTCCAAGTTTAGGCCGGAAATGTATTTTCCGCTAAGGCTATTGGTCCGAAGTCGTAAGCATTTCGAGGAAAATGTTTTATTGGAATTTGTTTTATACGCGAGAACGCGAGCGACGCCAATTTAAGAAACGTTGTTTGAAAATTAATTTGTTCATGAAAACAAGAATTAACAATTTAGTGATTTTTTTTTTTTTTTTTCTTTTCCAGCAATTCTTTTATTTTTTTTTAATTGTATCATCAAAATGTCTTTTGTTTCAAGCGAACGATTCCCTTTTAACCTTATAGTAATTGTCCAAAATTAAGCATTATATAAAAATGCTTTTTCTGCCTTTAAGGTTACGTGAGAAGTCGGCCCATGCGTTATGCATAAATTTAATATTTCTATACGAATTTCGCCCAATCGAAGAGTGGAAGAATAATCATGCAGGATACAGTCCTAAAAAAAAAAAACTCGTTAAAAAAACAAAAAGAAACCTTTACAACCTACAAGCCTTTTAAGTTTGTTTCGGCAGTCAAAGGGTAAACTGAATCACTGTCAAGCCTGTGTACTAAAACTCCCATGACTCTTAGCTAATCTGCTGAAAAACGACCCCTTTTTGAGGGGTTTATTGACCTGACCGTGTCCGATTAAATAAATATTTCAGCAATGAGGGAATTCAGCAACAGGGAAAGCAAAATATTTTCACCTATATTTTTTTTTTCAATTATTATATTGATTTATCCCCGAAAAATCTCTGACCAGGAACTTTAATAAGAAATGTATACTCTGGGGTTAAAATCATCTCTACCGAGCACGGTGTGATTTTTTTTTTTGGTGCCATTTGGTCACCGTACTAAATGCTCTTTAGACAGAGAAGGCGTGATGCCGTTTCAGGTATTTACACACTTTAATGTTTGATGTTTTGGTAAAACCCGGTTTGATAATTAACTAAAACACTTTTTTTTTTAATTAGAATATTCTGTGCCAAATGCCCCCCCCCCCCGCTGCCTCAATCACTGCTGCCCCCCCCCCCCCAACCCACACGATGTGTTATAAGCTCCCAAAAACTTTCTACCGGTAATAAAATGTAACCATTTTAAACGGACTTTTACGGATTGCGGATTCTTACATTCCATTATTTGTTTCAGCTTCGGTGAATGAATCTCGTGTTTGCGGATGGATGGGGTTCTAGACCTTTCTGATAAAACATATTCATTAATAAATAGATTTTTTTTTCATTAATGATACGTGCTTAACCAGTTCTAACGGGTGGATGAGGCTCTTCCCACAAGAGCACATCGGTTTGCATTCATTTAGCGTTTCATGATTCATAATGTGAGGACATTGAAAGGGTTAAACGTATTTAAGTGGTTTGGTTTAACATCTATATTAATCCCAGATTTAGCTCATGCCCTGTGATTTTGCTCACAGAGAATCTACTTAAAGGTTTGTTCTTCAAGGTTTATCACCATTGTGAACAATGGTATGGTCCAACCAGAAGGCATGGTCCAACCAGCACCATATATATATATACACATAACCCTCGTTCTTTTGTTTACTTCAACTTTTGGCCATTGCGTGTATTCAGGCTGACCTGGGGTTTAACCTGAAACTAGCCATGAAGACAAAAGGGTTTAACTTGGTAAAAAATATATAACGTATGGACCATACTACCCCAGTGGTAATAGTTGGATTCATGGACGTCTTCTCTCGCACGTCTTTGGTGTGATTAGAAAACTAAACCCGATGTTCAGTAATAAGTGAGCAAATGTGGGTTTTACCCGTGATGGTTTTAATCTTGGGGGGCATTCTAGAATTATAAAAGTGTCACTTCACGGGCCCTCCGTGGTCTCTCTGCAGAGATGAAGACTTTTCCGGTCAGTCGAGACTCCTATTCATCGGCGTGTGTTTGTTGGCCGTGCCAGGAGAAGAGTAACAGGCAGCAGCAGGCATTCATCCTCCAGATATAAATATTTATGCCGAAACTGATTTGGGGTGGCCACTTTTTTTAAAAGGAAAATAAAATACGAGGTCGGCAGAATTTTTTTCTCCAGCTGTCACAATGGTCTTCGGATTCTACTAAAATCAGTTGGTGAAGTATGTGAGAGTAACTTTATTCCATCTTTTACATTCATTGGGCTAAATGCCTTTTCTTTGTCTGCCTGTACCACACAATACTGAAAATCTATATATTACGGGAAGGTGGGGGGGGGACACGGGGGCCCTACGAGAAAAATAATTTTCCGGCATTTATAAAAAAAAAAAACAACCCTTATCTGCAGAGCTTGATATTTGGGTGAGTTTCCCGGCTCAATCACCGCACTGAGCTGATGCTTTATGGCAATGCTAATGAAGTCCGTCCCTCCATAGACTTTAATTAGTCAGAGAGTCCGACTGAGGGATTAAGACTGAGCCTTTCTAGACTGGGCTCAGATAATAGAGTGATAACCCATACAAATGGCTACTATTGCAGCTGCCTGAAAACATTATGGGGCAAAAACTAAAGCTGGGTTAAAAAAAAACAAAAAACAGAGCAATATTTTTTTAAGCTTAATTTTAATTGGATACTAAGAATAAAAAGATTTTCTGTCCGGCAGTAACAACTCTGTCCAAGTAAGTACTGTTTGAGGTTGGGGGTCGTCTATTACACAAGCACTCACCACCCACTTTATTTAATACATCCTTTTTTTTTTTTTTTTTTTTTTTTTAAACATAAAAGATGATTCATACATTTCCCCGCGTTTGTCCCTTTAATGCAGATCTCTCATTGATCATTTTATGCTCAGAGCCAACGTATCTCTCCTTGGCAGGTGCCGGCTGAGTAAACCTGGCACATTGTTTGTTTTTACTAACATAAAACCCCATTACATCATCACCTGGTTTATCTGCCGACTCAGCGATGCCTCAAATGGCAATTTAGCATTTTTTTTTTAACTTTTTAATTCAACTGAGCATCATTACAGGGTAAATTATAAAAGCCAATTTTCTAATGGGATCTCAGAACGTTGTATTTTGTGAGCTTTGCTCTTCGGAATAGATGTGCAGAGACATTTTGATTTCTTTGTTTGATTTGTTGCTTGTTTCAGGTTGATACTGAAGTCTCTTCGTACGATCCAACCCGGGGAACAAGAACAAAAACTCTGCAAAATGTCCATATATTCCCGTTACCATTGTGCCTCTGAATAGTATTATTACCAAAGCATTCAAAATCATTAATAGTAGGGTAAAAGCTGTCGGGAGGAGAATCTTCTGATTTGGGGTGACCGTCCCTAAAGGGGAACCCTGCACTGTTTTCTTTTTTTCCCCCGTTTGTAATTTTTGCCCCGTAATGTTTTCAGGCAGCTGCATATTAGCCGTTTGTATCTAAGTTCTCGCTCTGTTATCTGAGCCCCGATCTACTAGACAAACACCCCGACTACTTATCATACTGCCTGTGAGGGACAATAGAATGGCTCGGTCTTAATCACCCAGATGGACTCTCTGACTAATGAATGTCTATGGAGGAATGGACTTCATTAGCATCGCCATAAAGCATCAGCTCAGTGCGGTGTTTGAGCTGGGAAAGTCACCCAAAATATCACATGACTGACAGCAATGGCCGCTCCAGGTCTGCAGATAAAGGGGGTTTATTAACATTGTTTCAATGACGGGGTCTCTTAATTTCTAAGCAGGCAACAGGTGACCCCTGGAATCTTTTGTAATAAGATACAATATTATGCCAAGTCAATTAACTGTTAATTTTAGAATAACATTTTTACTAAATTTTAACTGTTTAATTTCCACCAAAAAGCGACAAACCCATTTATGACAAAAACCTTTTAAATATATATATTTTTTATTGCACGAGACATTAAAATTAGGAAATAGTCATTTTTTAATATAAAATATATACTTATAAATATAAAAAGAACAACTAATTCCCACTGTATTACATAATATAGAAACCTTGGTTCTGATGTGGATAAAAAAAAAGCCCCCCCCCCAAAAAAAAGCCCAGCCCACGCCATCTATCCCCATCCCATATAAATGGGAAAATGTATATGTGTAATATTTTTTTTTCCACCACACAACCCCTCGATATATTTAGATATTTGGCAAAATATTAGTTTGGATCCTTAACTAAAGAAATTGATGTTTTAAGTCCTAGCGAGGTAGAGTTTCACAGAACAAGCCCATTCCGTCTCATCGCGGACTCCGGCCATCCTTGAGGTTTTCAGTCTTATCGTCTTTCGGCACAGATGGGGTATGGATAGGGCTGGAGGGTCATGCCCAGTTTTGGTTTGAGATTTGGCACAAACCCATTGGGGAAATGGAGGTGGAAGCGTTGGAGTAAAGAGGTGAAGAAGAGGAACATCTCCATCCGGGCAAGCTGCTCCCCCAGGCAGTGTCTTCGACCTAAATGGAAAAGAACGATAATACTGACGTTGCAAAGCTCACATATCTGTCATTATAGACGATCCATCTATACATATAAAGGGTCTTGCTAAAATTCTCCAATTTCACCCCGGACTCCGTTAGTAGACGGTTCTACGGGCAAATTACAGACGTCAAACTTTTGTGCCGCCGGCAGCCTACAGGTCTCGTAACTTGGCAAATCTGACACTATGTATTCTAGTTCTTGTAGAACAAGTTGTTGTAGCAGCAGTTTGATAGATAGATAGATAGATAGATAGATAGATAGATAGATACAATAAAACACTGCAGCTGCAACAAGTATACGTTGTATTAAATTATGGGCCCGTGGTTATAATGAATGGCGAGAAAAGGCATGCAGAGATAGCAGGAGGGATGTTAGGAATGGCGTAGGGTTAAATGCCCTAAATGTGGAGAAGAAGAGGATTATTGAATAAAAGAAATATCAGAGGATGCTCGGAGTATAATATATATACACACACACGCATTATATATATATAGAAATATATAAAAAAAAAAATCAGGTTTTGGTGAACAGTAGTGTTGAGCATACCGATTTGTAAAAATTTTACCTAAATTTGTGCATTCATAAAAATCTCTGAAAACAAGGAGGGACCCCCAACGAAACAAATGAGAAACCTCTGAATATTCATTATGAATTCATTCACTCGTTCATTCATTAAACAAAAAATGTTTTTCCTCCAAAAGGAATGATCAGAAAACAAGGGTTGTCTAAAAATAAAAGTGAATTTCTTACCTAATGAAAAAGGAACAAAAGCTTCTTTCTTGACAAACTGTCCGCTGCTATCCAAAAACCTCTCTGGGTAAAAGATTTCTGGGTCGACCCAATACTTTTCATCAAAATGCACAGAGTAGAGGTTGGTGATCACGGTGGTGCCTTCAGGGATCGAATAACCCCGCACAACCGTGTCTCTAGAAGTGGCGTGAAAGATCCCCAGTGGCGCGATGTTGCAGAACCTTAAGATCTCGTGAAGCACTGCCTCGGTGTAGGGCATTTGAGATCGTTCATCAAATGTCGGGCTCCTGTTTGGTCCAATAACTAAGTCTATTTCCTTCTGTACCTGTCCTATTGAGCAGAGAGAAAGGGGTTAGGGAAAACAACTTAGGACATAACTGGAGACGTTCATTACAAAAGGCTCGGGCGAGGTATGGACGTCGTGCTATTAGAACTTCTGGGGCAGATTCGAAGGTTCTGTTGCCTTTTCTCTGTCCCCATAAACCAGACTCATTTGTGGGTACCTTAGGTGTATTGTCTCACCTTGGATGTTGGGATAAAGAGCCATAAACAAAATAGCCCATCTTAGGACATTGGTGGTGGTTTCCGTCCCGGCGATTATGAGCTCCCCGACGGAGAAGATCAGGTTTTCTGTGGAGTACGTGCTGTCTGGGTCAGACTGGTTCCTCTCCATCTCATCCATGTACGCATCTATGAGGTGACGGGGTGACTGCGGTTTACGGTTCGCGGAGAAGCGCTCGATGATTTGGAGGAGAAAGTCGTAGACCTCCGCCGCGTTCCGGAAAAGTTGCTGGTGTTTTCCGAACGGGAGAATTCCTATCACGGGAAACGCGTTGTACAGGAAGACCCAGGCGCTGGTGGCCAGTTCGATATTTTCACTGAATATCTCGATCATGTGCAGGAAATCATTGTCGTCGTATCGAAACCTTTCCCCAAATATGATCAAGTTGGAGACGTTCGAGACGGCTATAGTGATTAAGTGCTTGGGGTCGAAGGCTTTGCCCTTGTAGGTGTCAACTGCGTCGAGGAAGAACAACGACTCTTCGGTGATCTTATTCTCAAAGGACTTTTGACCGTAGCCAAAGTTCCGAAAACAACTCACGGCCAACTTCCGATGTTCCGTCCAACAACGACCATATTTGGCATTGAGAAGACCTAAGGGCGTATATAGAAAGCTTTATTAGTTTTTGAAGATTACAAAGTAACATCTTCCAAAGACAGTTGCAAAAATGTAACAGAGGTGTTCATTCTAACGGCTGTCTCCAATAAAGATCAGTTTTTACATTTATTAAATATCTATTTTATTTCATCGATTTCATATCGTCGTAGGAGGAAGCATCTCACATAACGGGGGAAAGTTGGCCTATTGTGCAGATACAGAAGCGAAGGAATTTTAGATATTCTGCCCATTCTGTTCCAGTATCCGGAACAAACACTGCCTTCGGATCAATAATTCTGTTAGTCATTATTCTAATAAAATAAATGTTGTTTTGGCTTTTCTGTGAGATTCCTATAAGATACATTCCTAAAGTCTAAAAGCGATAACGTTTTTAATAGATGAACACTGAATGTACTATCGACGAAACGATCTGTACAGCGTGAATTTATCAGAATTTTGGCCGAACGAGCATTCATTTCTGTTAAAAATCCAACTGCAATCCTTAATGGGTTCTGCTAGCGTCTTCTGTTGTCATTTAGAGAGGAGTTCTTTCAATTAACCACAGATAATAAGGATATGGCAGAAAACAGAAAATAAACCGCGTGATACGTCATTGCCCATCGCGGAGTTACTGGCAGAACCCGACCGATTAATATGTCCCACCAGGGACATAATGTTCTCCTTTGGTAGAACACAAAACACAGCATCGCCCCGTAATATTTCCAAAAAGGGTAATAAATGTAGGCGTAATAAATCCCTAGTATATTTTATCAAAATAATAAAAACTCATCGGTTCTCTACCTTTAATTTAATTAAAAGTTTCTTCTCTATAAAATATGTAACATTCGTAGCTTTTGGTTTAGGATGTGTGGTTTGGTCCAAATAGTGTTTGGAGAGACCTATGGATTTATATATCAATATACTAACGGCAGCTTGAACAATAGGGTTCCTCACAGGCATTCTGTAGCAATACTGTTGTTACCCACCCAATTTCAAACATTTTGCCTTTTTTTTGGAAAGCCAAGTAAAAAAATGTTTTAATTTATACAAAATGTTTCTTCTTTAAGGCTGCCTACACTGTGTATGGATGTCAGACTCACCGGCTCGCAATCACCAGACTCCTTCAGAACGGATATTAAAATTCCCTGATTATGTTGAACACTTTGATGTTTGTGTCCGTATGTAAAGCGCATTTGTTCATTTCATCTCAGTTTTTACCTTTTGAATAATAGTTTCGAATAAAAACACCAGGACTTGTAAGGCTATTTTTTTTTGTATTAAGCGCTGCGTAATTATTGGCGCTATATAAATAAAAGATAATAATAATAAAACCATTTAAACCTTTGATTTCATCTCTTTTACCACCAATAGAGAAGATTCAGAGCCTTGGTTACTGATAAGGTCATTTATAGTGCAATTATATTGTACACTAGTTATAAAAAAAGATGCAACCTACCCCCCATTTTGGTTAACTTGCGAAACAACGGAAGGGAAGGTCGATCGGCAAACACATCACTTTGGCGAACAAGACATTCTTTCACCGAGTCGTATCCGTTCAGGACCACGGTAGAGATTCCTCCTAAGTCCAGGCTGAATATCTGGGAGTAGAAAAAAAAAATATATCAACACAGATTGAAAAATGGTAATCAACGGTAATTCTATTTACAAACCTGGAGTAAATTCCATTCTATATAATGGGTGGGAATTTATCAATGGTGAGTCAAGAAGGGTCAAAGAGTGATGGAGATAGAGGACATCTAGGGAAGAAGGACCTGCTCCGAGAACCCAAACACTCTGCAGGGAGTTCTAGAGTCTCCTGGCTCAACCATAAGAGTTCCGCCGGCCAACTAGACAATAAAACGCAGACATCCATTAACTTCCAGAGAAATGGGCTTCGTGTACCTAACCGCTTCATATAACACTCAACGGGGCAAGGCTACTTCCTTTGAAGGAAAACCACATTGCGAATGCCAACTTTTTAAAAGGTCCGATGGTAACATTTTAGATCTAATATTACATTTTAGATCCTACTACGGCAAAAAAAAAAAAGCAATTATCGAGAAATGAAAAAAAAAAAAAAAGTCAGCCCCGAATCCCATAAAGCAATATAACTCGAGTGTGAGTTAATCTGCATGTTTGCTGGGGGGGGGGGGGGTTTAAGACAGCACAGTCCATTGGTTACATTATTACAGTCGGGATCCACGACTATTCCAAGGCAAATAAATGTGAACTTGGTGACTCCAACAGTGGAAGCCTCTGAAAAGTTGGCGGATGATCACAGAGGAAATGGGTGGAAATCCTCGCTTATTCCTGAACATTTGTTTCTCTCCAGATTCTTTTTTTTTTATCCCCATATATTAAAAATGTTGATACTTTAGTGGGTGCTTCTAATCTTTAATAATAATAATAATAATAATAATAATTATTATTATTATTATAAATATTATTAATAACCTTAACATTAACATATAATAACAACAATAACTCTAACATACAATAATAAATAATAATAATAATTGTAACACTAACATTTAATAATAATACGTTTTAATCAAAGCCTTTTAAAAATAAAAATACACAAGGGTTCTATTGAGTAAAATGCAGATATAAAATCTGTATTTTATTTAAACAGCACTAATATATGCATTTTCTTCCCCATAACTCTCTGTGGACAAATAAAATAGGGTCACAATAGCCCCGCTGTATAGAAATAGTTTTTTTTTTTTTGTGTGGACTGAACATTCTTCAGAAGAAGAGAACATTTAGGATCTCACACTCCTCTCCTCAAATTACACGCTCCCCAGTCACGCGATGTCACACACTCACTTTTTTCCCCCTGCATTCTAAACATGAAATGTATTTTTTTTTCTTTGCGTTTTAAAGTAATTAGTGAAATTAGAACATTTTGTAATGAATTAAACGAGCGCGTCGGAGCCCCTGCTGCTCAGATAAGTAAATTATATTATTTTGTACAATAAAGCTGGAGCTGAAATCTTTGTGGACGTTGCATAACCCTTTCTGTTCACCATTCAGACGTCGCATGAAGCCGATTCTGCCCATTCCAAACTATACTCCTAATTTCTTGGAGAGTCCTACAGATTATAGAATGAAGGGACAAAGTGTGGCCCCCTTTACCCGCATAACCCTCCCAGCCTCACGCCAACAGCCATTCAGTTTTGTTCCCAATCTGTCGCCCATAATATTAAATGTCAGACACTTTTATTTATTCAAACCCAAAAGACATTTAAAAGCCCATAAATACTCTCTACAGCGGGCACTCTGGGCTCTTTTCTCACTCACCCTGTCATTCTCCAGCCCTCATTCTCCAATCTAATGCCCACCATGAAGAGTTGGGGCAAATACAGACACAATGACCCTTCCAACGTGCGGACATGGCATGTACATACCCCCTCCCTCCTGCAGAAACAACAGCCCTGCCAACAAATTAACCCCTTAGCATCTGACAGACTGCAGTGAGCCCAGTGGCCCCCCCCCATGTCCTGTATGTGGATAGACTGAGGAATACCTGTCCGTGGACCTTACTTTGGTTCTTCATGTAGACATGGGGGTCAGATGCCAGGGCAAGGATGTTCCCGATGAGGGGTAAACCTGTGGGGCCAGGAGGGAAGCCCTTGGGTCTCCTTTGTTTCAAGATGTGTCTGACCATGAAGGCAGCCAGCAGCAGCACAGCACAGCTGGTCACAACTGCCACCAGTTGAGGCAGGGGCCACAGGCCCTGAGCCCACTGACCCCCCAGGGGCCACATGTTCTTCTCCCACCACCACCCCTCTGCCATCTCACACCTTGTCACTAGCCATCCCCAGATCTTAAAGCCACCCTCCCCCACTTAGGGCTTTCTTAGCTGCCCCCACCCCCTCCCCTGTTCTTGCTAATGTTTAACCCCCTCCCATCCTTTCCCCTCCAACTCTGCCCACCCTCCATAGCAGCTCCTCCCAGCTGAAAACTTTAAAAAAAAACCTCTTCCACGTGTTTATTGTGTGAACATGTAGTTCCTGGTTCAGCCCCCACTCCCTAATTGGTCCATAGTTTGGTCCCATCTGCCTTGTAATTGGCCAATGCCATTTGTGTGACAGCTGCTGGATTGCATCATAGTTCCTCCCAGCTGTCATTTCTGAGAATTCCACAGAAACAATGTAACAGTTTGTGGACTTCAAACAAAAGCTTAATTTGAACACAAAACATCCTTTACTTGGAGACAAAATATATACAAAGTAGTTATATTTATTTTAATACATTATTTGTAAACTTTATCCTTTTTTTCATACAAAAATAAAATTATTTTTTTTTTAAAAACATTCTGATTGTTTCTTTTTCCAAGACAAAGTATGATTGCAGAAGCTAAACAAAGTTCATTTATGGCAAAAACTATATTTCAAAACTTTAAAAAGAAAATATAGAATCTGTACAAAGATTGGCTGCTCCAGGCACTCAGCCCTAACATTACATAAAAATGCCTGAAAAGGGCTTGGCAAAGTCTAAAAAAAAAATACATAAAAAAATAAAAAGTTTTCTGATTGTAGGAAAAAAATAATATCTTGTTTCCTACTTCGTCTGTTGGTTGTATATTAATATTAAATGCAATTATGAAACATTCAGAATTAAGTTTTTTTTCTAAAATCCTTGATGACCTTCATCTTAGAGAATTTAATAAATAATTATTTTTTTGCTGAAAAATACACAATTTGGAGGTAACCCCTAATTTTAGGTCCCTGGGCCAGTACCCTTATCCTGGCATTAGTTCGAGGTTTGATGATCGTGAATGTTCACATGAAAAGCTGCAATTTAGTTACTTTAGTTATTTAATTGACAAAGCCTTATTTCACGATGAAAAAATAAATTACATTTAATTTAAAATCATCTACAGTGACTTTGAGCCTCCTTGTCCTTCCTTCCGTTTCCAGAAGCGGATGTTATGTCAGTAAAGGGCTGGAACGCTGACCCCTTCCTTAGGAGCCAAGAGCCACAGTTATGGCTCAGAGCAATAGAACATCTCAGTCTTAATCACCCAGAGGGAAGCTCTGACTAATGAGGTCTATGGGGAAAGGACTTAATTAGCATAAGATGGGCTTCATTAACACTCCCATAAACAATAAGCGTGATGTGCTGTTTGAATTAGAAATATAACCAAAGTATCACATGACTGTATAGAATGGCGACCTAACAAAACGGACTTCTCTGTGCTACATTCCTGTATGTGACACTATATAGAAACCTATAAGAAAAATAGTTTTTTCCACTTTAAATAGTCTGTGGCTCCTACTGTTTTGATGACATCATCTTCAAGCCTGTTAAAAAGTCATACATGTCATATGTATCCTTAGGGTGCCACTGAGGTGTATGCTGAACCCCCCATTCTAGAGCTTGTGTCACTGGGTGCAGAAGTAATCATCGCTCATGGCGTGCAGAGGATAAACTTCTTTTAGTTCATTCAGTTCACTCGTGATTTGCTTCACTGATCTGCAAAAATCTGTTTCTGAACTTTAAGCATGAAGAAATACTTTGGAATCTCATTTGTCTTGTGTTCTGTAACATGTTTTTGGCAGCCGGTTACACGGCGCTAATGCGGATGCTTCGCTAACTGGAGGCAAAGCCAGCATTGTCATTTTTTTACGACATACCTAGAAATCATTCTTGCGCTTACACCCTGCATGATGTAACACTATTGGGCTGACGGAAGAGAAGTAAGAGGAAGAATAAATAAATAAATGCTATTTATTCGGTGTGAGGAAGGATGCAAAGCTGCCTCTACAGTGTTTTAGATAAGTCCTTTTCAAATCTGTTTAATTAGACTCCATATCTAATGTTTGCTACCAAAGTAACTCAAATAATTAAATGCGAATGACACTCACCTGTGAATGGCGGCAAAGGGGGAGGCATAAATAGGGGCCCCAGCTTCATCAAGGGCCCAATGGAACTCAGGCTGGATGTATTAACAAGATCTTTAATAAGGCATTATTACTTTGTTACTTTGTTCTTGATCGCCTGCGCAGTTATCGCCTTTAAAATGTTCTTTTACTTGACAACGGGGTCTCACAAGTTAATGAGGGATTTGTAGCACTTGTAAACACACTGTCACGCTTAACATTTAGCCGGAAAAACAAACTTTTTTCAAAATAAAAAAAGAACAATTTTACATAATTAGATAATAATTATAATCTAAGAATATAAAATATAATTATCCTTTCCAACATTCCTCCACATTCCTTCACTTGTTTACTTAACTTCAATCATGTGTTCGTGTTCTGAAGGTCTTAATACCAATGTAGGTATTGTTAGGTCACATTTTAAATACATTTCCTATATTTTAGAAAAAAAATGTGGGAAGGATGAGCTCCAGAATTTTTAACTCTAGAATAGTCACCAAAGTCAGTTTTTTTTATAATATTTTGTCTATTAGACAATATAAGTCAAAAAGGAAAATTAATGTGTATATGAATTATTTAAACAAGTATTTTTAAACAGAATTTTATAGTGTTTTTTGATGGTTCGGGTAATCTATTCCCTTTTTGCATGTCGTTGGCTGTAATGTCTCCACGATCAGTCAGCAGCCAATAGGAGCCTTCCAGTTATTGACTCATTTCACAATAAGTGTATGAGATCAGAAAGATGCAGCATCTCGTTTAAAAAAAAATAAAAATAAAATTGCCATCAAATAAAAAGTTTCATTTGAAAACAAATATTTTTTTATGGTTTTATGGTTTTTTATGAGAGTTATGATTTTTCCTAGAAAGAGACTTCTCAATATAATACGACAAATCTTTACCGATACTCTTTTTAGTAACTAACAGTATAATCCCATCAATTAGTAACAGATCTGTCCTAATCAGTTTGCAACAATATATCAATATTCTACCTCTAATCGGGGAATAATTCAATCAGACCGGTTAAGTGGAGGAGAGTGATTCGCAATAAATGGAATTCTAAGATCCGTCTTTTCATTAGTAACCGAGCTTTTAAAAGTAGAACAACAAGAGCCTAAGAATCCATGAAAATATAGACAGCAAACATTATCCTATCATACTGCCCCTGAGAAGCTGCCCCTTAACACCATAGTCTCTAGAATCCGCCCCTGTACCCCAGGTCCCTGAGAATCTGCTCCTTCACTTTGAGACCCATAACTCTACAAATCTACCAATTTACCATAAAAAACTCAGGTGTATTGTAATTATATTGACTCCGTACATTATTAAATACTCCAAATAGGTTTAAATACTAGACTTGTGTACGTGGACCAAAAACGATTTCCTGCCCTTTCGGTTTAGAGAGCCTTTTCCATTTCGAAAATAAATTCCTTGCCACTCACTCTCATTCATGCTCTCTCACACTCTCATTCTCCCTGTAATCCGCTCTGCCTCCCAAAGCACTCCTGCAAAAAAGGCAGAGCCTTTGAACACGCCCTTTCCACTGATTGGAGTTGTTGGGGAGAAGCTGTCCTCGTGGTGTCAGCCGTGGCTCCGCCCTTTTGCAGAAGAACTCCAAGAAGCCAGAATAATGGAGATGGATCTAGGTGCGGAGACGCTTCACTTTTTGTCTGCAATATTCTGGCATACTGGAGTTCTTCTGCAAAAGGGCGGAGCCACAGCGGGCCACACGGGGACAAACTCTCCCTTTTTCCTCCCATTTTGCAGAAGCGCTCCGGGAGGCCTGGTTAACGAAGATGATAATGGGGCGAAGCAGATGAAGAAAGAAGACAGAAGATCAAGAAGTGGCAAGAGAAGAAGCGGAGCTGCGGAAAAAGAGACAGGAAGTGGTCGGTGGAGAAGGTAGGGAGACGTTGAGAGAGATTGTGAGAGAGTGTGAGAGAGAGTGAGAGTGTGAGTGAGAGTGTGAGAGAGAGTGAGAGTGTGAGAGAGAGCGAGAGTAGGAGAGCAATGAAAGAAATGAAATGCAAATGAAAATTCTGAGCTCTCTGCTTTGTTTGTTTTATTTCGCTTGGATCCCCCCTCATTCCCGGACATTCATATAAAATTAACAAAATTGTGATGACCCATCTGGTTCTTCTGATTTCTGTTGCATAGGTCCATGTGACATTCCACCGTTTCATATTATATCACATGTAGCAGTTGTGCATCAGCTGTTAGTTAGGTGACTACTTTGGCATAGGGGAGCCATGGACCAGTTGGGGTAGAGCATTGGGTCGTTCTCCCAAGCAAACTCATCAGACATGGTGAAGCATGAAGTCTGACTTGCCAAACCGTTCTCTACCATGTACCATGTACCATGGTTCTGTTACATGGGTATCTGATGTTATTTCCCAGAGCTCTGCATCATCAGGGATTGTATTAAATGTGCCGGTGGCAGGGATCCCAGTACAATACAATTTGCTCTATCCTTGGCGTTCTCTTATCTCGGTGCAAAAGGTTATATTTACAATATTCCTAAAACTGACTTTCAACCTGGGAAAAGTTTTACAATCGTCCTATGTCATTGACCCCTTTAGAGCATGGTGATAACATTTTATGACCTACCTAATTTTTTGTTGGTGAAAACCAGTGTTTTTAGCTGCCAGTGGTTCTGGATATCTCTGATGCAGCAACCAGCTCTGTATCTCTGTTATGTACTTTCACTCTTCTGGGTCTTGACAGGGCAATTTGGCCATTCTTGCCCCATATAATTCCACCAGGAGATTCCTCATTCATTGATAGTTTGATCTTAGATTTGGCTGAATTTTTTTCAAGAAAACTCTCCTTCAATACCAGGACTAACTCAGCCCGCCTGAGGAGCTAAACTCCATAGGGTTGCTGACTTCCCCAAATTCAATTTGTTTACATTAACAAAAGGAGATATGATGTCATTTATACAAACACATATGGGGAATAGACCAGACGCTCTCTGATGACCTGTTTATTAACAGGACTGTGCAAAGAACAAGATGTTATCCATTCAGACTTTAATTTTCCCTTAAAAGCAGTGAAAGGGTTTATTTACAGTAAGAGCCATAAAGATGTGGAATCCGGAGAGTATATTATATGTAATATGAGGAATATACAGGGATATAATGGGTTATAAGGACGGGATTAGTTATGCGGGGGAGAGTATATAATATATAATATGAGGAATATACAGGGATATAACGGGTTATAAGGACGGGATTAGTTATACGGCCGGAGAGTATATAATATATAATATGAGGAATATACAGGATATAACGGGTTATAAGGACGGGATTAGTTATACGGCCAGAGAGTATATAGTATATAATATGAGGAATATACAGGAGATAACGGAGGGCAGTAATCTTCTTCCCAACGGGTTACGTTGGATGTTTCTGATGTCACACGGCCCTTTTAATGCTTTTATATTGTAGCATTGGCTTTTTGCTAATTCAGATTCTATTTACCGGCTTCGAAGTTGTGCTTACTCTTTATTAAGTATTTTCCTTTTTTATCTACTAATGTCTCTAATTAAAATCAGGTCACCCATTTGTTTGGTCCAAAGCTACTTGCTCTCTGAAGATTGCACCCAGGGCATTTGGCGACAACTTTAATAATTCTTATGCCTTTACTGTAATGTATCGATTGTTCTGGCAGGAACCAATAACGAGCCAGCGTTCTGGAATCTACTTAACCCAAGAAATAACTGTTTTGTCGTTAAAACCGAATGTCAGGTTACAGCAATTAGGAACGACACTTCGGAGGGGATCAGCTGATATGTAAGCGGTAACCTAAGGACAGTCCTGACCACCGGTCAACGTGCAAATGCTTACATTAAACTGGCCACCAGCCCCAATGATGGCAGAAAGATTGTGAGCTCTGCGTAACGGTCCTTGGGTTTCAGACTGCTAATCAGCTGTTATATATCGTTGAAAGAAATGATGGCATTTAGGGTTTTTCAATAGCCCCCGGCTACAAAAAAGCCACCAGACCTTAAATGTACCTTTAAATGAAATCACCAGGTGGAAGAAACGATTGCGTATGACATCATATGTTAATTTAATGACCCAAAGGGTTTCCTTTTTCCTTCTCTTTGGCTGTCAAAGGGTTAGAATTCCCAAGCTAGACCGTTCTAATGCCTAATAAATAGCACTTTGGTTTTAAATTGAAAGGTCCCCGGCGCTCAATACAGTATTTTCCTGCGAGGGCCGCTCATTGTAATTCAGAAAGCGTTCTGCTATCTCCTGCCAAAAAGGATGTTTCATCTTTCATTTAAAAATTATACAGTGGTTCCCTGCGCGCTCCATCGCCACGATTGGCTGCAAACTTAAAATCAATAAAAATCAATGACAGGTCTCTAAAATAAGTCAGTTGAGTCATACATTTCATTTCTTCTGTTCATTCCCCGCCTCTTCTGGAAACAAAAAAGCTTAAAGGGATCACAGTACAGATTCTCGGAGAAATGAAAGACGCAAATTTCATGCCTTCAAAGGAAGACGATTCTGGGGTCCTGAGAAAACTAGAATCGTGCATGGAGACCCCGGCAGTCTATGGGCCAAGCCAAAAAAATAGGCTGAATTTACCCAAAAAGTAAGGATTCTCACTCAACGGTACAACCGAGTAGGTGCTTTGCAGGAAATCGGTTGGATTCTGTAGAAATGATGATGATGTTTCCTGTGTTCTACTGAACTTGATAAGAATTCACTAAGGTTCCGTCCCTCCTGTGTCGTAATTCCAATCGAATTTCAATATTGATGTGAAAAACGTTATTAACAATATTAAAATGAACTGATCTAATCACAAAATAATAGAATCTCAAAAATTTTTATTTGCCCTCCTCCAGATAAATCATAAATGTGTGATTTTTTTTACCAACATATATTATAATTATATCAGCGTCTCTGGTGCTTATAAAGGTTTGCCTTCCATGCGCAGCATTTAAAAGGGTCAAATAAAGATAAACACAATCATTTTGTAGTCAAAATACCATCCAGGAGATAACATTTTAATAACACAGGATATCTGCAGGGATCCAAAAGTTACTTTACATCAATGAATGCTGTGATTGTACTTAAATGGTATTTTTAAATAAATAAATAATGGACTAAGACGTTCTAAGAACGTCCTCATTGGCCACGTTATCCGCTCTCACTTTCATGACTCTCTGAAATGTCCCAAGTCCTGCGTTGTGCTTAATGTTGAGTTTGACCAATTTGATAACATTCAACCTTGATGTGCGAAACAGATAACATTGAACAAAGTGTTCCCTCCTCGTAGACGTATGATGCGATACGGTCAGAATGCTTAATTTCGAGTCGGCCATTTTGGGCCACATGGCAGAGGGTACGCCGAGAAGTTGGGTAAGGATCTACTCCATCCTTGAGTTAGCAGAGACTCTATCTCTAGGACTAGAGAGTTGGATAGAGAAGTCTTTCCCTCCTGGGATCACGGCCTTTTAACTGCTTTCCCTGAAATTATATCGTTGGCCATGTGCCAAAATATTTTATTTTATTTCAGATTATAGATAAACTTTCACAACATATGATTCATAATCTCAGATTATAGATAGCCTTTCACAACCTATGATCCCAAATTCCATATTCTAGATAGACCTTCACAACCTATGATCCCAAATTCCGGATTATAGATAACCTTTTAGAACATATGATCCCTATTCCAGAACATGATATGATTATGAAGAAGCTCTTAGAACTTGTTTGGGTTTATTCAGTAATTTAAATAATTAATTTAAAGCTTAATGTTGGTTGAAATGTTTCTGGAAGATAGTTAAAGAAAGCGTTGCATTTAATAGAGAAAGCTAATCACGCCAAAGCAGAATTCACATTATGTTCTCAAACTATGATTTTCCTGAATTGGGAAACAAAATAGAATTTATGCAGAAATGTCTTGATTCAGAATGCTGGGTACTCATCCCTGACCTCTGTCAACACCAAGAACTCCCCGGCGAGTCCGGCGCTTATACCAAATATGTTACAAATGATCGGCAACTTTTTACACTTTTTACACTCTAAAGATGAAATGTTGGTCTAGAGAACTTTCTTTTGAATCTAACCTTGAAAATATGTTCTAACCTGAGAATTATTATTTCTTAAATTGTTTCCAATTAGCGCTGACATAAAGAAGACCCCTTTTTGATACATAAAAATACAACAAATAATATGTCGTTTTGGAATATTGGATATTTTCATTTAAAATGTATCTCCACCCGGATCTTCCATCTTCTCTTCAATCTGCTATCTAACCTAGCAGGACATAACCTGGCAGGACCTTCGGCCAAAATAACGGCACTTGGGCAGGGAACAAAATTCTTTGCCTGAAAACGAATGGGCCAAATACAAACCAAAAAAAACATTTTTTTGCCCCATTTGCACGTCTCATAGTATATACCTGCCTTGTCCTGAGAAGCTCATCAGCAGTTATCCTTCTTATTACATTGTTAAGATTAAGGCAAAGGGATCTGAATAGGTCTGGCTTTGGGGAGAGAAAAGAGAGAGGAGAGAAGAGAGACGGAGAAGAGAAGAGAGAGAGGGGATAGAGATAGAGATTTATATACATAAAGTGATTTAACAAAGGACAGGAGGGAAGATTATTTTAAAGGAGGAGAAAAGTTACAACAAGAGACCGGAATATAAAACTAGAGGGTCAGAGGCTGAGATGGAATGGAAGGAAGTTTTACTTCACAGAGAGAGAGTGGTAGATAAGTGGAATGGACCCCCAGCAGAATTGGTAGAGGTTAATACTGCGAGGATATTTAAACATGTGTGGGATAGGCAGGTGGCTCCTGGATGAGACAAACGGCTTATTAAGGTTTGAGTCTTTACAGAAGGAGAAACGAGCAGACTAGAGGGGGGCCGGAAGGGGCCGATCTGCCAGCAGGTGACTGTGTTAAGTAAACAAGATGGATTTTTTTGCCTTTAATTCCTCAGCCGATGGAAACATTCCAGTTGTTGATGACTACAATGAAACATTAACAATTATTTTGTTATCAAACAAACTCTATAGAACACTGGATAACCTCACATCTGCTGTGACATCATACTTAATCTGTTGTGGCTTCCAATGTTCCACTGCTTATGAGTTTTAACATAAAACCAAAAGTATCCAAACGTTCGCCCCTTCTTATGTTGCCGCCAATGCCCTGTACCAGAACCCCCCCAAACAATTTCATATTTTTTATGCTCTGGTCAAAGTCAGTTTCATTTGAATTGGAATTCCTGTTTTGGGGTAAACTCAAGGAAAATTCAGGGTTTACGCTACAATTCTATAAATATATAAAAAAAGCCAAAAGCACCATTGTGGTTACCGACCGATTCAATTTCTTTTCAATAAAGAAACTTTGTAACCGGAGTGAAGAAGCCGCGATGGTTTCATTAAGCTAATAGGTATATGTCTGGTTTTTATTTCTCTTTAAAGCCGATCTGTCACCTGAAAACAACCCTCCGTTAATCAATAGAGCATAAAACTATTTATATGTTACGTGATCGTTTCACTGGTTCAGCGGTTTTAAAGATACTTTAATGAGATTTTTTTTTTTGGTCCACCTTAAATGACTTGCAATAGAATAAAATCCCAGGATCTATCTGTAGCTCTGTCTGGAATTTCAGAGAAAAAAGAAAAGTGTTGTTTTACCAAATTCCCCCCATTTTTACACCCCGTCTTGGGGGCTATACTTTCCCCAGGCCAAGCTTGTCAAGGACTGACGTGTTTTCTAAATGATGCAATTTTCCTCAAACTTTCAAATTCGCTCTTTCTCAGAAGGGGGACGTCTAACTTATTTACTAGTCTTTAAAATGTAACTAAGTTGACTTTGGATTGCTGAAGAAAACTAACAAGTCACCTTTATTACCTTCCTGCACAATGATAATAATAATAATTAATTCTATGGAGGTTTCAGTTTTCCATGGAATAAAAGTAGGCCTGGACTGGGCATCTGGTACACAAGTGCCCGATGGACCACTGGCCAACAGAGCCACACTCACAAGATCTGCCACTTCAGCAGCTGGATATGCCCGGCCTCACACTACGTGAACATAATAAGGTAGCGTGGAGCCTCACTCACACTTAAGGTAGCGTGGAGCCTCGCTCACACTTAAGTCACACTTAAGTCATGAGGTGGCTGCTGGTCTTAAAGTGCCAGAGTTGCCTCTACAGTCCAGCCCTAAATAAAAGCACGAGTGACAATACATTTCAATTTCCCATGACCCCTCAGTGCAGATGGCATCAGAATCCTCCTGCTAGCCCAAACAGGAAGTTGTAATCTGCTTCCTGTTCTCTTCCTGCATCAACCTAAGCAGAAAGTTGTAATCCACTTGCTGTTCTCTCCCTGCGTCAGCCCAAATAGGAAGTTGTAATCCACTTCCTGTTCTCTCCCTGCGTCAACCTAAGCAGGACGTTGTAAGCCACTTCCTGTTCTGTCCCTGCATCAACCTAAGTAGGAAGTTGTATTCAACTTCCTGTTCTCTCCCTGCGTCAACCTAAGCAGGAAGTTGTAAGCCACTTCCTGTTTCCTACCCGCATTGTTTTAGCATAACGCTATTATCACAAATATCTTGGGACAAACCATGTGCTGGGGCAGCAAGATGGCGGCTCCCACATTCAGCACAACAAGAAGTGACAGAGAGGATTTTTATATTAAAATCCTAAATCTAGAATTAAACTTTTTAAAACAAATGTCTGCTGAATAAAATGAATAGTATTATCAATAGGTTTGATTTGTTCTGCCATTATCCTATTACTAGCGTGTTAGCGTAAGACATTTTTAAAGCCAATTACTGATGACTCATTCTGAGTGCTCCTCATTTGGTGACTAATCGTTCATATTTTACTCCGGTAAGGAGATTCGAGTCTCACACGCAGCTCCCACTGACACATCCACCGTATCGGTGCTTTACAAAATTAGTATTTGGAAGGAAACAGCACGAAATAAATTGGAAGTCGTTTACTAAGAAAATATTAATCTGAACCCAGTATTTTAATGTATTATTTTTTTTTTATAAAAAGATGGATAATAATCATTAAAGGTTTTTGTTTAAAATTTCTAAGTGATCTTGACATAAATCATCCAATCAGATACATTTCTTAATACACTGTCCTTTTTTTGATGTCACCATAGTTCTAAATTTGTATTTGTCTTCTTAAGAAAAAAATTTTACTCCTGAAAATAATAGTATAGAAAGAATAGGATAGAATAATGACAATACTCCCAAATCTCCCCCAAATTATCTTTAAGTAATTAGAGTCCCATAAATGCCCCCCCTTAAAGCAAATTTGTTTAAGAGATACAATTTAAATATAGAGAGGTCTAAGAAAATGACCCCTGCCTAAAGTAATCTAAAAACTTTCAATATACAGAACCCAACTGCACATATTTAGATTTTGATTTAGGTTTTTGGTTAATTAAATAGTGTTATTTAATCATTATGTTAACTTATCACCAGCACTTCCACCCTCCTTCTATTGGCATTTCAATGATTTATTAAATCTGTTGATTGTTCAGGGCAATGGAGTATTAAGGTTACCCCAACCCTGGTATTTTATCAACACTCTAGTATAATGTGACCCTGGACAGTAATAACTCTATAAAATCTTTGTTTTCCCAACCCTTTGTACAATAATCCTTAAGAAGCTGCTTGCAACCTTGCAATGGATTTAGTAACTATGGGTGCAATTCATTCGACTGCCTTTTCATCTAAGGGGGGCGCTGTTGCTGATTTTTCTTTAATTGTTTTTGTATTTACATTAATAGAGCTTTCCTTAGACAACAATGAAATATACAGAGGCAAAAACACACTGAAAAAAATTGAAAAATTCACCCAGCTTTTATTAAACATGACTTTTGGATATTATGTTAATATTTTTCAAATAAACATTTACCATTTCAGTGTCAGAATGGCAAGGTACGAATAAGATGTGTGTGTGTTTCCCTTTAAATTGTAATATTTTGTTAATTTGCTGTTTGTAAAGGCCGGTGTAACCAAAAGCAAATAAATAATCAGAAATAAAGCAGGATTATCTAGTGTCAAATGTTGCAAGTGAAAAGTGGTTACATTGTATAAAAAATAAGGAAAGGCATAGACAAAAAAGGCAAATAAAAATGTATTTATTAAAATATCAATTGTCTCCTCTTAATATTATCATATATATTATGCATTTCTGATCACAACTACAAAATTATCTCAAATAAAAAAAAACAATAAAAATTGTATTCCTTTTTAAAAAACAAAAACAAACCCTAAATGATAGCATTTCATAAAAAAAGATATTTGTAAACATTCTATTTTCATTTGTAAACTGGAAAGTTCTAAATGTAATAGATTCTTTTTCTTAACATCTATTTTTCTGCAGATTTTAATATATATATATATATATATATATATATATATATTTAAAATATGCTTTTCCTGGGTAATCAGGCAAGATATAAGAGGCAGACACAGCCCTGATATATGCATTTTCCATAACACCCTCTGTGCCTGTAGCAGAGTCTCAGTCCCTCTCTGTGTCATAAATGCGTCCCGTTTTTTCTTATTTTGTAATTTTTGTGTAATTCGACATGGACAGTGAATCATAAATTCATTTAACAGACCATTTTGTTGAAATGTTAGTTAACCAGTTAACATATAAACTTTAGGTTTTAACTGTTTTACTGTCATGATTGTTATATTTTAGGTGAAACTGAGCATAAACATAAGTTATCCATTTGAAATCAGTATTTGTTAGTAGATCAGAACGAATCCTTACAGATTACTAATAATTATTTTTAATGATTTATTATATCAGATGAAACACATCCTACAAAATCTATTGTTATCCAATTTACAAATAACAAAATAAATTAACATATTTTTTTATGAAATCGCTATTTTTTGTGAAAAACTCCCACTTTTCACCCATTAAATAATATTTTTAATAGACAATCGAAATGTATGTATATTTGCAACTTGCAAGTCAGTGGGTGTTGGGTAACTCCCATTAACCTGAGCCTGCCGAGAGAGTGGTGATAGCATTAAAACTTGCTGGAGAATTTTATGAATTTAACATTTTTATAGATAGAATTTAATTAAAGTATTAATTTGGAGACAGACTCTGGAGTGTATGAAGGTACCATCCCATTTGTGGAAAGTCCTTTAAAATTATCAAGTTTTCTGACAGGTGGGGGAAAAAATCACTTTATACAACCAAGTCCCTCTTTATAGGATTGTCTATGATGAGCTGATTATTTTCTAATTGTTTTAGAAAATAAATGTCTTGTTCTTCTAGACATAAATGGGATGCAGGAATAATAATCCAGAAGAGCTGCTGATGAAGTCACATTTGGTTTGGATGACTCTGTAGTTCCTGGGTATCCCACCCTGGGGAGCTGTATAATAAAATGTCTCAGCCTCAGCATTTAGCGTGATTTACACACAAACATACAGTTAATAAGGACTCAAATCATTATTTGAGTCAATACACAGACAGGGCAGTGAGGGGTTTAAAGGGATCTAAAGGGGCCACATTGCTGGGGGGGGGTTGCGTGGCTACAGGTTTTAATGCATTTTATGGACTGTTCAGTAAAAAAATCAGACAAAACACACAATCAACACACAGACACACAACAAACAGACACGCAAATAACACACAGAAACACACAACATATTCATAAAAGAGTCATGCACCCTACACACCACCTGTAGAAGACCAACTTCTAGCCAAATGGGTAATTTGATAAATGTCAAGGCAACCCTCAAACATCACAGCTGCTGTGGGCTTCTGCGACTCTTACCATGCTCAGCCAACCCTTTTCAGCCCACAGCAGCTGGGCTGCTGCCCTCTGTCAATGTGCTTGTGATGCAGCTGTGCAGAAGGATGCTTACTTACCCCCTAAGCATGCCAAGGCTTCCCAAAAATTGTAACTCCTTGAGTGCCAGAGAACCAACCTCTGCCACTCAAGAGGTTATAGCAATTGCATTTCTGCAAAGTAAAAGGTCCATGGCTGTTGACAAAGGATTCTGCACCCACTCACGGCTTCTGTTCTGAAATGAGACCCAAACCCAAATACGCCAAGCAGTGACAGTCTGGTCACCCAGGGTCTAGTGCTCTGCTGTTGTCTCACCCACATCACTGATGCAGCACACACTGACTTCACCACCACGTGGGCTGCATCCACTCCACCAGTGGGAGGGAGGCAGGGGGAAGATAGATCTCCAGAGGCATTACTGCAGCTTTCAGAAGCTTCAAGTGTCCTGGATGGAAGAGGTGACATTAGTAATTGCCTTGAATTTATGACCCAATCACTTGTCCACCTCCTACAGGAAAATAACACAAACTTCAGCTGAATCAGAACCTCCCTTGGACAGGTGATTAATCAGGTCCATTTCAATGTTTGCCCACTAGCCATTAAGTGGGTGCATTTAATGAGTAGTATGTACACTGCCTGACTGAACAAAGGGAGTGTTTGTGTTTGGAAAAGATTTCCTCCCTTGGGGGGGTCTAATTAGGGAAACCCATTTTTTATCCAGTGAATGGGACTCCAGGTTAATGAAGACATCATGATCTCCTGACAACATGCACAGGATTTAGTGGAGTTTTATTGTCAAATGCTTTATAGGCTAATATTTGGTTAGTACTTAATCTAATTGTGTTACATTTAACATTACAGTCTGGTCTGCAAAATGGTCTATCTATCTATCTATCTATCTATCTATCTATCTATCTATCTATCTATCATCATCATTTACCCATTTATTTATCCATCATCCTCACTCGCTGTGATCTCCTATAGCCGTAACTTTGTAGCAGAGAGTGATACATTTTACAGGTGATCTGAGCCATTGCCGGGGTGCCCGGTGTGTCTATTAGTGTCCCCTGTCTTTCTGTCTGTCTGTTAGTCCCTCTGTCTGTGTCTATTAGTGCCCCCTGTCTGTGTGTCAATGCCCCTATCAGTTCCCCCATGTCTGTGTGTCAGTGCCTCTGTCTGTTAATGCCCCCTGTCTGTTAATGCCCCCTGTCTGTTAATGCCCCTGCCTCACACATCCTGAACCTTCTATTTCTGGACAGCTGTTGTAGACCCTCTTGGTAAAACCCCCAGGACCTGGGGCATTGCCCACCTATAACCCTGTGAGTTTTTTTCTGCAATGCAGCAGGGTTTGCAGTAGATGTCGCTTTTAATAAGAATTGGACCTGTCCACTTTGCTCTCTGTATTTTTAAAGTTTTTTTTTCTATAAGGGGAGACAAGTAAGGAAAGGATAAATTATTAATGACCGGAGGCTATTTCTCTTACTTTTCATTAAGGTTTGTTTTTTTTTTGTTTTTTTTTTTTGCAATGACATCAATGCAAATGACTCTGTCAGGAGGCCAAATGACTGGCAAATTTTGTGAATGGAATACTCAGTGACTGTGGTGACGTCATTGGAACGTTGGGGTATCATGCCTCTTTTGGGATTGGTCACAATAAGCCAGGGTTGGGTCTGATTGGCTGGGCATCAATGATCATAAACGCCTACACACTCTCACCCAGGCTGCAGATATAAGAGAGGTTGGTCTGGCCATTGAAAAGCATTGAGAATTGGATACATTAGTTTCAGAGGGACCCCAACACATTTCACAGGCTGCACAGAATTACTATTGGCTGGTGAGTATGCTCTACTATGTATTAATATATGCAAAAGATGCCTTCTCAATGCTTTTTCCAACATATATCTATTGAACCAGTCAACCCAACTCTCTTTTCATTTTATTTTATCTTTTATCCAAATGTAAAAAAATGGCTAAAAAGTGTTTATTATATATATATATATATATATATATATATATATATACATATATATATTTTATTTTAATTGTACTGTAAAAGTTTTGACTATTTCACCAACATTGTTGAATTATCAGAATTATCTTGATTAATGGTTACATTAGTGTTCAGTTTCCCAGCTTTAGGAATAAATCACATTTCTTGAGGTCACTCTTGTGTGATAGAGACAGAGCACTTCAGGCAAAGTGTTACCATCTGAGAGTTGTTTTTTCCCCTCTTCTTCCTGGTTGTCAAATGGTTACTAGAATACAAAAAAAAATCCAAGGATGGGAATTATTCTGCAATATGAAAAAAAAGGAATATATGCAGAAAGCAACAATTCACCTTGTATATATATATATATACATATATAAAGAGAGAGAGAGAGAGCTTGGCTGGGGGATGAGACTGCCGGTGACTGCCTCTGCAGTTGGATTTGCTGATTAGGATGAGAGGCTCCTTGGATGGGAATGGTGCCCCCAGGGGCTGATTTTTAATATCAGAATGGTAATGCTGATGGGTAACCTGGCAGTCTGCCAACCCTGTCCCTTTAAATCTTTCTTGTAGGACATTATGGCTGTGCTGAAGATCTCCTCCCTACTTGCAGCCTTTGCCTTGGTGGTCTTCCAAATGCATAGCTCACAAGCAGCCCCAGTCAGGTAAGGAAGCTCTCCCCCCCATCCAACAACCCCCAAGCCCAACCCCTGTGGCCTCTTCTGTCTCTTTAAATATAGGATGCAGCTGATCAGATGCATGCATGCGCATGTAGGGAACCGCATGCATCAAGTAGCTGTCTGGAATATTAATAATTCCCTTGTAGAAATATTTTAATTGTGCTGCTAACTCATTGAGTACCATGCAATGCAAGTAATGCATTTACCGCCCCAAGAGCTGACACTTCATGAGCTGCACTTGTTATACCAAGGCTGACCCAGGATGGAACATGGAACTCTATCTCTTCTTTCTCTTGCATTTAAGACCCGGGCTGGAGTCAGTGCCAGAGAGGGTGGCTGTTGGTGATTATGAAGCCAGAAGATTACTGAATGCATTGGTCAAAGAGTTTGTACAGATGACAGCGGAGGAGCTGGAACAGGCCAGCGAGGGCAACAGGTAAGGGCAAAAGCAGTCTCTTTAATAAAACACACAGCACAGATGTCTCAGGAGAGCTTTGTACAGCGCAGAGAATATCACAGGACCTGGTAATAGACACCGTATCATATAATCTATTGCACTGCAAAAATAATAGTAAAATGCTGCATGTATTGGTGCATTTAAAGTGAGATGTACGGTACAGCACAGTGTATACCAGCAGCTGATACATAACTTTACCGATCTTATTACTGCAAAAGCTGACACTGTTAACGTTCCTGTATAGCGCAGAGCACATGGGTGGATATGCTGGATTTACACATCAATACAAATAGAGATAATCGTTTCATTGTCAGAGCTTTGTAAAAAATGTGAAAGAAGGAGTTACGTCCTAATTGTTCCATCAGCAAAGACAAAGCAGCGCATGCACACACAATACATTTATATTTATGGCATAATTCATGTTTTTTGTACCAATTTCCTTTTTTTTTTGTAAAACTGATAGTTTAAATGATTTGTCTGTTATTATCATAATCTTAAAGTGAAATCAGGTCCCTATGGAGGTTCAATGTGGTTTGAAGGAGGTTTGATGTGATTTGAGTGAGGTATGTCCCTAATTGATGAAAATTCTCTTTTTTTGGAGGGGGGGAGGGGTTGGAAGGGGGGTGGGGGCTAGGTGGGGCAGCTGAGTCGCCCCCCCAAATCTGAGCTCCAAAGTCAGCGTCCTGCATGCGCCGCTCACACGTAAGGCATGGGCTGTGCGACAGCTGGTTTGTCTGCAGTGAAACCATCAATATCAGCCGGCCGTCCTCCTAACGCACTTAGCAATGACTTCATTCACCGGGAGATCAATGGGGCGCATGGCCTGGATTGAATATTCTTTTTTTTTTGTATTCCTGACGTAAAGCATGATTAGGATGAGCTCAACGAGCATGCAAGAAAAGCACCGAGCATATCTGCAGGGCTGTGGCAGTCTGCTGGCACTCTACAAGGCATGGTCTGCACCCAGCACCGAGCATGATTATAACACAACCAGCTTCTTGCGCAAGGTCAACATAGACGCACACACACACACATACGTACACACACTACTCAAAAAAGCATGGGAGAAAGCGGTTGCATGGGAGGCGCATGTTGGGTTTTTTTTCTTTGTGTTGGCTTGGTTTTTTGGCATGTTGTCTTTTCTGTCCCCCTTTGCAGCCTGGATAGACCCATTTCCAAACGCTGCTCCAGCCTAAGCACATGCGTGTTGGGGAAACTGTCTCAAGACCTGCACAAATTGCAAACGTATCCTCGTACTGATGTCGGTGCCGGGACCCCTGGCAAGAAAAGAAACGCGATGGGTGACATGGACAATGAGCGTTACGCAAGCTACGGGGAGCAGTTTGAGAATTAACCCCTCCATCGCAGCCCTCCCCTCCCCCCTAGGCAGGACCTGCGTGGTTTGCATTAAGTTGCATGATGACCTGATTGCTTTTTTGACTTGTGTCTTGATTCAGCACCATGGACAGGGACTTCTGACTCCGATCTCAGAACGCACAAGTAACACACAACCGCACACAGCCACTGCAACACACAACCTCTGATACCTAATATCTATATATTATACTATAGACCAAAATAAGATGACGGGATGGGGAGATCACAAAAATTTCAAAATGATTATTCACATTTTTATCATGAATCACGAAAAACATCGCTGGCAACACTGTGTATAAATAAACTCATCTTTCATGTGGAAACCATGCACTTAATTAATAAACCTATTTTTCTACAAGGATAAGAGCTGTTGTCTTAATTGAGAGGAAAAAAAGGCAGAAAAGGATACGTTTTAACGTAGATTTTAACCATTTAAAAAAAAAATAATTAAATATTGTCCAGAATAAGCCAAAATGAAAGTAGTGTTTATATAAATTAAGGAGAACGGGGAAATCTACGTTTATATTGCATGTAAGAATTTGACTTTAGCAGGTAAGACTATTTTTTGTCTTCTTAATATGTATATATATTATTTTTTGTGTTGATTTTGTTTGTATCTATTGTGTGTTTATTTTGTGTAGATGTTCTGGTTGATGTCTGCTGGATACATTGTAACAGGATTTGTATATTTTGTTAAAAATGTTAACTTTACTGCAGCTAATTGAAATGATTCTTCTATTACTTGCCCATAGATGTCTTTATGTCTCATAGAGAACAGAATTCTAATAATTGTAAACGTTATAAATAGCTTTTTTTCTGCATAAATCTGATAATTTTTTAGAAATTGTTTCAAAATTCTAGAAATGATACAATGTATCTAGTACCACCAAGACCATCCCATTTTTTTTTTTGTAATATTCTCAAAAAGCATAACCAATGACCATAGCAATATTTCAAAATAATAGTGAGTGAAATCAAGCATTTTATAGATTTTTATTTTAGATGAAGAATTTGACGTAACATTCATGGATCTGTTTTGTCATTTGAAACAGCAGCGTGATCGCGCAGAAAAGGTCCTGTAACACAGCGACGTGTGTAACCCACCGCCTGGCCGACTTCCTCAGCAGGTCAGGAGGAATGGGAAAAAGCAATTTCGTGCCAACCAACGTCGGGTCTAAAGCTTTTGGCAGGCGAAGACGAAGCCTTCACGTCTAAACTTAGAAATGACATCAGGAACATGGTAATTCTTACATCGGCCCTTTATCTTATTCCGCCCCAAAGCTGAGATAATCATTTTCAGGCTTTTTACTGTACAGAAAGCGACGTGAACCAATCAGCAAAGACCAAAGATGTTTATCCTTTATGGAAATTACTTAAAAAAGAGGCCCTCACTGGGTGGCAAAGAAAGACCCCCTATAGACCATGGCTTGACTTCCCATTAATTCGGTTTTGGCAGCTATTAGAGTAGGGTGTGGGGCTATAACATTATTTAAAATGTTTGAATGCTGAACAATATATTATAGAGACATGGAATCTCCTGGCTGATCGGCCCCATTCGGCCCCCGTCTAGTCTGCCGCTGTCCTGCTGTAAAGACTCAAACCTTAATCAGTCGTCGGTCTCGTCTTAGATTCAGGAGCCGTATGCCTATCCCATGTATGTTTAATACCCTCACTGTATTACCCTCTACCGCTTCTGCTGGGAGGCTGTTCCACTTATCTACCACCCTCTCAGTAAAATAAAACTTCCTTACCTTGCACCTAAACTTCTAACCCTCAAGCACCTCTTTTCAAGAGGAAGTTCCACCAACTACTGTTGAGTGTGACGAGATGAGATTAGGGAGTTCTGAGACAAAGTGGTACAAGTGGTACAAAACCCCCCAAAAATTTTCACAAATAAGGTCCGTTAGAAAGCAGAAACCCAGCAGTTTTTGTATTCCTTGTAGACGGAGAAGAATCACAGCAAATCTACATATCCAAAAAAGGCTAGTCAGCTATACTGGAGGTTAAGGGTTAATTATGTACCGATTCAGGACGTTTTATCTCCATCCATTTATTCCAGTGTTGATTTATAATTAGTCTTTTTTCTTCCTCTAATTAAAACGCTACAGAAAGCCTATGGATTCTAAATTAAATCCCAATTAAATTCTTAGAATTCTAATTAGACAACAATGCATAAAATCCTAAGCAAATCCTGTTTTCATTTCTTATTAAATTGATCCCATGTTCTATAAATATATCTCCAAAGTGCTGTTCTTGGGATATTTATCTCAATGAAGGCTTCCTATTGGTCGATGTGGTAGCCAATAAGAACTGTTTGACTTGGTTTATGGCAGGTAGACATTAAAGTACTTTCTTAGCATCAGTAAAGCCGGACGAGAAAATGTTAAATTAATTATATGATGAGCAGGCTGTTAGAATATGAATAATTCAACTGAATATTTGGATTGCCTTGAAAAGCAGATAAAGTGGATCTTTCCCCCCAAAAAGCAAAACTTTATATAACTGTAACAAGAATAGATATGTATACCTATATTGTCATATATAAAATATATAATATATAATAAAATAATAAATATATATATAATGATAGGGTCATTTGGACTACACATCTAAAAAAAATATTTAAAATTGCACATAATGAACAGCCAATCAAAAAGAAGGTACGAGGGCCACACTTCCCAAAATGTCTAATAATATGTATTTTTTGAATTACATTTTTTTCTAATTTCTAATATTTTTTTTCCAGATTGCCATGAAATGCAGACATCAACGTCCACTCTCTTCCAAGAATGAAAACCATCAAGAAGGCCAAACGAAACAATTTTTTGCATCGTAAAAATTTTATCATTTTGTTTTTCCTTTTTTTTTTTTGTTTTTGTTTTCCTTTTTTTGGAAACATTGCTAAAGCACTTCTGTTATGTATTGTACAAAAGAGGTATTTATTATGATACAAAAAAAACCCCAAACAAAACAAAATGATTATATTCTTTTTTATATTATATTTCAAAATAAAATGTGACCGCATTTATTGATTATTTATCTTTTTCGGCATATATGTGCAATAGGATCCATGCTATTGATCATGGCATAATCTACTAATCTCTGGGATTATAAAGAAAAAAAAAATGATGCCTCCCAAGGCATATCTGTAAAACGATGGTGTGCGGTGCCTTGACGTAAAATAAATGAACTGACATGATTGTACAGTATGTTAAAAAAAAAAAGACAAAAAAAATAAAATTAAACATTGTATTCAATTGTGAATTTCAGCAAGATTAAAAAAGTATTTTAGATACACTTGGACTCTCACGGCTTTTATTTCTGTACATTCAGACTTCTTTCTGCTTCAGGGAAGGTATTTTGGGGTAAATCTATGGCTGAAGCTCCCGAATATTGGAGGAGGAAGCCCAGAGAGCACTAGATTAGACGCAAATCGGCCCCAATCGGCCCCCGCCTAGTCGCCCGTTTCGCCTGCTGTAAAGACTCAAACCTTAATCAGTCGTAGGTCTCGTCTTAGATTCAGGAGCCGTATGTCTATCCCATGCATGTTTAATACCCTCACTGTATCGGCCTCTCCCAACTCTCCCGGGAAGGCTGTTCCACTTATCCACCACCTCCTCAGTAAAGTAAAATAGGTTACTATACTTCCTTGGCTCTTCCGTTGCATTTCTTTCCCCCTTTTTCACATTCTCTCCATCCATCAAAGCTCGATCTACCATCCGCCATAACTAGGAATTAGAGTTGTCTATATAATTCTAGATCTTGTCGCTTTACAATAAATAAAACTCAAAACAGACTGTCGCTGTCTATCCCACAAAGCAGCCTGACTTATCTCAGATCACATCGAGCTCAGGTTTCCTTTTCCTGAGACGAAGAGCCTTATTAAAAGATATTGCCACCCACTATAAAAAAAATACACGTGGATTTGGGAATATTGCGAGTTTATTGTGAAGGATCGCGTCTGCTGTCATTACATCATCGAGCCGCGCATGGAAGATCCCGCGGAGAGCGGAGAAAACACACAGTATTCATTGATACAAAGTTTCCGAATCATTTAGGAAACTCAAAGCAAAGCTTTTGAAAAAGCCCTGAACCCCCCCTGCTTATTAATGGCATTTAGAAAGAATCATTATTATGATGAGACACTAAAAAAGTTGCATCTATATACGGTAGAAAAATGACATCTTAGAGGGGGTATTATAACGTATGAATATGTGCGGGGCCGATATAAAGAGCTCTACAGCGTGCCGATCATTAACAGAAATGTACAAAGAATTTCATCCACAACAAGGGAAGGGATCCATTACAGTGAGGGCAGTAAAGGTACGGAATCCACCGCCCAGAGAGGGGGATCTATCAGAAACACCAGATGCCTCCAAAAGGGGTAAAAGCAGAGCATAATGGGGTATAAATGACACAATAAATGACATATTTTAAGGCTTCTCGATCTGAGGAGAAATCTGATTGGCTTTTGGAGTCAAGAAAGACCCCCCATGTTGCAAAATTAGAAAAATAGCTTAATTGGGTTTTTCTGCCAATTTTTGGGATTAAAAGCAGGAAGGATCGGTAGATAGGGGGGGGCGTGATGGAGTTTGGTTAACATGTTTCCATTGCAGCAAAAATAAATTTATGACTATATTTTCTGGAAGGAAGCTGTAAATATAGAAATCTAGAACCTGCCAGCAGATCGGCCCCTTTTGGCCCCCAATTAGCCCGTTTTTAGCCCGTCTCCTGCTGTAAAGACTCAAACCTTAATCAGTCGTTGGTCTCGTCTTAGATTCAGGAGCCGTATGTCTATCCCATGCATGTTTAATACCCTCACTGTATTACCTTCTACCACTTCTGCTGGGAGGCTGTTCCGTGTATCTACCACCCTAGAATTATACATTTACATACAAGTGATCATTACTTAATATTTCAGCAAGTCATGCTTTCTGGGAAACATTACAATTCATAAAAATAATAAGTGTACCTTTTGTAAGCGTATATCAGGGGGAAAAAAATGATTTTTATTTTTTTTTCTGAACGCCCATCCTCTGCAAAGGCTAACGAAAATAACCGCTTTATTATAAACAAATCTATTTGTTTTCAGCGAAAACACGCGATCATTTTAGCTCAAGGTTTACCGTCCGCCCCGGCGTTTGCCAAATTCTAATTGACTGGAGTGAAAAAAAAGCAATATTTGTAATGATACGAAGTGGAATGAAGACGTATTACCAGATCCAGACGAGGATTGCGGTCTGTCGTACAAGGATGAAGTCATGGGAGATAAATCATTGGCTTACATTACATCATACTATAAGGCCACACAACGAGTCAAATTGCATTTGGATCAATATACCGACTTCTGATCTCTAATGAAGTTTTGGCTTTTAGAGAAGCTTCTGTAGACAGGAAAAATATCTAAAATATTTAGAATATTATAAAAAAAACCCCTTCAACAACGATGGATACATTTTCCCCGCAGCGATACATTGTAACCTCCATGGTAACAGCTGTGATGTCATGGACCATATATTTAAACTTTATTTCCTTAAACTGTTTCCTTTCTAGCAAACAGAATTGATTCTTATTTTAAATATACGCTGCAGCTCATTAAATATGCTAATGAGGGTACCCACAATTCCAGGACCCAAGAAATGATTGGTGCATTACGGGAATATTTAAAGGCAGATTATAATATTATGGGTGATGGGATCCCCATAACGAATCCTTTTTTTGTTGTAGTCGATAATTAAGCAGAAATGTTACTTTTTAGAACGTTTTTAAAATGTCTCATTAAGCGAACAAGCAATAGCTTTTGTTACAATAAGACAATAAAAAATAAGATATCAACTGAAGTTTGAATTTGAAGAGAACACGGATACCGATGTGTGCGTCAGAAAATAAATAATGTTATGTAATTCATTCTCGGGAGTTACAGATGACAGTTCTTTTTAGTTCATCCGCTCTGTTTTCACAATAAAAAAGGGTATTTTCTGTAATTTGAACCATTTGTAATCAATCACATGTAATATTTGCTGTTATTTAAACTTTCAGCGTTTATCAATGTTCCAAAAGGCAAATCTGGGAATATGTGTGATATTTTTGTGATATTTTTGTGATTGTGCTTTGATTTGATGCAGAATAAAATTGACACATTGGATCGTACGCCTTTTCTGCTATTTAAAGAACCAGGTGTCATCCCGGAGCTGCTCTGTCACCTAATTATTTCAATATAAATGTCTATTTTCCTCCCAAACTGGTGTCAGGTTTACTGTAACAATGCGCTCAAAAACCATGCATAAAACTTACTTAAAGGGCAAGTATTTCTGATTATGAACAATGACACCTAGATTTACTCAATGATTAAAACAGGTTTCCTGAGCTAAAAGATAACCCCCCCCCAAATATGATTGTGAGCATGGCATCGCTTGCTGTCACTTATTTGTCGGTAAGCAATCGAAGTTTTTAAAGGACAAGAGGTTATATTCTCATATTGGTGGGTGGTGGATAAGCGGAACAGCCTTTCAGCATTGGTGGTCCAGTGATGGAAAAAAGTCAAGGATCAAGTCACCAAATTCTTACAGAAAGTACAAGAGTAGAAAGACTTGATGAGTCCAATGGGTCTTATCTGTGATTCTAGAATATTAGAATAGAACACTAACAACAGTAGCATATTACTTAGGCCAGGGGCCCCTGGGGCCCCCAACTTTACCAACAACTTGTTCCACAGTGCCACCTTTTGCCCCAAATAGCTTGTGAGTGTCATCTTTGCCTCAAGCAGCTTATCACTGCCCCCAAACAGCCTACCTGTGCCATCTTTGCTCCAGCTTGTCAGTGACCTCAAATAGCTTATCTGTGCAATCTTTGCACCCAAGCAGCTTGTCTGTGCCATCATTGCCCCTTGCTGCCCCCTTTTAACATACAATATGGCTCACACGTGTAAACACACTCACACAGATGTACACATGCTAACACACACACTTACTCATATTCACTAACATGCATTCACACACACTCATTCTAACACACTCGTTCACCCCACTTGCATGATCACACACACTTATACAAACTTCATATGCAAACAAACACACATACCCCTTCTCTACATCAGGAACAGACTAGATGGGGCCGTATGGGGCCGACCTGCCGGCAAATTCGATATATATATATATATACGTTCAGAACGTACTAATGGCAAAAAATGTTAATGTTTAACAAAATGGTCCAATTATGGAAATAAGATATTCAATGAATATACAGTATATATATTTATATACATAGATATATATACTGTATATTCATTGAATATCTTATTTCCATAATTGGACCGTTTTGCGAAACATTAACAGTTTTTGCCATTAATACGTTCTGAACGTTGCAAGCCCTGACCCGGCGGTCAGCACCCCACTCACCGGGAATTGAATTTAATGACTATATTTTGTATTATATTTCGTTTAAAATGATGGGCCGTTCTACATAATAGATGCTCTGTTTTTAATCTTCTATTTAGTTTCTTTTGTTTTAAAGGATAAATAAAATAATGAGCGCTGTAACAAAGCCTTAACAAGGATAATACAAGATACTGGATGACAGTTCCCAAGATAAACATAAGAAGTCGTAAGACAGGTAGGATGCCAAGACTCATAAGAGCCAAACTTGCCTAATATAGATACATTTAATACAGATACTTTAGATACATTTTTGTTAGGTAGTTTCCAACACCCTCTGTCTCTTTAAATATTTGAGTTTTATTAGATATTTAGACAAAAACACAATTTTTAAATAAAATATATGTTAAATCAGAAGAGTTTCCTTTAAGACCTCAAGACATCAATGACCCTTGACCTCCATGAGAGTCACCGACTGGCAATACTCCTCTGGCATTAATTGGTTAATATTTTTTACCCTAATAATTCTGTTAAAAGCAATAATGTAACAACACATAAAAAATGACAAAATAGAACCAGTTGTATTTTTAAATGGTAGAAGAGATTTTTAAAGACAACACACATTGTTCTGGAAATTATTTAGAAATGAATATCATCTTAATTTTTTCCCCATTTTTTTTTGGCATTTCCATTTTTTACACATGGCTGGTTTGCTCTAATTGTTGCCTGGCTGTTGGCAGAAAGCAGCTGAAATCGGTTTGGACGAGGTGGCCCAGCGAGAGCCTAAATAGTTAAGCCCGTTCCAGGACCCTTTTAACATTATTAAGTAAAAATGTAGTCTGACATCAGTGTTTATACGGTCTGCGCTCAGAAAGTCCATTATCTTGCTTTCCTGATAAAATTTTAAAAAAAAGGCATTCCCTTAAACCTGCTGCCAGCAGGCACATTTGGAAATTTGTAACTCAGTTCGAAGGAGTTATATATTTCAAAACTCGCTGGAAATTAAGGACCCCTACGAATGATGAGGCCCTTCTGGGATGGACAGGTGGGAATTCTAAGTTTTATTTAATAGAAAAAATGTTATGGTTGTTATGGTCAGGGGGCCAGGGTTGAGCCTAGGGTTAGTGGTGCCTGAGTTCAGTATTTCTTTGCCTCTCCCGTTACTGAAACACGCACATACTGACACGCTCTCACATCAACTTATTCTAACACCATACACTTACACACACACTCCCTTCTCTCCCTCAAACCACCAACTCTAGGCTCTCCCTTGACACTCTAAACCCACTTGTTAAAACACCCTCATTCTAACATCACTCACTCTAACACCACAACTTTCTGTCACACACTCATGCTAACACTATGTACTAACACACATACTCATTTGAACACCAAATGCATGACTTAACCACTAAATAAACACACAAACTGTTTTGGATAAAAAATTGTCCACAGATTGTAATATGTATGGGAAACAAACACAATCAATTATTAATACAATTAATAACACAATAAGTCAACCAATCAGAAAGAGCCTACTGAGACGCATCTTTCCCACACCAGGTTCTGGGCCACCAACCAGCTGGAAACCACCAACCAAACCAGAAACACACGATTTCCTATTATCCAACCATTATTTCACCCCATCTTACACTGACCAGCCCCACCACTGTGACACCGACGAGAAGAGCCTCAATCATCCTACTAATAACAGGGAGGGAGGGGGTAATTGAGGTAAGAAAAAACTAATTAGAAGTGGCAGTCACATAATGGAGGGGCATATTTATACAGGACCTCCCAAAGTCCCTTAACCCCATTATCTTCAGCCCTCCTCCTCACCCCTTTCACTTAGCGATGCTGGTTCCATGGGCTGCATTCTTTTTATTTATTTTTTTCTAACAACAAGAATTAATCAGACACCGTCCCCCATCTCTCAAGTTATTGAGTCTACTGAATATTATGTATTTAAACCTATGCATCCTCACCAAGCCAAACATGAGAGCGATTTGTTCAGATATGGAGCGGGCGGTGGGAGGATCAATAAAGAAAACTCATTTTATTACGACTTTAGGAAAGATCTCAGCGTGCGGAAGGAATCAGGAACATTTCTTAGCAGGGCAGTGTATTTCATTAGTTTTACATGTTTTTCATCCTCATCTTTCCGAATGGAGACAATAATATACTTGATGTTCTTGTGAGTCAACGTCAACCTTTTGCCTACAGTTAGGGTGGCAATGGTTCCACCCGTCATCCAGCCAAATCAGAAAATCATCTTGGATCTATAGGTTTCAGCTGGGGAAGTTGACCATTATTTGGACCATATGACACTCACAAAAACTCTTGTCTCAGCTTCTCAGTCTTTCGACTCCTGGCTTTATAACTCCACAGAACTGAATTTTCCTGTTTGTTGGCCCTTTTATTCTTGAGCTTCACAGCCTTCTATACTGGAAGTCGTCATTCTATGCAAAATAATCAATAAATCCTTCAGAGACTTCAAGGTTTTTCTCATGCATTCTAATATTTGTTCTAGAAACTCACTTTTTTCCTCTAACATGTATTTGTTTTATAATTCAAATAAGCGCTAGCCATTTTATCATACTAATTATATTTTAATACGTAAATAACTCTACCCTGGCCCCTAACTCGGAATAAGTAGTTGATTCTTTTAGGTTGAGGAATGGATGGACGTTCAGTTCTGTCTCTTGCATTACTCACCACGTAGAAGGTCATTTTATTGAGAGCGTTTCCTTGTATCTCTAAAAGCGTAATTAATTTTTCAAAGCGGTTCCCATATATCATGCCATCAGACTGTTCTTTGTCGACCAAATTCAATGGTAAAAATCTCAGCTTTGTCTAGATTATTTTAATGTACTGATTTTGGCTGCATTGGAAGTGAACAAAATATGAAAAATATATTTAAAAAATATTTTTAAAAATTGCCCAACCCTGTTGTCTCAGCTTTGTGTCAGAAACATAAATTCTACATTCTTCCAACATCTTGGGAAAGCAGTCGGAAAATAATCAACGTTGTATGGAAAGTTGACATCTGACTTTGGTCAGTAACAAACTGGAAACAATGTCTCTTTAATTGAAGAACTACCATAATTCTTTAAAAAAACATCATAAAAAATAGGAAGACATTCTTTGTTTATTTTTAATCTTTGTTTATCGGTATAAAAAGATACTAATTGATAGAAATTTGAACTAAAGAACCCACCAATGGACTCCACCAACAAAACTTAAAAGGAACAGGTATAACATTCCCTGTCCTCTGAAACTACACATATTTATACACTGTATATTTTTGTTCTGCTACTTGTTGCCTCGAGTCAAACAATTGACTTTGTAGTTTGACCTGGAACATTTTTTGGAGGTAGAGGTCTCCAAAATATTGTGTCCAGAAGTCAAGTGGCAGCAGTGTGTGTCGTACCCAGTCTTACACCTACTAACAGACAATAACATCTGTCACAGAAACTTTCCCAAACCACGGTCTTTCGAAACATTTTCCAGACACTTCTGAATAATCTGCACTGCTACATTTATATCATTGAATGATACATTTCGTTTAAAAGGCTAATCTGCGTTCCCCGAGCCCCTTGTGGCCATCAATGGAATTACAAGTAAAAAATAATAACATCATCCTTAATCCTGCCACTATCCCGTTACATGAATGTCAACGACACAGTAACATTATTAATTATCAGTCCAAAGTCTGTATATTTTGACTGGTAAATATTCAGGCATGTCTCTATTTTCAGGAATTGGTAGTGTTTGTCTCTCAGCCATAATGAGCCAAATGATTAGGATTTCTATCTAGCGACCCTAAAGCTGTGTATATACTCACGGCACTCGAACTGTTAAATGACACAAAGAAATGAGCTTTTACTGCCATAAGTGTCAGTAGAATAATGGAATACGATTTTACTGATTGATAAAACAATATTACGCATTTGGTCGGAGAGTGAATGGGTTCTTATGACTCAAATGCAACCACACTCGCTAAACGCTCCGAATGGAGCCCGTTTCAACAACACTTTTCCATTTAGATTAATTAAGAAAATAACCCCTTTTAGCATAAAAAGGTTAAATAATGGTAGAATTTTCTGTTACAGCCATCAGGACATAAAGGAAAGATATGGCAGATTTAATATATCTCATCATCTTCAGATTTTTTATTTTTTTTTGCCTGCGATTATCATGGCTCGGAAAAAAATGCTCGGGATCTAACATGTTGCGAATAAAACCTATTCTTCTATAAAATTGAGTAGGTTACAAAAATATAATAATTATATTATTTTATAAAATTAAAATGTTTGGTCTGCTGTCAAATTGAGCTTTTTTCAGATCTGAGGATGTTTTCATTTTGTGCAACAATCTATATTCCTCGACGTCCGCAGCGAATGATAACAATCTGAGTCCTCCGGTGTCATCGATGGCCGTTTAACATAAAATGATCTTCATCAGATAAAAAACAGCTACAAGTAAGTATTTATTATTTTTTATGTAAACATTCTTTAGTGCGTACTTTTTGCTGATGAAGCGTTCTTTCTAACCAGAAGAGGTGATCCAGAGGACATACTTTGAAAGTTGGGCCACGTGAGTCGACCTGAGGAAGGAAGCGGTGAAGAGAAACCAGCTACAGAAAGGAAAACAGACCTCTAAGAAGGGGAAATGTTTCAGCAACCACACCGATAAATGGTTTAAACCTGAATTGGATAGGGATGACTATCCTCAATCTAAAACGAGGGAGAGGTGGTAGAGGGTAATACAGTGAGGGGATTAAACACGCATGGGATAGACATACGGCTCCTGAATCTAAGACGAGACCAACGACTGATTAAGGTTTGAGTCTTTACAGCAGGAGAAAGGGGCGACTAGACAGGGGCCGGATAGGGCCGATCTGGTGGCAGGTTCTGGGTTTCTATGTAACCTGAGGTACCTGTAGTACTCCAGCAAGGAGGACTACGTGGTGAGGACTATCCGTCTCAACCGATCAAACAGCAGAGCTTTAAAGGGGGCACTTAGTGAAGATCACTTTGTAACGGAGGTCCTGGGCATTGACTCACAATGGTAAGATCTTACCGCTACAGCCAGGGCATATTCTAACCATAGGGCATTAAACCTGGGGGGGGGTAAACCCCTCTGCCCCCAAACTAGGGGCAGATCCCCCAATTTGACAATCAGGCCCCCCAGTGTGCTGTTACTCATTGAGCCGGTTATAAGGGAGATCTTCAGCCCTTTCACACCGTGGAGGACCGTGCCGAGCCATCATTGCATCAAAAGCGTAGCCGTCATATCCCACTGATTAGCAGTAAGGAATGGCGTTGCAGAGCGGGTGGCTGAGGGTGGCAGGGGTGCCACTCCAGGCTGCAGCACAGTACTTTGGGGTTATACTTGTGAGGACCCATATCGTACCCCCACGGCGGTACATTTTCACTCACCCCCCCATTACCATGGACCAGAGTTCCACTAAATCCAACCAGATATTCAGCCATTCAGACTTTTTTCTACGTTACAGGCAAAACATTATATTGACGTCGAATTTAAAGAATATGGTTCCTTTCGCTTATTATTTTTTTTTATAATTTTTTCTTCTTTATCCTGGGAACAAGCAGACGTAATCTAAGCCTTTTCCAAGGCGAAACCCAAGACGCGGTGAGACGCAGGCAGCCAAATCCTTATTTTGCTTGATTAAGGCTTTTTGCTTTTTAGACAAAGCTTGGAATATTTTAACATGTGGCAAACATAACTTATACTTAAGAAGTTCTCGCAGACTTGGCCGGTCTCGGATTGGGTGTTCCCAAATATTCAAGGAAATAAAGACATCTGGACACGTGTTCTGCATTTAAAAATGTTCTTTTACGTGGACAGAAATAGTTCTATTTAAACAAAAAAAAATCGGCTATCAAAATTGCCCAATTGCATTAAATGATGTCACGGTAGACGCAACGTATTAGAAGTGGGGAGGGTTTGGCGGTTACCTCATTTTATTAATTATCCATATTGAGTTTTTATGTAGAAATTAAATTGGCATTTCTAGCTGCATTTGGAGTTTTGTTTTGAAGGTTCTCCTCTGGTGTTTGAGTCGTGGAATATTTTATTGCAGGAAACCGCAAAAACTCCACTTCGTTGAAAGAAAAATAAAGCAGAAAGGTTGAGAAGCACAATTTTTTTTTTTTTTTGAAAAATGGAATTTTAGGAAGATTTTTCAGACTTGAAACATAATGTCACTTTTATTGCACTATTTCGTTTCCTGATTTTAATCACAGAAATTCCAAGACCGAAAAGAGTCCGGATTTTTGATGAGCGATTATTTTCAAGTATACTTGTGAGTGCAATCAATATCACACTTTTAAATATTTTTTGTTGAGACATATTACACTATATTTGTTTAATTTTTTTCCCACATATCTATGCGCCCCGGTTTTTCTACATACTGTTTGAAACATAATGTTTACAGAAAGTTTCATAAGAGAATTCAGACTCGACGTCTACAGGAAACACCTGTCTGAAATAAATATATATATTTTTGAATTTAGTCATCCCTTGTTGGTAAATTTTTTGTTAAAGTTTTTGCTCTGAAATTATTTTTTTTTGTGTGGGGGTTGATTTTTAATTAGCCCCCCTCTAGCCAAAAGTTTAACTCCTGGTATCAGAAAAGAGCTCTATCGTTCTTAAAGATCAGAGTGTTCCGAGCTTCTTTTTCTTCTGTTTTTTGGACAATTTTGCACCGAATTCACATCATTATTATTATTCTTTTTTTTTTTCTTAAAGTCTCCAATTACAGCCTTCAAAGTCCGGCCGCGATGCCTGCGTTTGGGGCCTCACCACAGATCTGTGAAAATATTTCTTCTGTGATCGCAGACAGAAATAGAATAACTGGGAGTCTTCTGGACGGCTGCCGAACTCAAACTATGCAGCGTTTGACTGGCGAGAGGACGCTGTCTCCAGAAACAAATGTTGCGCCTCCGTTGAACACTCAAGTCATTCGGGAGAAGCGAGGAGTCGCGCTCGCAGCCCTCATTCTGTTGAGGAAAAAAGGATTCCGACGAACAGAACCTCTCCACGGATCTTCGCTTATATTAGGTGAGTACAAAAAAGTAACATAAACTTGTAGTGAACTTTTCTTTTTTTTTTTACTGGCTGATCCAGTAAATCTGAATATAAAATATTTATGTTTTTTTTTCCTTCGTACTTAAGTATTAATATAAAACCCCCTCTGTTACTTCCTGTTGCGCTGTATACGGGAGTCGCCATCTTGCTCCCCCCTGTCACAGGGTATAAATCGCCCCGTTGCCGAGATATCTGTGATAATAGCGTTACGGAGGGACCTGCGCGGCTGGAAACAATCTCTAGCGCTAGAGGCTCATGTGCCGTCCGCTAAAACAACGCGGGGAGAGAACAGGAAGCGGCTTTCAACTTCCTGCTCGGGCTGATGCAGGAAGAGAACAGGAAGCGGCTTACAACTTCAGGCTCGGGCTGAGGGGAGGGAGAGAACAGGAAGCGGCTTACAACTTCCTGCTTTGGCTAACGGGAGGATTCTGACGCAGTCCACACTGAGGGGTCATGGGAAACAGTGGGGAATCTGCATAAAATACTGAAAAGCCTAAATCTTAATGACATAAAAATGAAATATTAAATACAAATAATAATAGTGTGTGCTGTAGGAGATTTTTAGGGCTCGTATGTGGCTGCACGGGTAAAAATGACATCATTTAATTCATGTAAGTAATGCATCATACATCATTGATTTTGAATGACCCAGGCACATAGGATAACCCCCAGATAGTTATAATAAACACACAATATTATTTGTAACTTTTCAGGAAAATTGGAATCTTCCATAACTTCCCGAGACGCTGATTCACAATTATACATCTGCCGTCATAACACGGATTCCGAATTCCAGGGTCGCATTCCAAGCCGTCCTGCCTGCCAACTCTCCGCTGGCTTCACCGCCCATCGGTGGGCGAGAAATTTACAAGGACAATGTTTCTTTGTGGAAGCCTATTAAAGGGCTCCAAGCATTGTCCATGCGCAGACAGTGCTGTTTTGTTTAATTTTGGGGGGGGGAGAACCTGAAATCTCTAGCTCTGGTGGGTGTTTAGGGCAGTGCGATGTACAACATTCAGATCCCATGTCTTGTTACATATATAATAGAGAAGGTGGTAGATAAGTGGAACAGCCTCCCAGCTGAGGTGGTAGAGGGTAATACAGTGAGGGGATTTAAACATGCATGGGATAGACATACGGCTCCTGAATCTAAGACGAGATAAGAGTGATTAAAGTTTGAGTCTTTATAGACTAGACGGGCCGGATGGGGCCGATCTGCCGTCAGGTTCTAGGTTTCTGTGTTGAGCTGGACAATGCAAATTAAATAAAATACACAAATACACACTTTTTTTTTTTTTTTAGGATTTCTAAGTAATTTTGACATCGGCTTTAAGAGAAGTTTTAGATACAATGTATTTCTATCCCTTAAAGGGTTAAGACGGGCCACTATCGCGCCTCCCTCTGTTTTCCTATCTCATTTCCCATAACATTGTGTTCTCTTCGGTTACGATTTCGGCACCAAAAACCCTTTTAGGACGGTGACTGCGGGAAAGGCACTTAATGGCGGCTGAAATAATTGCTCCAGCCGAGACTTCTGAGGTCGGAATGCATTTCGCGGAAAAAAGTTTTGCTTACATAAAACCACAGAAACTTTTAGGAGAGTTTTAATATAACAGCGAAACCAGGCAGTGTGATACGTATATTTATTCCGTGTCTGTCCTACCGCTGCAGATATTATAGCCTCGCTGCAACACTTTGATGGGAATTTAGTTACATAGTAACTATGCCAACTATATAACTATCCATGTATGTGATATATTGTATCTGCGTAAACTCCCCAGTGGATCTGCGACCTTTAGTAACATGGGATTGGGATTCCAGAATGATAAATATTGAGATATTCATATTACGTGGGGTATATTGGGGTTTTTGCCCCAATCTCAGGGTGAAGAGGCAGATTCTCGGGGTCTCACAGTCTGGAGCCGACTCCTTCCTTTTCTCCCCTCCACTGGGATCATATATAAGACTCCCAGTTGGTGCTTTTGTCCCCAGTATGTTATAGTTGATATCCCAAGCCATGGTTTCCTTGACGACCAGTATAAGAGCCATTGGGGCAACACATATGATGAGTTGCTACATAGAAACTGCATGATGGGCCATTAAAGGGTTAATATTTGCAGAGCTCCAGGGGCAGCTCCCGGCTCTGGGTATATATTGTGCTCGGCTGTTTTTAGCCCTGGATGTTCATTTTAAGGCCTATTCCCCCAAATAACTGCCTACAACGTTTCCGATATAAAGCTCGATGCAGGGAACAGATGGCTTTTGGGTTGTTTAGTTAAAAAAAACCTTTCCAAACATATGTTTCTGGTTTCAGAGTCCTCTTGAGGGTCTGATTTCCAGCCGAGCAGGGCTTTCGTCTGCTTCTGCTGTGACTTCTCTCATTTTATCATTTATCACTTATTTTTTTTTACTATTTTGCCTTCCGTTTTAGCGCGTATGACATCACACTTCCTTTTATGCGATACTATGATCCGTCTGCCTGTTCCTATTGTACCTGGCGACTTGTCGCTCTAAGGAGAAGCCCCAGTAGTTCTGAATAGGCCGGTATCACCTTACACCAGGTAACGTGTAAATGTTTCATGTGCTAAGTAGCTGGCAAAGGCTCGGCCATCTGTGTCAGCACCAGCGGCCGCGTCTTCGGACTCCCACTAAATAGGAGGTCGAGTTTATTTTAAAGATGGCTCATCATATCCTTCCAACACGTCTCATCAACTAACTTGCTCTATCGTGGAATTTAACGTCATTTAGGAAAAAAGCTGAGAACCCCCCCCCCCCACTCTGGTGAGTGTATCATTTATTTTATCAAGATAGGAATGAGAATAGGCAACCTTGGGCTACTACAGCTCCCATGATCCATATATCTGCGGCTTGGCCACCAAGAAATAATATTATCCAATATCACGCTAAGTGGCAGCAAAAGGGTTAAATTTCTATTGACTTTTTACTATTTAATTGACATGCCAAGATGGATTTCATGTTTCTTTTGTATATTTTATGACATGATACAATTATGTAAACTTGCATTGAAAAAAATAATTAAACGTAAAAAAAAATCAAAAAAAAAAATCCAAGAGTTATCGGGTTAGGGCTCGCTACAGAAAAAATCCAATCCTTAAAAAAATATTAAGAGGTCTTAAATTCAAATCCAAATTCTATAAAAAATAATAAGTTGCTAAATTTTGCTAAAAATGTTTTTTTCCCCGTTGTCAGACTTCTTAGACACAATATAAATGGAAAATGGTTAAAGTGCTAATTATACACAATCACGATTGTTACTATATCTGTTGTGGAATTATGAAGCCCCCCTTACGCTCATTATTGGAAGCGGAGAACACTTTTGGTGGTAACTATCGCCTGCAAAGAGCTTTCCAGGGCAAATAACAACGTCAGCTCCGGGGATAACTATCTATCACATCATCAAGGTGACCCGATCCCCTCTAATGAGAGAGGAGGAAAAAACGCTTGGATTAATATTAAACACAAACCAACTGAATCCTACATTCACGAGCACTTCGTTAAAGAAGACGTCAATTATTATTGGACTGATCATAAAATAATTAATACATTCATTATTATAATTTATATTATATATTATATTTATTTATATTTATTAATTAATAAATGAAATAATTAGAAATTGTTGCACGCTATTAAAGGGACAGTATAGAGTATTAAAAAAAAAATAAGACCCCCTAAAAATATTTGTGTAGACAGTTTCTTCATCTGGCCAACAACTGAGACTATAAAAATGTATCATCTAATGTTACTAATTTATTTATTGAGGTGTTTGAATTATATGAGAATTGGTATAATGTTACATAGAAACCTAGAATATCCCTGCCATTCAGCTTCATCCGGCCCCCGTCTAGTCTGCCGTTTCTCCTGCTGTAAAGACTCAAACCTTAATCAGTCGTTGGTCTCGTCTTAGATTCAGGAGCCGTATGTCTATCCCATGCATGTTTAATCCCCTCACTGTATTACCCTCTACCACTTCTGCCGGGAGGCTGTTCCACTCTTCCACTCTACCACTCTCTCAACAAAGTGAAGCTTCCTTCCATTCCATCTAAACCTCCAACCCTTTAGTGTTAGATTCTGGCCTCTTGCTCTTACGTTTCAAAATTTAAGTTAAGGGTTTGATGGGACAGACGAGCTGCTCTTATAAGAATTCCAGTTGAATGCCCATCCTGGCCGTGCTCTTCACCTGTTCTTTATAGCAGATGCCCTGATGCTCCATCCTTTTGATGAAACTCTTGGTGTAGCCTCCGACGATTTGAATGAATGCCGGGCCGGGGCTCCCACCTGTTTCTGGAACATTCCACGATATCATATGAGATAAACTGTAACGACTTCTAGCAACGTAACTACATCTGTAGGACTATTCTCATTCATTCACTAAGATCCAGCTTCATATAAAATATTAGCTTTGGGCCCTTCTTACAAAAGAAAACACACATCAGTGGTGTAAAAGTCTGAATAATGCGCACAATGTAACACCTTTTGTTACATACATAACAATCACTGGGTTACAAAGTAACAATTGTGAATGCCCCGCCCTTAACCACACCCCTAACCACACCCTCAAAAATAAAAGTGCCCCCCTTTGCTCATTTAAAATATTAGGGAGAGACAGGAAGACATGACAAGATGCAGCTCAAAGCAAAGTTTATTTTAGGCAAAAAATATAAAATTTTGTGGTCATCCAAAAAAGAAAAAATCTATTGTGAATTAAATTAACATATATGTATATGTATATATATATAAATGAGAAGGGGTATCCAACCATTTATTTTTTATTTTTTTATGGTCGACCATTAGATTTAAATTTATCTGTATGTATTTTCATATTTCTAGGAAATTATTTCCTAATTTTTCTCTTTTATTCTTATCCGTTTTGGGATGACGGACGACCAAAAATGTTTGTTTATTTTATGATATCAGGACTCGGGCTCGGCATGGTGTTTTAATGATAATATGAATGTGTTACTAGCGGGTCCGTTGATAAAGACGGGTTTCGGTGGGACGTAATAGAACCAGGAAAACGAAAGAAAACGAGAAAACTGTGTTTTGTAACATCGGGAGATGCATCAATTAACGTCACAATAGCCACATCTTTTTATAGCGATGGAAATATAGATTAACAGAAATACTATTTTTCTAAAGGGGTCATATCCTCGCGCGGCTAAAGGTCAACAACCCGCTGAGTTATAAATAGGCGGTTTGCTGAAACTATTTTATGTCGAGGGAGCCCATGGAGATCCTCTCTGAGCGTCACCGGAACAATAAAAAAAAGGTAGTTTATTAATTTGTAGCTTCCCTCAGGAGATAATTATCTGTGTCTTTATGAAAACCTAAAGGAACACATAGCGAGTGCAAATAAATCATAAATTCATGAATCTAAAAGTGTTAGTTCTTGAAATTTTGAAATTTAAACCAGAAAATTAGAAAATTAAAAAAAAAAAATTTCAGCCTTTCCTATGCTTCCATTATTGGAAACAATATTACATGAAAATTATAGTTTGAAGAATGGAAATGAGTAAGTTCTGTTGCAAAAAACATCCGAAGTTCACCTATTTTTAAAATATAACCGAGATCTACTAAAAAAACAAACAAAAAAAAAGGCCAAAAACTGCTTTTGGATTTTCAAACAGTTTGTCTAGCACAGTGTATAGGTCAAAATAATTCTACCCCCCTAAGGAACCCGGCGATCTTTGATTCTTCTCAAGTTTCTATATAGAAAGAGAAGACAAACCCAACCTGGTCTCACCTTGGAATGTTGACGTTAAACATTGAGTGTTGACTCACGTTGACGTATCCGCTGTCATTTGTACTTGGCTGTCTGACTGCATTTGATATTTGTCCAGAAAGTGTTTTCCAAAGTGGATTAAACCACAAGAATCACCCAAGGAATATCGTTTTAGCAAATAGATGTCGCGTACGACGTTAGCTGCCAGACTTGTCTGTTTGTCGGCCGTTTATTAGTTTATTATTTATTATTTATTTATTTATTATTTATTTATTGTTGGATCCTCGGCATCGAGAAGCACAAACCAACACCTGTCCGGCGTTTTGGAGAGGGCTCTGCAACCAAAGGAGGCGAAAATGAAGAAATAATTATAAGAAAGAGGGAGAGAGGCTCGAAAAATAAGATGAAAAGGAAAGTGGGAGACGTCCTTACTGTTAAAACAGGATAAATAACATCACTGGTAGCTTCTATGAAGCATCGACGAGCCCAAAATTGGGTAGAAACCATTCGTTTCTTTCCTCTGACCAGGGCGGCCCAAGACAAAATGCCGCCTCTTCAAAAGTGCTGCCTGGAGCAGTTGCCCCACTCGGCTCCATTGTCGGGCCGGCCCTGCCTCTGACATCATTATCTGAAATCGATTTTTCTTTTTAAAACTAAATTTAGAGCAGTTGTCTCTCTCTCTCTCTTTCTATTGGCGGTCCATGCCCATTTTGCCAACATATTTTTAGAATGAATTCTGTATGAATTTGAATGAAAATGTCTAGAAAGCTACTTTAAACTTTTATAGAGTTTTATACTTTAAGAGCTAAATACATCATTAAACACACTAACGAAGAAATAACTTAATGAGGTCCTAAAATATCGTGTAGGTAGATAACTTTCTGCTAGTCGGTGGGGTTCCCAAGGATTGTCTTTTGTCCGTGGTTTGGAAATGTCCATGCACAATATGTGAAGGAATAAACAAAAGCTTATGGGGTTCTATTAATAAAATAATTTTTGGGTCTTATGCTTTAAGACGATGAATTATTATTGTTTCTGTTTCGATTTAGATGCCCATTCCTCCATTTCTTTTGTTACATAGGAATTGGATATTTTGGGCTATTGAAATGACATCAGCGGCTCTGCCCCCCCCCCTCCGCGGTTAGATCCGGATAGTATTTTTCGATGAGACGGGTGTAATACAGAACTTGTCTTTTTTACTTACCGTGAATTTGTCTTTTTGAGCAAAAAGAGCCATTAAAACCCCTCTGCTCCAACGAACCGATTACCCTTTTTAGATTTGTAACAGCGGCCGCCCATCAGCGATGTCAGACTGATTGGAATAAATTACAGAAAGTATAAATACTCTTGAAACATTTATCATTAAGCCTCACGTCTGCACTAAAGAAACGAAACGTAAAATCTCTGTTGTTTTCTGTCCGGGAAGAATTTGGTAAACTTGGGCGAAACCTCCGACGGGTTCTATTTATAAATAAGAGTATATATAACGGAAGTGGACAAACGCATGAGTAGCTTGACCTCCATACTGTCACTGCTAATTTATACATTTGATTTAAAATAGGTTTATATTTGTTGTAAATGCTGATGAAATGTTGCTTTTCATTTAGATTATGGCTGCTTATACCAAGGCATGGAGGTCATATCTTCCAAGTTTCCCTGTTTAGTTTGACCGGCCCCTTTTTCCTCCCATAGTGCAACTTTTTTTTGACTTTGCTAAGAGGGTGATAGACAAATGGAACGGCCTCCCGGCAGAAGTGGTAGAGAGTAATATAGTAAGGGTATTAAACATGCATGGGATAGACATACGGCTCCTGAATCTAAGACGAGACCAACGACTGATTAAGGTTTGCGTCTTTACAGCAGGAGAAATGGGAGACCAGATGAGGGCCGAATAGGGCCGATCTGCCGGCAGATTGTATGATTCTAGGGTCACCATCAGAGTAAATGTACCAATTTACCCCAATGTTTTTTGGTTTAGAATCAACCTATCAAAAAGTGTCAAAGCAAACGTCTCAATCATAAATAAGACAATTAGGGCCGTTTGACCCCCAGCATGTAGCTGGATTTGCTTTGACATGTCACAAAAGGCAACACGCGTGTTACTCTTACTTGTATCTAATTGAGTAATTTACAGTAAATGGTATCATTACTTCCCTGGGTAATAAAGGGCCATTTGCCAAATGGATTGGATTAAACTTTATTCTGAAAGTGTTAAAGTGCCTCACCTGGGTCATTTCCAACGCACCGTTAGGAGCATCCGCATGATGAGGCCAGGGACGGCTCTCTTCGGGTAAACGGACTTTGTGATACTTGTGATTTTATTTGATTTTCTGGATTTATAAAATAAATGTGGCCAGAAAATAGCGTCACGTGATCTCCAGCTTCAACAACAGTGTTTTAAAGAGCACAAAACAGCAAAAACACTCCAAATATCACAACACTAAATATTTATTTCGTAATTGAAATTCAGAATAAATCCTTCCAATCAGTGTTTAGAGCTTCTGGATCCAAGAAGAAATCTGATCGCCTTTTGGAGTAAGGAAGGGTTTTTTTCTCCTGGGGAGGGTTTTTTTCCATCTTTTTGGCTCAAATACAGGAAGGATCGGTAGAAGGGTTTAATTTGATGGACCCTAACCAAAATTTTACTATATTACTATGTTACTACATTACTATGTTACTATATTACTATGTTACTATATAACTATGTTACTATATTTCTATGTTAGTATATCACTATGTTACTATATTACTATGTTACTATATCACTATGTTACTATATCACTATGTTACTATATCACTATTTTACTATATCACTATGTTACTATATTACTATGTTACTATATCACTATGTTACTATATCACTATGTTACTATATCACTATTTTACTATATCACTATGTTACTATATTACTATGTTACTATATCACTTTGTTACTATATTACTATGTTACTATATCACTATGTTACTATATTACTTTGTTACTATATTACTATGTTACTATATGACTATGTTACTATATTACTTTGTTACTATATTACTATGTTACTATATCACTATGTTACTATATTACTTTGTTACTATGTCACTATGTTACTAATATTACAATGTTACCATGCAACTATATTACTAAATTGCTGTTACCTAATTACTATGTTACTATGTTACTAATGTTACTAAGTTATTATGTTACTATGTTACTATGTCACTTAATTAATACTATACTACTATGCTACTAATATTACTATGTTACTAATGTTATTATGTTACTAATGTTACTAAGTTACTATGTTACTATTTTACTATGTTACTAAATTAATGCTATATTACTATGCTACTAATATTACTATGTTACTAATATTACTATGTTACTTATATTGCTGTTACTAATGTTACTATGTTACTATTGTTACTATGTTACTATGTTACTATATTACTTTGTTACCATATTACTATGTTACTAATGTTACTAAGTTACTATGTTACTATGTTACTAAATTACTATGTTACCTAATTTATTTATTACTATGTCACTAGGTTACTAAAGTTACTAAATTACTATAATACCTACTTACTATATTACTATGTTACTAATGTTACTAAGTTACTATGTTACTATTTTACTAAATTACTATGTTACCTAATTGATTTATTACTATGTTACTAGGTTACTAGGTTACTAAAGTTACTAAATTACTATATTACTATGTTATATTATGTTACTATATTACTGTTACTAATGTTACTACTGTATGTTACACAATTACTAAGTTACTATGTTTCTAATATTGTTATTGTTATGTTACTAATGTTACTATGTAACTATGTTAAATTACTATGTTACTTAATTACTAGGTTAATGTGTTGAAGAGACTATTCCAATTCAGTTTGTGTTGATAATACTCACAAAAAGGTTAACAGAGAATGCAAAATATATAAAGATGGTTTTTTCTACCCTCAAGGTTTCTCTCCCAGAAAGGTCATCTTTTGACTTCTTTTATCTAAATACATTAAAACCTGACTATTCACTGATTACCCATTTTAACCCTTTAACGTTAGAATTATTGGTTCAGATGAGTGTTTAGTGAAAGATTGGACGTTATCACCAATTAGCCAATGACAGATATTTGGGGAGATACCGTTTGGTCGTATCGCATCACAATTTCAGATAATACGTTTTTTTTTCTGGGCTAAATAGAACCATATTTATATTCTAGATAATTATATTATTTGTGCCAATTTAACAAATGCATAATTAAGGCCCAAGAACAATGGAACGTCAGCGACCTTCCGTACTAGTAAATTCAAATTAGTTCCCAGATTAACCAGCTAATTATCCATACAGTTTGTTGCCAAATGTCAGTGACCTCAGTGCCGCGGAGTGCGCGCATATAAACCACCTTTTTCATTTTCATGAGTGGTAATTATATTATATTATAACAATTTTATCATTGTGGTAATTTAGAAAAAAACGAAAATAAAGAAATTCAGATGTTCCAAAGAACACTTTCATAGCGTGATATTAAAACGAAGGCTTGACCAACCTTGTACAAGATGTCAACCTGACGAAGAATGAATTAACAAAGGAGGAACGGGGGCTGACGTCTTTAAAACCGAAAGATAAAAGAGTAGATTCTCATAGGAAAAAGAAGAGATGCCAAAGCTTTTTTATTGAAGTTTAGAATTAAAAGTTGTTGGTCTTTGTGAGTTGATGTGAGTTGACCTGCTAATGGAAACCAACTATTTAACAAATATTTAGCAAATCAAATTTAAGAGTGATCGTATAAAGCAGTGTAAATTACTTAAAGATCTATAAATGTTACTCTACAAGCCTCAAACAAGAGAGAGGAACAAAAGACAAATGTAAGGATAGGAGACGTAATCACTGAACTCCAAGTGGACTTCTAGAGAATTTGGAAGGTCGGATTATGAAAACAAACAGACTTTGATCCGATACACGCTCATTCCGTGATGCCCCTTGGTCACATTGTACTTCGGTTTAATTTAACGAATCGATATTAGGCTAAAATAAAGAGATTCAGAACCAAGCTTCATTGAGTTCATAGAAGACAGAAACCCAGCTAGAGATATTTCAAGAACATTCTGTTCTAGAACGAAAGAGATGATTTGTAGTTTTTAGATTTATTTTGTGGTGTCTGGGAGAAAGACAAAAAAAAATTAATAGAATTTAATTAGCCGTGTTGTTGAATCGTTAACTTCATTTGGAAAGGTCACAGCTCAGATTTCAGCTTTAATAGTTGGAGGGAATCCATGGTGTGATTTCTGCTTATTGGAAGCTGTCCATACTTTTACTTTTTGGACCCATTATCCATTACAATGGTTCTATCCAACAAAGGTACTTTTTGCAATCATTAGGACTCATGTTTTCACTTACATGCTTCTGTCATCAACTCTTTACTTAGATAAGCTGGCTGAGGATCTGTCACCTTAGAAAAAACTTTGTCAATCAATATTGCGCAATATGTTAAAATGCTCTAAAATGGTGTAGCTCTTTTTTTTTTTTAAAGATATTTTTAAAATGTCATTTTAATTTTAGTGCTCCTGAGATTATTATGTTAAGGGCATTTTGGGCACTCACCCAACCTACTTCCCATTTCTCATTTTTCTGCTTTAGCTATAAAAAAAAGTTACAAGGACTTAAGTGATACAAACGGAGCAAACCATTTTGGGAACCTGATAAAAGTTTTATTTGAATAGCAAGAAGACCAAAATCAAGTCCCCAACGCTCGTTATGTTAGACTTAATTCACAATATGACATATACCCTGTATTGTATCCTGTGGTTCCTGGCAGGGCCCCTAAGCAGTGGCCTATATTCAGTTTTGGGTAACCGGCGAATCCAAAAGATTGAAATAGTGGAATTCTGCTTATTAAGGCATTGATACCAAATAAACTAATGATGATGACGTAGAGATTAATGGGATCACAGGTTTCGCTTGGAATATTCTTTTATCAAAATATAATTTGCCATAAATTAATATTAAAATATCTTCGCCATTATGAAACTCATTCTCTCCATTCTGAAAGTCTTGTTTGAGATGATCTATAAATAGCAATTTTCACTTATATTGTGCTACATATATTTTTCTCCCTTTCTGCTATTTTCTAATCCGTTACAATGTAACATACATCACTCCGTGACTGGGGTTAATAAGGGCAAATGGGGACAAGACCGTTATTTTCTCGGAGAACATTTGCACTTAAGAGGATTTGCATTCCGAGGCTGTTACTCGTTTTTGATCCTTCAATGGATATCGGACAAAATCATTTATCTGCCCTCCTTTATAACGTCGCCCCTATTAATTACTGTATTTTCTCCATACACCATCCATTAATTCCATGGTACAGAGAATCCATGTGGTTTGTGGCCAATATGGAGACGCGCTTTGTCCATACTTGGTGCTCCCACAGTATTGTTGATGGTATCTGGCATCTCCACAGTAGGGAACCAATTCCCCTCAGTTTTTGATCTAACCCCGTTAACCTCCTTTGGGGCAAAGCTTAAAGGTGAGAACACATTTCAAATAGAGCAGATGGAAACCAAACGAGATCCTTGACTTCTTCAGGATTTGTAATCGATGTCTCCTTTGACCCGCTAGTCTTTCTTCTCGATCTCACCAAACATGTAGCCACATCAAATGAGGATCAATGTAAAGTTATCTAAAAGCAAAGACACACAAATCTGAATTATTACTAATAAACAGAACAATTGCATTTAATTGGACAGAAATTCTGAATATACAAAGTGAATTTATGTATCGTTCCTGTAACATAACTAGTAGTTATTGCTCATTCTAGTCAACATTTGAAACTCCAGCTACATCCCTAAAATCCTTTTAGACACGCGGACTTAATAGAAATCAATTTATTCGATATTCAGCTCTTCTGTATTCTATCCAAGTAACTCAATAACTGAAAATGTGTGGCCTTTCATACTCGTCGTACCGAATCTCGTGTTATTTTCCAAAGGTCCTTGGTTTTTTTTGTATTTTTTTTTTATAAATCTGGTCCTTTGTTCTCATTATTCCCAATAAATAATTTACTTATTAATAAATTATTAAATAAACTAATTTTTTAATATTATATTATAATATATATTAAATACTGCTAAAAAGCCAATATGTTAAAATCATGACTTTTTGGTAAAAAAGTATCTTATCCCCCCATTGCCCAACAGTCTAACAACTTAAGTAGCAGTTAAGTATTTCTACATTCTACATGTTCTATATTTAGAATAAAGTTGCTTTAAATCAAGAAAAAAAATCAATATTTTTTTATTACTGCCATTTAATTTGTCTAGTCTTTTTCTGGCTAGTTTTTAGCATTTACCAAAATTTGAACTCTGCAGAAATAAATCAGATTTATCGTTTGATTATTGTGTTTGTTGGCTACAGACAGGCGAGTGAATCTGAATAACAAAGCAACTAATTTGTGTTATGGATTCTATAAATTAAGAGGTTAGAGAGATGAGTGAAAAGCTCTTAATTCGGTTTAATAACTTTAATAACTCTTTTTTTACTTTTTAGACAACTTTTTTGCTACCTAGATAAAAATTGGCTGTATTTGTTAAACTTCGAAAATAAGCTGCTCCAAAGGGAGTTACAAGCTTACTTTCTATTATTAGAATTAAAAATTTCCAGCATTCATTAAAAAATAAAATACTAGCATTTTTTTTTTTAACTTGTATTGGTTTTTGGATAAGTATAATCATCTTTTATTACATATTTTTCTTAATAACAGTCCCTTAGGATGAGATTTATGGCATAGTTGCGAATGAACGTCAGAAATACGTTTTGGGGTTTTTTTTGATGAAAAAAAATTCCAAATGCTAAATAGAAATATTGTGCTTCCAGATTAATAACAGAGGCAGCACGGACGGTAACTAATAACCTGTTCTAGCGGCTCGTTTCTTGTTTGTTCATAATTTCAGAATATCTGTAGGGCTCATTTTTTTTTCTCTCTAGATTACAATGTTTCCACAGAAAAATAATGTACTTACGAGACTCAGCTCAAATTTATAGAATTATAGAGCTATCTGTCTGCGAGGAGGTCACTGACGGGGGTCCACTTGGAAGACATCAGGGGGTTTTAGATCTCATGTATCCTTGTTCTTCAACAAATACATTTTCCAACCTATTTATCTTTTATTTCCAGAAAAATATTTTAGAAATTAAGTTAAAAAAAATGAAAGTGCATGTGTGTCTTTTGTAGTTTATCTTATAAAAAAACAGACCTCTTTGGTTCAAATTGTAAAATGTGGATAATCTTAAATTACTTTGTTTTACTATTTTAGGGTCTAAAGATATAACATGATAACCCCTGCTCTAATTCTTCATATTAAAATCATAAAAGTATAATTTTGCATTGATATACAGGTTACAGGTTAGTTTTTAAAAAGTTTACTATTATGGAGTCTTTTTTGACCTTTTTTCTGATAATCTTATTATTTGCTTTGTTTCAGCCAGCTCTGGATGATTTCTAGACCTTGGATAAAGTTCGAAATGGCTTTTCAAGATGGCGGTTTATTGAACGTCCATCCAGTCCAACGGTAGATATAAGTCTCTCCTTTCTTTAGCTACTTTTCAATGACCTTAATATCACAGTTAATAACGGATTTCTTCTTGGTTCCATGTGGTGCTGCATCCCAGAGCCAGAAAATGAACATGAAAATTATATTTTTTTGTAGTTTGGAAGAGGCTACCTTTAAGAATTGCTTTCTATGCTTGATTGGATGAAAATCCAACTTTAGAAGTGTAACCTTACCAAAAAGTATGTATATTATAGTCTTGGGAGAGAGTCCCCAATATCTTATACCAGAAGAGTTGAGAATCTATCCAAAATGTTAAATTCAGTTAAAGTGTTACCACGGAACATAAATAGTTACATATTCATCATTTCTGTGGAATAGCCTTCCTGGGGTGATAGGGGTTAAGGCAGTGAAGGAATTTACCCCAAAATGGGATGATATAAGGCTATTCTGAAGAGAAAACACAATGTAAGGTCCTGGATCTTACAGAAATTAGAAAAATGAGCCGATTCGGTGGACCAGTGGCTTGTAGCTGCGGTCATGTCCTGTTTCTAAGAAACCAAAACAGAATAAAATTTGGCTTAAACTTCACCGCCAACCAACCCTTGTAGTTTAAACATCATCCTACGCACACACCGTCTATTCTACTGCTCAATGAAACAAAAGAATACACAAGGTTCATAACCTCGACCAACAAGCGGTTCCCATTGTGTTCTTTCTGCAAGACTTCACGCAGGTGGGAAATTGTATGGAGACAACAAACAAAATTTTAGAGAGTGAACAATAGGATCTGAAAATAATCCAGGTTTTTTAATAACCAGTTGTTGGATGATAACTATTTATTCCCCGTCAGGCTTTAAAGACATGTAACAGTCTGTCGGCTGTGGAACTCAACGAGGTCCAGCTTTGTGAGATGACCAGCCTTCCAAAGAGCTTTTACAAGACTCCAAATATTCTGTTGTCATCGACGTAGCAACACAACACCATCCCCGTGGACACGCAGGCTCGTTTATTATGTAAAATGATAAATTAGACATATCATTTAGGTGGGGTCCTTGAACCAAATGAGACGCCATTAAATGAATCACATTCTCAGAATCCCTCCACGCGCTGCTTAAAAGGTTCTTATGGAATGGATACCTCGTCTGAGATGATTTTACCATGTAGAATAACAGTTGATAGGGTTTGAGGGTTTTCTATGTATTTTTGTTGGTTTCATCAACAATATATTAGTTTACATTGTTTCATCTCATTAAATCCCTATTGAATTTATCGGTGTTTAATTTTTTTTTATTAATTAAATATTAAATATCATTATATTAATGAACCATATTTACCCTTTTGTTTCTAAATAATTCAGTTTTGATTTGTAAATCATAATATTTATTTTATATTTTATAAAATAAATATCAAAGGAATCACTTAAAAAAGTACTGCAATAAAAATCAATAAAAGAAACTACCCCTTCGGCAGCCTTCTCCACCAATGGCATTAAAGAATGAGCTCTTTGGAATCTTGAGGTTTTCTTCCCTGGAACACTTCCAGCATAATTCTTCCAGCAACATCTTACTAAACGACCATTTAAAAAAAAGTGGATGGATTCTGTGGATGATTATTGATCTTTCTAGGATTCTCTTTCAATTAGGTTCAAGCTACAGGTCTGTTTGTCGTTATCCACATTTTCTTCTGACTCACTTACCTAATCAAATCCAACTAGAAGCTGCCGTGTTTTTAATGATTTTGTAATTCCAAGAAAATAATTACATTTGTGGGTTTTCCCCGAAATGGACTTTCTACAATTGGTTAATTTAAGGAAGCCATGTTTATATATTCATTAGTTTTAAAAAAAATAAATACTTACAGAATTAGTTATGCAGTACTATGTGTCGATAACATAAAGAGGGTATTAATTAAACAAATGATATATGGGCAGCAGAGAAACCTCTGGTCTGGAGGTCTATGTTCTTTCTGAGGTTCTCCAAGACTTGTTCTTGGGTCTGCAGGTGAATGTGGGCTCTTTGTTGAGCGTATTGGCGACATCGCTCTGGGTGTGAGACGTTCTCATAGAACTTGAAGAAGATATCTATTTAACATTAAGAAATTGTCAACATTTGTAATTGAATCCTTCGTACCCCAGCAAAGATACAAGGAGGTGGACTCTAGCAGAACCTGCCAGAGATATAGAACTGGGCAAAATATTGAAAATCGCACCTGCAAGATTTACTGCAAACACCTTTCTTCTACTTGTTCTCTAACCCAAGCAGAAGCTCACCTGATGCCCCTTTTTCCTCCCCTGTCCCCCTCTCTCCTTTTAAAGGGATGGAAGGCCACGCAACCCAGGTTCACTAAAAATGGCTCCACAGCTGGGAAGCCATCACCCGAAATAACCTACCACTTCTTCCCCTAAATCCCAACTCCCGCCATAGACGCCTAACCCTACTGTGCAGTCCAGTCAAGGCCCGCTATAGCCCATTCTGGCCCCCTTTGTGGGCTTCAATATTCTAACTATACAACTTTTGAGAAATCCAAAAAAGTTCTTGGCCACTTCGAAAGCTTTCCTGAAAGTATAAATCAGAAAGCAATCCCTTATGCTTTCTGCGCAATTCATTACGGGTGTAATTCTATTGGAAGCTCTGCGTCTTATGCCATAATTCAACAATAAATCAATCACAGCCGGACGGCACTGGGGAGAAAAAAAAAATCAAAGCGTTTTTCAGAAGCATTAATCACATAAGTTAAACTTTCGATCACTATTTATCAATTTTATGTATGAAAAGGTCCCTTACCTCAATTCTTTGGAAGTGCAGAATAATGTAAAGGAAGATTTTAGATAATTTATAAACATTATTATTATTATTATTATTACTATTGTTATTATTATATATTTTTATTATTATTATTACTACATTATTATTATCATTATTATTGTTGTTATTATATTTCTATTATTAATATATTTGTATTATTAATAGATTTTTTTTATTAATATTATTATTATTATTATTATTATTATTGTCAGTTGTGTATGGTATATAATGTGTGTACTTGTTCTGTGTAAGGTAGACATTAACTGTAATTTAGCTAAATATATTTTATTATACTATGAGATTTATTATACCTTAAAAATGTGTTTTTTGTTCTTAAAGTTCTTCATTTTGTTCTTTATATTTCCCAAAAGCTCATGTAACTTTACATCCTTTTCTATGTTGGCCCAATACAAAGTATCAATTTCAACTAAAGACTCCATTTTCTTTTGGAATAATACTACTATTTTCAAGTTTTTGTTCCAATTAAAAATAAACATTTTTGAATATTTCAATCCTTTTGCTTTTCTCCTAGATTATCACTTATTGATCTGTTTGCTGTGTTTCTAGCATGAACTTCATCCAGGTGGATTCGGTACAGCGCTGGATGGACGACTTAACGTTAATGACGGAATGCGAATGCATGTGTATTCTTCAGTCTAAGCCAATCAGCACCGAGGATGATTCTCAGAGTGAACTCATGTTTACCTCTCAAGACAGCACGCAAAGTAGTTTGGAAATGTTACTAAAGAGAGCTTGGATTATAAGCACAGAACTCACCAAAATTGTCCAAAAACTGGAGAAAAATAAATGGAAACGCGTTCACGTCATGACCGCGAGAATGAATTGCCACGTCCGCTCAATGATTAAAGAGTACAACACGTTTACCAAAACTTCAACGGATGACATGGATCGGGTATGATTTTCCTTGATAAATATCGCCCTGTGATTTTACTTCAAGGTTTCTTTAAGAAGCATTTCTGCTGTTATGGCAACAACATTTTTCAGCTAATGAGTAGCCTCTACAAGAATCACGTGGCTTAAGGCTAGCATTAAAACTGGCCAACAAAATTAAAAACGGAGCAGAATTTATCATGATTTAAAAGTATTTCTGGGGAGGATTTTGGGGTCTTAAATGCAAGAGCTGCTTTAAAAAATCACTAGAACACAGTTTGTGAGAAGCCTTTTCTGCTGTTATGGCAACAGACCTTTTCAACTAATCAGTGCCTTCTCCAGGTTTATTATAACTTACGGCTAGCCTCATAGAATGCCTCATGGAAATGGCCTCATAGAAATAAAATTGGTGTCAATGTTTTGCATGGTTTGAGAATGATTTGGGGGTAGAATTTGTGATATCGGTGGTAAGGAGGACAATTTTTTCTCTCTGATACATAAACAGTTAATGCTAGCGAGACATTATTGTGATGGGCAAATTACTTTATGTGATTTACCTTTTTTTTTTTTCTCTCAAACGCACGCAAAACAGAAGCTGAAATCTCTACTTGTAATTTGAAAGGTCAAATCCATCATATTCCGACGGGTAAACTCATCCACGTACTTTCTCTGCTCACACACACTTATCCCTATAATTGTTGCTTGGGATAGGCGTAAATGATGGGAAAAAATAATGTGTGTTATCAGGTTTGAAAACAGAATAATAACTCTTAATTAAGTAGTTTTACAGAAAAGTGCAGTTACACAAGTGGCGGATTGAAATTATTATTATTACTATTATTTTTATTATTTATTTATTTTTACCGGATCTGGCCAATTGACGTCCCGATGTCTAATGCGCGCTTGTATTCGATTTACTTAGATTGGAGTATTTATAGATGTTCGGGTCAGCTTGTCGTATTTCTGGTCTCAGGTGATCCTAGTATAATATTACGGAATTTGGAAATTATATTGTTTTATACGCTGACCCGCTGAAAAACATTACCTTTGTTCCCCTGCAGTATGAAACTATTTTAATGGACAAATGCTCGGAGCTCACGGATATAACCGAAAGGTAATATGAAGTTATACGTGAAATTAGAAAACGTGAACGCATTTACAATGAGAATTTTGGTAACACTTTGAATTTTTAAGACCAAGTAGCAGAATTTATTCCATCCCTTATATATTTAAGCAGAACTTTCAACGTTCATTCATTGCTGTTGGTTAACCAAAGAGTTGTTTTTGTTTTAATCAGAAATTGAACTTTATGTACTTTGCTCATAGCCCATCTGAGTGTCACCCACGCGTTATTTTGCTACACAGGCATTTAAATCAGAGAAGATGCAATATATAGTTTAAAGAGCGGCCATTTTTAAGTTACTAGGAACTTTGACGCGTTTCGCACCTCTAGTACTTGGCTGCGGCAAAGCGTGGATCTCAGGGGCATAACTAGAAACTACAGGGCCCTGGTACGAAAATTGCCCCGGGGCCCCCAACTTGAACAACTGGTCTGTGTCATCATTGCTCCCAAACAACTTGTCTATGCCTTCTTTGCCGCTTGCCCCCCTTCCAACATACACTCTGACACATGTAATTAAACACACTTACACAAATTACACACACTTACTTATACTCACTAGCACACACATACACATTCATTCTAAGACACACTCCATCTCACCCGACTTACACATCCATGCTCACACACATTCATGCTCACACACACACAATTACACATCCATGCTCACATACATAAAAAAATACAAACACAAATACATACATGCCACCTACCGCTCACCTCCATTATGCAAATAAGTTCGTCTATAAAGTTTCACACCCATCTTTATGGCTTGAAGAAGCTCCCGCAGCAGGATCGAAACGTTGCCACTCGTGGCGGGATAAACATCACTTTGTAACTGAGCGCACAGAGATATTGTTTTTATTTGTGAATTTATATTTTATTATTGCCAAAAGTTTTATAAACCGTGCAAAATCATCTCCCTTTTTTGACTAAGCAGCGTAAAGCGGTTTCATGTGTATTTCCGCCGCGTTATAATAATACGTGAATACGAAATCCCCGAACCCACACGCTCACTGATGGATGCCATTGTCTCACGATGTCAGGGTTGAGTGTTAGATAATTGCTCACATAATTCTTCGCGCTGAAACACTATGTAGAGCTAAAAATATAACCGAGGGCACCCATGTCCATCTTACCTGAGATCATTCTATTAAGCGACTGCTCATGTATACGGTAGCCCCATGTGGCAAGTCCTCAGGAGTAGATAATTAGACAATGCTAATTTATTCCATGTATTTATTTGCAGATGTACGCAGACAGGTGAAGAGGAAACCCTCTTGTCCATGAAAATGAGCATCAACGAAACCCTGACTTCTGTCGGAGAGTATTTTAGTCACTTAATAAATCTTGCTCTTAAACAGGAGGTAAAGGTAAGATGATTTGAAAAAAAAGAAATAATATATAAATCAGTACTGGGTGGAAAACATATTTTTAGCAGAAAATATTATATTTTTAAATATTAAAAAAATGTAAAATATTTTTTATAAAAAAAATTGAATAATGTATAAATCAATACTGAGTTGAAAAATATTTATTTTTTAGCAGAAAGTATATTTTTTATAAAAAAATAAAAATAAATAAATTTGATACTCTCTGTCCAGGAAATGAATGGGTTAATATACATTACATGGCAGAAGCTGATATTTTGTTTATTATTTCGTACCCTTAAATAAAGTAACTTGTATAGTGTATGGATATAAATGTATTATAAAAATAATTCTATTTGTTCCTGGAGTTATATTAAAACCCATGAAGGAAAATGAATGATATCATTTCTGGATTTCAGGCCCACGTACAGGAATGAGTTAAAAAATATTTGAAAAACATATTTTCCTCCAGTGTACTGTAATTCGCCATCAATTATTTTGCTCTATGATGTAATGGGTTCTCGTGGTGCCACATGTCTGTCTAAGGTCGTACTTACTGACACAGGGCTGAAAAAAGGAAACAAAATTAATTTTGGTGTCATTACGCAGCTCTGTGGATTTTTTTTTCAATTTTAAATATTATATTGTGCAAGAACAATTTAAAATTATATATATATATATATATATATATATATATATATATATATATATATACACTGCTCAAAATAATAAAGGGAACACTAAGATTACACATCCTAGATCTGAATGAATGAACTAATCGTATGACATAATTGCGTCTTTACATAGTTGAATGAACTGACAACAAACTCACACAACAATCCTCAATGGAAATCAAATTTATCAACCCATGGAGGTCTGGATATGGAGTCGCACTCAAAATCAAAATGGAAAACCACACTACAGGCTGCTCCAGCGTTGATGTAATGCCCTTAAAACAAGTCACAATGAGGCTCAGTAGTGTGTGTGGCCTCCACGTGCCGTATGACCTCCCTACAATGCCTGGGCATGCTCCTGATGAGGTTGCGGATGGTCTCCTGAGGGATGTCCTTCCAGACCTGGACTAAAGCATCCGCCAACTCCTGGACAGTCTGTGGTGCAACGTGGCGTTGGTGGATGGAGCGAGACATGATGTCCCAGATGTGCTCAGTCGCATTCAGGTCTGGGGAACGGGCGGGCCGGTCCATCGCATCAATGCCTTCCTCCTGCAGGAACTGCTGACACTCCAGCCACATGAGGTCTAGCATTGTCTTGCATTAGGAGGAACCCAGGGCCAACCGCACCAGCATACGGTCTCACAAGGGGTCTGAGGATCTCATCTCGGTACCTAATGGCAGTCAGGCTACCTCTGGCAAGCACATGGAGGGCTGTGAGGCCCCCCACACCATTACTGACCCACCGCCAAACCGGTCATGCTGGCGGATGTTGCAGGCAGCAGAACGTTCTCTACGGTGTCCCCAGACTCTGTCACGTCTGTCACACGTGCTCAGTGTGAACCTGCTTTCATCTGTGAAGAGCACAGGGCGCCAGTGGCGAATATGCCAATCCTGGTGTTCTCTGGCAAATGCCAAACGTCCTACATGGTGTTGGGCTGTAAGCACAACCCCCACCTGTGGCCGTCGGGCCCTCATAGCACCCTCATGGAGTCTGTTTCTG